>JARQOD010000001.1:116898210-116944968 GCA_033576555.1 Oophaga sylvatica | reverse complement strand
GTTAAAAATTTTTGGTTCTTGTTTTTCTAGGGGAAAACTCCAGTTTTTGGGTTAAGTGGGGAAGGTTGGTCAGGAGGCAATTCTTGGGTGTTTGCTTCGGACATCCAGCTAGGAGACGACCTGGTTCACGAGCTCATCCTGACCGCCGGGTTGCCCAAATAAAGGGTTCGGTGCCCCCTCCTCAAGGGGGGGTTACGTTGAAGTTTAGAAATAATTCGAGCAAAGCTCCCTCGGGTGGTTAAAAAACATAGAATTTTTCAATGAAGATTGTGGGGTTTGGCAATCAGGTTTTGCAGAATGGTCTTGTATGGGGGGGGTTTTTCCCTTCATCGGGGTTGCCGTGACATTTTTCTTGCTAAATTTTTGTTCCGGGTTCACTTGGAACTTCTGTGTCTTGCCTGCACTTCTGGAAGATGAATATTTTCTGCTTTTTTTTTGTGCTTGTTTTTTGCATTTTGCCTGCGCTTCTGTGGGGTCACCCGGCCCCCCCCGGGGGGCTTGTGCCCTCTCTTTTTGTCGAGCCCTGTGTTTGTTCATTTCCCTTTTTTCCTTTTTTTTCAGTGGCTGCTGTTTGTTTTGTTGCACCAAAGCAGTTTAGGTGGTGAGGTGTTGTCAGGGACACCGAAATGCACTTGCTCCTGAGCCAGGCGTGGCCCTTTAGTGAACAAACTATGCCCAAAAACCTGTAGCAGACCCCGCAGCAGAGATGACTGTGTTTCTCAGTAACGGAACCTTCCACATGTGACTGAGTGGGGAGCCGGCCACACGTTTCTAGAGTCGCATAGCGTTGAGAATGCTTCAAACAAAGGACCTGCAGGCACGTGACTGCTAGTGGGCGTGGCCTAAGCTCCAGAGAGCTATGAGGTGAAGGAAAACTCCTAGAAGGGTAACTACGGGACACAGTTACCAAGGGGGCATATACCGAACGGATAATCAGAACGTAGCCAAGGGTCATACACGTAGAGAGTGACGAAGTACAAGAGGAGCAGGCAGAGCGAAGTCAGAACGTAGCCAAGGGTCATACACGTAGAGAGTGACGAAGTACAAGAGGAGCAGGCAGAGCGGAGTCAGAACGTAGCCAAGGGTCATACATGTAGAGGGCAGCAGAGTACAAAAGGGACAGGCAAAACTCAAAACAGGGACACAGCCAAATCAGAACCAGATAAACAGAACGTAGCACAGGCACAAAGCACTGGCACAAGCACAACAGGGTCACACACACTCGGCCAAGGGTCAGAGTATAAGCGACAGAGGATGGCCCCACAATGAGGCTATAAAAAGCCTCCCAGAATCCCAGAAACTCAGCAGACCATGACAGTCATGTGATCTCAGGTGTTTTTGCAATTAGTGAGTTGGTATTTTTTTAGGGTTTTTTGGATTGCAGTAAGTGTCCTTCCTATCCTTTTCTTTCTAGGAGGATTGGGCCCCAACGTTTGCTCATACTGTTTTCTGTCTGTGTCTGTATTTCCTCTTGTCTAGCCGCCATTGCATGTTTGGGGGCTTCCTATGTTCTTTGGGGATCTGCTCCGGGGCAGATAGTTTTCCTCTTTCTATCTTTGGGTGTAGTTGGCTTCTCAGGCTGTGACGAGGCGTCTAGGACCAACGTAGGTACGCTCCACGGCTGCCTTTAGTTGTGGTGGTTAGTCAGGGTACTGCAATCCAGTAGATTCCAACCTCTCTGGTGTATTGCCTTTTTTGCCTGCTCTCCTCAGCTACCAAATCATAACAGGGCACGTTGTAAACCATGAATAAGACCTGCTAGGTCGAAACGCGTCGGTTTCAGACCACCAGGGACCCCACCTGTACATGTCTTTTTTTCTATCAAGATGGATTTTACTTTTATCCAATAAAAATTTAATTTTTTATTTATTTTTGCGCTGGAGATTTTTTTCTACAGTTTACTAGAATCGTACCGTTTTTTCCCTCCAGAAAACGGACCGATTTTTTTTTCCACTAATGGGTATGAGCCCTAAGCATGAAAATCGCATGAGTAAATTGGTTATGTGATGACTGCTGGAATCAGCAAGCAGAGCTGAATCATAACAGTGAGTATATTACAGGCTGTTAGGATTGGCATGCTACAGGGCTTCATTTTATAACTAAGGGCTTGTCCAGGTGTAAGATGAAAGTCTGCAATCACTCTAGGTGACTGCAGACTTCTGAATTCTCAAAGCACATTCACTGCACACTTTTAGAATTTTCCATTGCCGGTGACAAGAGTGGATGGTCATGTCAGCACAAGTATGAGATTTGTATAATTCTGGCCACATTCTAGCTAGAAGTTTCCAGCCTCGCTCAATTTTCATTGACGAATGCCACGCTAGTCTGTCAGTACGTTATCGCATGTATACAAATCACCAGCACCAGTAAATCCTGCCAACGTGCAGTGCACACTGTGAGAACTCAGAAGTCTGCAGTCACATCGAATGACTGCAAACTCATCACAAACTTGGACAACTTTAATGCTCCTACCATATATAAAAATCTAAGAATTAATCAGTATCACAAAAAATTAAATCCAGGTACCTTGTAGATGACTTTTGTCTCTGCAGACATTCTCTTTCTTTTCTTCATCTTGTCGTGGTGAGTTCTCCTTCAATGGAAGTCTTCAAACAGAGGCTGGACAGTCATCTGTCTAAGATGATTTAGTGAATCCTGCGCTGCATTGAGCAGGGAGTTGGACACGACCCTGGAGGTCCCTTTCAACTCTAACATTCTATGATTCTTCACACTATTCCCCTCAATAGTCTCACATTTCCCCTCTTCATCATACATCCCCTGCTAAACATACTGTCTTCTCATATATTTTTCACTCTCTATACTGCCTCCTCAGACAACTTCCAATACTGTCTGCACCCATCCCATCACGCTTGCTCCCCATACTGTGTCCGTATAGATTTTTCCCCGCGCTCCTCATAGTATGTCTGCACCAATCCCCCACTCACCATACTGTGTCTGCACCCATCCCATTACCCTCGTTTACCATACTGTGTCCGTATACATTTTTCCCCTTGCTTCTCATACTATGTCTGCACCCATCCCATCACTCACCATACTGTGTCTGCATACATATCATTACCGTTGCTCTTCATACTGTGTCCGCATACATTTTTTGCTCCGCTTCTCATACTATGTCTGCACCCATCTCCCACTCACTAAACTGTGTCTGCACCCATACTCCCCCACTTGCTCATACTCTGTCCACATACATTTCCCTCACTACTCATAGTGTGCACACTCATCCACCCACTCACCATACTGTGTATGCACCCATCCCCCCACTTTCTCCCCATACTGTGTCTGCATACATTCCTCCTTCTCTCCCCATACTGTGTTTGCTTCCCATCTTCCATTCTGTGTCTGCACCAATCCCCCAACTTGCCATACTGTATCTGCATCCATCCTCCTCTTACATTCCTCCCCTTGCTCCTCATACTGTTTCGCACCCACCCCACCACTCACCATGCCGTACCCGCATCCATCCCCCCACTCACAATACTGTGTCTGCACCAATCCCCCACTCACCATACTGTATCTGTACCCATCCCCATACTGTTTCCTTAAGCCCCACATCTCCCTACTTGCTCCTGTCACCCAAACATGGCTTGGAGGATGGGTTGCTGTACCACCAACGACCAGGTACACAATTGTCCAACCAGGGACTGTTTTGGTGGAGAAGGATGAGGAACAACCGTATTCACTGCAGGGGGCCCCCTGAGGAAGGAGTGTGGCTCCGAAACGTACGTTGGGGTGGGTCGGCTGACCGTCTTTCACCTCACCCTTGTAGGTATGTGTATGCATTGCCATGTCTGGGATATTTATTTTCTGCTATCTAGCTTGTGATTTAAGAATGATGTTGTTTCAGACATGCCATTTCCTATATAGTAATATATTTGGGTGGGTGGATGGACTCTGATCCCCTTATCACGTTTTGATGCTGACACCATTGTGTCTGTCAGTTCCCCTGCGTGCTATGCACCAGTGCTATTTTTATGTTATGTTTAATAAAATTTACTTGTTGGATTATTGGACTGTTTCTCTCCAGTTTGTCACTGATACTGTGCGGAGTCCCCAACTGACCTGAACTGAACTGATTAGCGTGGGAAACATACAATAGGATTAACAATTGAAAGTTGTCTAATTGACAACTCTCAATTATTAACCTGGCTTAGGGTCACCTTCCAATAGCAAGGTGGCCTTAACCCATTATTAACCCATTAGCCACCGCTACAGGGCAATGGGAATAGACGGGCTAAGTGCCAGAAAGGGCGCATCTGATTATAGATTTGCCTTTTCTGGGGTGGCTGGGGGCAGATGTTAGTAGCCAGGGGGGGCACAAAGTAAATGCACCCTCCCTAGGCTATTATTATCTTCCCCCACTCGCTGGCTTTGCCTGTCTGGTGGAGAATATACAGCGGGAGCCCACACATTTTTTTTCGACGAATTTACACATTTAATTAACCCCTACATGCATGAAATTTTGCACACATACACTCATGTAATTGTTAGTGAAAACCATATATCAAACTGCATGAAATGACATGGCTAACTGTATGTAAACCATGTGTCATTTCATGTTGGGTTCAGTAATTTTACAGAAACCGGCAATTGAATTAGCGGCTATTATACTATGTAGAAGTGTATGAACTATAAATATATGTATATATACAGTACAGACCAAAAGTTTGGACACACCTTCTCATTCAATGATTTTTCTGTATTTTCATGACTATGAAAATTGTAGAATCACACTGAAGGCATCAAAACTATGAATTAACACATGTGGAATTATACATTACACTTTACAAAAAAGTGTGAAACAACTGAAAATATGTCTTATATTCTAGGTTCTTCAAAGTAGCCACCTTTTGCTTTGATTACTGCTTTGCACGCAGAAAAGGTGAACGGATGGACTCTACATGCCTGGTTCCCACCGTGAAGCATGGAGGAGGTGGTGTGATGGTGTGGAGGTGCTTTGCTGGTGACACTGTTGGGGATTTATTCAAAATTGAAGGCATAGTGAACCAGCAAGGCTACCACAGCATCTTGCAGCGGCATGCTATTCCATCCGGTTTGCGTTTAGTTGGACCATCATTTATTTTTCAACAGGACAAGGACCCCAAACACACCTCCAGGCTGTGTAAGGGCTATTTGACCAAGAAGGAGAGTGTTGGGGTGCTACACCAGATGACCTGGCCTCCACAGTCACCAGACCTGAACCCAATCGAGATGGTTTGGGGTGAGCTGAACCGCTCACAGCTTCAATTTTGAATAAATCCCCAACATTGTCACCAGCAAAGCACCCCCACATCATCACACCACCTCCTCCATGCTTCACGGTGGGAACCAGGCATGTAGAGACCATCCGTTCACCTTTTCTGCGTGCAAAGCAGTAATCAAAGCAAAAGGTGGCTACTTTGAAGAACCTAGAATATAAGACATATTTTCAGTTGTTTCACACTTTTTTGTAAAGTGTAATGTATAATTCCACATGTGTTAATTCATAGTTTTGATGCCTTCATTGTGATTCTACAATTTTCAAAGTCATGAAAATACAGAAAAATCGTTGAATGAGAAGGTGTGTCCAAAGTTTTGGTCTGTACTGTATATGTCACAATAACATGTATGTATGTATATATATTTATATATATATATATATATATAATATATGTATTCTATGTGTGTATATCTATTCTTTCTATTCTTTATTAAAGCTGTCAGTGTGATTTTACAGTATAGCCGGGGATGAATTGCCGGCTTTTCTAAAGTACACCGGTGCGATTTTCTCGCAAGTCACACATGTGGTCCGTTTGTAATCCGATTTTTCATCGCACCCATAGACTTGCATTGCCGATTGTCGACCGATAATCGGTGACAATCGCAGCATGCTGCGATTGTCTCGGTCTGAGGAAAACGGGCGAGAAAAAATCGGATACTGGGAGCTGCTCCATATATTAACATTGGTCCGAGTGCAATGCGATATTTCATCGCATTGCAGTCATCCGTTTTTGTCGCCAGTGTGACCCCGGCCTAAGGGCTAAAGTTTCTCTTTATAAAGAGTGCCAAACTTGCGTAAGCAAATTTATAAGCCATGCAATTCTCCGCTAGGAATTAACCCTTAACGACCACTGATATGCCTTTTAACGGCGGTAGTTAAGGGTACTTAAACCACAGCGCCGGCTGTGGAAAAAGTGTATAGCGCCCCCCAGAGATGGATTTTCTCCAGGGTCTCGGCTGTCGGAGGTAGCCGAGACCCCAGAGAACATGATTCTGGTCGGTTTTTACCGTCCCAGGGTTGTGATCGCCATTATTAACAGTTTAACAGCGACCACAAAAAAAAAGTTTGATGTGTCATTTAATTTCTCTCTCCTTTGAGGTGATCACACATCAGAGGAGAGAGAAATAGGGTCACAGTGATCAAAATAAAAAAATAGTAAATAAACCCCCCCCTTTATCACCCCCTTAGTTAGGGAAAATAATAAAATAAAGAAAATATATTTATTTCCATTTTCCCATTAGGGTTAGAGTTGGGCTTAAGTGAGTTAGGCTAAAGTTTTAGGGTCAGGGTTAGAGTTAGGCTAAACTGAGTTGGGCTAAAGTTTTAGAGTTAGGGTTATGTTTAGGGTTAGAGTTAGGCTAAAGTAAGTTGGGCTAAAGTTTTAGGGTTAGGCAAAAGTGAGTTGGGCTAAAGTTTTAGGGTTAGAGTTAGGCTAAAGTGAGTTGTGCTAAAGTTTTAGGGTTAGGGTTAGGCTAAAGTTAGTTGGGCTAAAGTTTTAGGGTTAGAGTTAGGCTAAAGTGAGTTGGGTTAAAGTTTTAGGGTTAGGCTAAAGTGAGTTGGGCTAAAGATTTAGGGTTAGGGTTGGACTAAAGTGAGTTTGGCTAAAGTTTTAGGTTAAGGTTAGGCTAAAGAAAGTTGTGCTAAAGTTTTAGGGTTTGGGTTAGGGTTGGTATTAAGGTTAGGGGTGTATTGGGTTAGGGTTGTGATTAGGCTTAGGGGTGTGTTGGGTTAGGGTTGTGATTAGGGTTATGGTTAGGGTTGGGATTAGGGTTAGGTTTGTGTTGGGGCTAGGGCTGGAGTTCGATTTGGGGGGTTTCCACTGTTTAGGTACATCAGGGGGTCTTCAAACACGGCAGGGCACCACCATTGATTCCAGCCAATTTTGCGTTCAAAAAGTCAAACTGTGCTCCCTCCCTTCTGTGCGCTGCTGTGCGCCCACCAGTGGTTTACCCCCATATATGGGGCATCAGCGTACTCAAGACAAATTGCACAACAACTAATTTCTCCTGTTACCCTCGGTAAAATAAAATAATAAGGGCTAAAAAATTATTTTTGTGGAAAAAAAATGATTTTTGTGTAAAAAAAAATTTTTTATTTTCACGGCTCTGTGTTATAAACTTCTGTGAAGCACTTGGGGGTTCACAGTGCTCACCGCACATCTAGATAAGCCCCTTGGGGGGTCTAGTTTCCAAAATGGGGTCACTTGTGGGGGTTTCTATCGTTCAGGCACATCAGGGGCTCTGCAAACGCAACATGACGCCCGCAGACCATTCAATCAAAGTCTGCATTTCAAAACGTCACTATTTCCCTTCCGAGCCCCGACGTGTGCCCAAACAGTGGTTCCCCCACATGTGGGGTAACAGTCTACTCAGGACAAACTGGTCAACAACTTTTGAGGTCCAATTTATCCTGCTACCCTTGTGAAAGTAATAATTTGGGGGTGAAAAGATCATTTTTGTGGAAAAAAAAGATGTCTTATTTCACGGCTCTGCGTTATAAACTTCTGTGAAGCACTTGGGAGTTCACAGTGCTCACCACATATCTAGATAAGTTCTTTAAGGGGTCTAGTTTCCAAAATGGTGTCACTTGTGGGGGGTTTCCACTGTTTAGGCACATGAGAAGCTCTCCAAACGTGACATGGCATCCAATCTCAATTCCAGCCAATTCTGCATTGAAAAAGTCAAACGGCACTCCTTCCTTTCTAAGCTCTGCCATGCACCCATACAGTGGTTTACCCCCACATATGGGCTATCGGCATACTCAGGACAAATTGCACAACTTTGGGGGTCTAATTTCTCCGGTTACCTTTGTGAAAATGAAAATTTGGGGGGCAAAAAGATCATTTTGTGGAAAAAATATGATTTTTTATTTTCACGGCTCTACGTTATAAACTTCATTGAAGCACTTGGGGGTTCACAGTGCTCACCACATATCTAGATAAGTTCCTTAAGGGGTCTAGTTTCCAAAATGGTGTCACTTGTGGGGGTTTCCACTGTTTAGGCACATCAGTGACTTTCCAAACGCGACATGGCGTCAGATCTCACTTACATCCAATTCTGCACTGAAAAAGTCAAACAGCGCTCCTTCCCTTCCGAGATTTGCAGTGCACCCAAACAGTGGTTTACCCCCACATATGGGGTAGCGGCACATTCAGAAGCAATTTCACAACAAATTTTGTGATCCATTTTCTCTTTTTACACTTGTGAAAATAAAAAAAATGGTTCTGAAGTAAAATGTTTGTAAAAAAAGTTAAATGTTAATTTTTTCCTTCCACATTGCATCAGGTCCTGTGAAGCATGTAAAGGGTTAATAAACTTCTTGAGTGTGGTTTTGAGCACCTTAAGGGGTGCAGTTTTTAGAATGGTGTCACTTTGGGGTATTTTCTGTCATGTACACCCTCAAAGTGACTTTAAATGTTATGTGGTCCCTAAAAAAATGGCTTTGTAAATATTGTTGTAAAAATGAGAAATCGCTGGTCAACTATTAAGCCTTATAACTTCCTAACAAAAAAATTTTTGTTTCCAAAACTGTGCTGATGTAAAGTAGACATGAGAGAAATGTTATTTATTAAGTATTTTGTTTGACATATCTCTCTGATTTAAGGACATAAGAATTAAAATTAGAAAATTGCAAAATTTAAAAAATTTTCGCCATATTTACGTTTTATTCATAAATAAACGCAAGTCATATCGAAGAAATTTTACCACTAACATGAAGTACAATATGTCACGAAAAAACATTCTCAGAATCAGTGGGATCCGTTAAAGCGTTCCAGAGTTATAACCTCATAAATTGACAGTGGTCAGAATTGTAAAAATTGGCCTGGTCATTGAGCTGCAAATTGGCTCTGTCACTAAGGGGTTAAATATGTAAATGGACTGGACCTCTAGTGCCATCTATTGGATTTAGGAATCCAATCCCAACTCTATTGTTATTGTTAAGTTTTCCCTAAAGTGGAAAGCTGCAAACAGTTTTTAAACCAAAACTAGGTGTGAATTCAGAAGAAATAAAAAAGAAGAACTTGTACTGCTCCCCACTGCATCTACTTCTGGCTCCTAAAACTCCACGACATCTACATGTATGTTTCCAGCCTGAATCTCATATGTGACAGACATTAGTGTATTAATAATAAGAATTCATGAATCGAAAATATAACTAGTGCACTGGAATATCTGTACAGACTATTAATGGAAAAGAAAAATGTCTGTAATGTAGTGCAATAAAGAAGCCGACCAGTATATAATAAATTGACGATATAATGACCTCCAGGATAAACATTGTGGAACAAATGCCGTTATTCAAGTCATACATTCCTATATACAGCTCTCAGGATTGCTCCACACAGAACCTCCTTCATAACTGCTCACATACCTTCAAGAACTCACTGGGGAGGAAGTGAGAACATGAGCTTCTAGCAACGGAAACGTGAGGATTATGTCAGGTGAAGGTAATGTATTCAGAAAGCAGCGACAATTAAACTCTGAAATCTCTGCATTTTTCCATGGTATGCAGCAAAGTGTGTTATACTAAACAATGGGCTTGTGCATAGAACATACAGTATCAAACGTTACACTACAACCAGTAAGTTGCACATTTGCCCATTTTGTCGGAGCTGCATAAAAACTGGCATACTCTAAGGCCGGCGTCACACTAGAGAGGAATACAGACCAATGTTAATCGATGGAGCAGCTTCCATTATCCATTTTTTTCTCGGCCGTATTATACGTGCGAGATAAATCGCAGCATGCTGCGATTTGCACCGTATCTTGGCTGAGACTCACCAATGCAAGTCTATGGGTACGAGAAAAACTCGCAGACCGCATGGATCATCAGTGTGACTTGCGAGAAATACTCACCGTTGTCCTTAGAAAAGCCGGCAATTCATGTGCAATGTACAGTAAAATCACACTGACAGCTTACAATAGAATAGATATATACCCCTAGTATAGGTGTATATATATTGTAACGATTGTACTCACTCAGGTGCATAGGAGGAAACAGGAGGCACGTTCTCTTGAAAGTCCGTGTGGATTTATTGACTCCATAAACCACCAACACACGGTAAACAGTCTTTGCATCAGGCAAAATACAGCATCAATGTCCATAGCAGAGCTCTGCTCTCTCAGGCCTGTGGGTACACAGGCTGTGCAATGTCCAGCACTCAGGCTCTATCTGGAGCCACACACACAGGGAGGCTTCTTCCTCTCCGCACACAGACCACTCTGTAGTGTCCAGCCTGGACACATGGAAATCTGTCCACACTGGCAGACTCCCAAACACTCACTGCCATATGCCAAACACACCTCCATTACATAGCTGTAATAAGTGGTTGTTGTTCACACTTGGGTCTGGGTTATGGGTAGCTATGAGAGATGGGAGGGTCTGTCATCTGACTCCGTCACGTCCTTTGATAGAGATGCCCTCTTGTCAGACCACCCACATCCCAGGTGGTCAGTACAGTGTCGCGATTCCCTTGCACCCATACCTCCTGTCTGGTCTGACTCTGTCACCACGTCCGCTACAGGGTCTCCCACCTAGGTCACTCAGCCCTGAGCTAACTGAGGCATCACTACTTCTACCTCTTCCATCAGGCCACCTCCTGTTAACTCTCTGCTGGCCATTTCTCCTATGGTCTTTATTGCCCGGAGAGCAGTCCTTCCATTTGTCTCTATGTCCTCTGTTAGCTTCAGCTTGAGGACTTCCAGTCTTTAGAGAACCTCTTCGTCTCTCTATACCGCGGGTTGAAGGTGGCGGCCATCTTCTTCCCATTTCCTGCATCTCTCTATTGATCTGCCCCCTCTCAAGTATTAGCTGCTCTATCTCTTTCAGGTACACCACGTGATACTCCAGGAGCATCAGATTTTCCCAAGGCTCTCCATGGATCCGACAACGAGGCATGGAACCATCCCATCTTCACCCATGACCTGGGCTTCGTCATCAGCCTGTAATGCTCACTCTCATGACATCGGATCTATTAACAATCTCCTGCATCACTTTCCCTAGTCTTCCGATGACTTTCTTCACCAGACCTCTGGGTACTTGAACGATGTCTTCTACAATGCCCACTTTGACTTTGAGCTTTTCTCACACGCTCCAGACGTCCAGCAGGTTCCTCATTCCTCAATAGGATCCTCTGTTTCCTGCGGAGGTATTCTAGGTGCATATCCCTCAAGATATCCACCCGCTTCACTGTGACTTCCCTAGTCGACAGTATGACCACCTGCTGAGTCTGTGGGGCCCAGTACACAGTACACGCCTCTACTGCCTTTCTAAAGGCCTCGTGCACATCCTCACTGGCACACGCTTCTCACATGTCTTCGGGTACCTCTATTATGCACTTGAAAACCGAAGTCTCACCTTCTTGGACATACTGTTGGACTTCCTCGTCATGAGAGTCAACGCAGTTTCCCAAGACGTTGACCTCCCTTGTGTGGCCGTCTGCGTGGCACTTCCCCTGCTGAATTTCTACCTCTGTGGAGGCCCCTTCTTTGGTCAGCCTCTCCAGCTCATTCTCCTTCATTGTGATCAGATCGGGTGAGCACGACAGTTCGATTTCCCAGTCATCCGTGTATTCTGGAGCTGGGCATTAGCCTCCTCTGTTGTGAATGGACTTGAAATGAGTTCTGAGCAGAGGCTCCCTCTGGTGGATACAAGCGGTACTGGACTGTCCAGTGAAGATTGTGAGGATTGGGAAGCAGGTGTTACTGACTGGTCTTATATAAGGGAGTCGCCTTCCCATCAGGGTTGCCGGTGATCAATTGTTCTGGTCTCAATCCTTGATTCCTGTTTCCTTTGTAGCCTGCTGTGTCGTGTCTGCATCTCCTGCTAACAGATAAGACATTTTCTTCTTTTTGTTTTTGTGCTTTATTTTTGCATTTTGTCCTGCACTTCTGTGGGGGTCCTTCAGGGTCTCCTCTGGGGGGTTTTGCCCTCTCAGTTTAGTTCAGCCACTGATGTTTGTACATTTGCTTTTTCCAGTTTTTTTCAGTGGCTGCTGTTTTGATTTTGTTACACCAGAGAACTAATTTAGGTGGTAGAGGTCGTGTGATCTCAGGTGTTTTTTGAAATTAGTAGAGTTGGTGCTTTTCAGGGTTTTTTGGGATTGCAGTAAGTGCCCTTCCTATCCTTTTCTATTTAGGTAGTTTGGGCCCCAACGTTTGCTCATACTATTTTCTGTCTGTGTCAGTATTTCTTCTTGTCTAACCGCCATTACATGTTTGGGGCTTTCTATGTTCTTTGGGGATCTGCTCCGGGGCAGATAGCTTTCCTCTTTCTATCTTTAGGTGTAGTTAGTTTCTCAGGCTGTGACGAGGCGTCTAGGACGAACGTAGGAATGCTCCATGGCTGCCTCTAGTTGTGGTGGTTAGTCAGGGTACTGCAATCTCATAGATTCCAACTGCTCTGGTGTATTGCCTTTTTTACCTGCACTCCTCAGCTACCGAAACATAACAGTATCACCGGCCACCCTGATGGGAAGGTGACTCCCTTATATAAGACCAGTCAGTAACAACTGATTCCCAATCCTCACAATCTTCACTGGACAGTCCAGTACCGCTTGTAACCACCAGAGGGAGCCTCTGCTCAGAACTCATTTCAAGTCCATTCACAACAGTAATATCACCGGCCTAAAAATTGAAAATTGTATGGTACTCACAGAAGGGAAAAATATTGTGAAAGAAAAAAGGTTGTCAGAGTTGTCAGAGATATTTTTCTGTTTGTTGCATTTTTTCTTTTTTTTTTCCCTCTGTATCTCTGGGTGCTGGGGAGGATTTTTTCTCTCAATGGAGTCTGGCCGTGTGGATCAGCTTGCCGCTGAGGTTCGGAGTGTTGCTGCCTATCTTGCTTGGTTGCCTGTTGTGGAACCTAGGATTCCCATGCCATGCCAGATTTGTTTTTGGGGGATCGAGCCAAGTTTCTGAATTTCAAAAATAATTGTAAATTGTTTTTTGCCTTAAAATCTAAGTCCTCAGGGAACGCAGCGCAGTAGGTTCAAATTGTCATCTCTCTCCTGCGCGGCGATCCTCAGGATTGGGCTTTTTCCCTGACACCTGGGGATCCTGTTTTGAGTGATGTTGATGCATTTTTTCAGGCCTTGGGGTTATTGTACGATGAGCCTAATGTCACTGATCAAGCTGAAAAAGCCTTGTTGGCATTAAATCAGGGGCTTGATGACGCTGAGTTATACTGTCAGAGATTCCGTAGGTGGGCAGTCCTGACCAAATGGAATGACGACGCTTTGGCAGCCCTTTTTCGGAAGGGTCTGTCAGATAATGTAAAGGATGTTATGGTGGGATTCCCTGTCCCCTCTGGTCTCAATGATTCTATGTCATTAGCGATTCAAATTGACAGACGTTTGCGTGAGCGGAGAAGTATGCGTGGAATAGTGTTGCCTTGTGAACCTGCTTCTGAATCCATGCAGTGTGATAGAGTGGTTTCTGGGGCACAGCGTCATGAGTTTCGAAAGCGCAATGGGTTATGTTTCTACTGTGGTGATGCCTCTCATGCTATTTCAGTCTGCCCTAAGCGGGGAAGACGTTTTGCACGCTCAGTTGTCTTGGGTAGTGTTCAGACTAAGTTTTTATTAACTGTTACTCTGATATGCTCTCTGTCCTCATTTTCTGCTCAGGCTTTCGTTGATTCGGGAGCAGCTATTAACCTGATGGATTTTGATTTTGCTAAACGTTGTGGGTTTCCCTTGATACCCCTACGGAAGTCTATTCCCCTACTGGGGATCGATTCTACCCCTTTGACTGAGAATGAACCTCAGTTCTCTACTCAGGTGATAATGAGGGTTGAACCTGATCATCAGGAGAGCTGCAAATTTTTGGTTCTGTATAATCTGCATGACATTATCGTACTGGGTTTCCCTTGGTTACAGTCTCATAATCCTGTTTTGGATTGGAAATCTGTGTCTGTAACCAGTTGGGGCTGCCAATGTGTTAATACCAACACTCCTGTTTTTTCTGCCTCCCCCCAGGCTCAGGATGTTCCTGACTTTTTGATTGATTTTTCTGATGTGTTTAGCGAAAGTAAATCTGCATCCTTGCCTCCCCATAGGAGCTATGACTGCGCTATTCAATTAGTGCCTGGTAGTAAATTCCCTAAAGGTCGCCTTTTTAACTTGTCTGTACCTGAACATGACGCTATGCGGTCTTATATCAAGGAGTCATTGGAGAAGGGTCATATCAGACCATCCTCTTCACCCTTAGGTGCCGGTTTTTTCTTTGTGGCCAAAAAGGATGGTTCATTAAGGCGTGTATTGATTATCGTCTTTTGAACAATATTACTGTGAAATATCAATATCCGTTACCCTTGATTTCTGACCTGTTTTCCAGGGTGAAAAACGCTACTTGGTTTACCAAGCTTGACCTCAGGGGGCGTATAACCTTATTCGCATTAAGCACGGGGATGAATGGAAGACGGCATTTAATACCCCTGAGGGGCATTTTGAGTACCTTGTGATGACCTTTGGGCTCACTAATGCTCCTTCTGTCTTCCAGTCCTTCATGAATGACATTTTCAGGGATTTTGTGGATAAATTTCTGATTGTTTATTTGGATGATATCTTGATTTTTTCCAATGACTGGGACTCTCATGTGAAACATGTTCGAACTGTATTCCAGATTTTGAGAGAGAATGCTCTGTATGTGAAGGGATCAAAGTGTCTTTTTGGCGTACAGAGGATCTCATTTTTGGGATTCATTTTGTCCCCATCTGTTATTGAAATGGACCCGGTCAAGGTTCAGGCCATCTGTGATTGGGTCCAACCTACTTCATTAAAGGCTCTTCAAAGATTTTTAGGTTTTGCCAATTTTTATCATAAATTTATTGGTAATTTCTCGGTTATTGTTAAACCATTAACTGATTTGACCAAAAAGGGTTCTGATGTGGTGAATTGGCCTCCTGAGGCAGTCTCTGCATTTCAGGAACTTAAGCAGAGATTCACTTCTGCTCCTGTTCTACGGCAGCCTGATGTTTCTCTGCCATTTCAGGTGGAGGTTGATGCCTCTGAAATTGGGGCAGGTGCCGTTTTGTCCCAAAGAGATCCAGAGACCTCTAAAAGTTACCCTTGTGCCTTTTTCTCTCGAAAATTTTCTCCTACTGAACGTAATTATGACGTGGGTAATCGGGAGTTATTGGCCATGAAGTGGGCTTTTGAAGAGTGGAGACATTGGCTGGAGGGAGCCAAACATCAGGTGGTGGTCCTTACGGATCATAAGAATCTGGTTTATCTGGAATCTGCCAAGCGACTTAATCCTAGACAGGCCAGGTGGGCCTTGTTTTTCACACGTTTTAATTTTGTGGTTTCCTTTCTTCCTGGCACTAAGAATGTTAAGGCGGATGCCCTCTCGAGGAGTTTCCTTGCGGACTCTCCTGAGTTATCTGATCCTTCTGTTATTTTGAAAGAAAGTGTAGTTCTTTCCGCCATCTCGCCCATTTGAGACTGGCTCTGGAGGGGTGTCAGGAGGATAGGCCCGAGCGCTGCCCTGTTGGGAAATTGTTTCTCCCGGACCAGTGGAAAAAGAGTGTGATGTCTGAGATTCATTGTTCCGCGTTGGCTGGGCATCCCGGAATTTTTGGTACCAGAGACTTGGTTAGTCGGTCCTTTTGGTGGCCTACCTTGTCTCGCGATGTCAGGGAATTTGTGCAGTCCTGCGGGACTTGCTCTCGCTCCAAGCCTTGCTCTCGCTCTAGTGGTTTGTTGATGCCATTCCCTGTGCCCAAGAGACCATGGACCCATATCTCTATGGATTTCATTTCCGATCTTCCTGTTTCTCAGAAAATGACCACCATCTGGGTAATTTGTGATAGGTTTTCCAAAATGATACATCTTGTGCCATTACCTAAGTTGCCTTCCTCCTCTGAATTGGTGCCGTTGTTCCTTCAGCACGTGGTTCGTTTACACGGCATTCCTGAGAACATTGTGTCTGACAGAGGAGTCCAGTTTGTTTCCAGATTTTGGAGGACTTTTTGTTCTAAACTGGGTGTTCAATTGTCTTTCTCCTCGGCATTTCATCCTCAGACCAATGGTCAAACTGAGAGAACAAACCAGACATTGGAGACTTATCTAAGATGCTTTGTGTCTGCTGATCAGGATGACTGGGTCTCTTTTTTGCCTTTGGCTGAGTTTGCTCTTAATAATAGGGCTAGCTCTGCCACTTTGATGTCTCCATTTTTCTGTAATTCTGTATTTCACCCTCGATTTTCTTCAGGACAGACGGAGGCTTCTGTCTGTCCAGGTGTTGACTCTGTTGTGGAGCGTATGCAACAGATTTGGGACCAGGTAGTGGAGAGGTTGTCCCTCTCTCAGGAGAGGGCCCAGCGGTTTGCTAACCGGCATAGGACTGATGGTCCTCGGTTTAAAGTGGGGGACTTGGTCTGGTTGTCCTCAAAAAATATTCCTGAGAGTGGCATCTCCTAAATTTAAGCCTAGGTTCATTGGACCTTATAAGATCATGGAGATTCTTAATCCTGTTTCTTTTGCTTCTTCCAGGGACATTTAAGATCCATAACGTGTTCCACAAGTCCTTGTTGAAGAGGTTTGTTGAGCCAGTGGTTCCTACTGCTTTGCCTCCTGACCCTGTTCTGGTTGAGGGCCATATGGAGTTTGTGGTTGAGAAAATATTGAATTCTCGTTTTTCTAGACGGAAACTCCAGTATTTGGTTAAGTGGAGAGGTTATGGTCAGGAAGACAATTCTTGGGTGTTTGCTTCGGACATCCATGCTAGGAGACTCATCCGTGCGTATCATAGAACTCATCCTGACCGACCTGGTTGCTCAAGTGAGGGTTCGGTGACCCCTCCTCAAGGGGGGGTACTGTTGTGAATGGACTTGAAATGAGTTCTGAGCAGAGGCTCCCTCTGGTGGTTACAAGCGGTACTGGACTGTCCAGTGAAGATTGTGAGGATTGGGAATCAGGTGTTACTGACTGGTCTTATAAAAGGGAGTCACCTTCCCATCAGGGTTGCCGGTGATCAATTGTTCTGGTCTCAATCCTTGATTCCTGTTTCCTTTATAGCCTGCTGTGTCGTGTCTGCATCTCCTGCTAACAGATAAGACATTTTCTTCTTTTTGTTTTTGTGCTTTATTTTTGCATTTTGTCCTGCACTTCTGTGGGGGTCCTTCAGGGTCTCCTCCGGGGGCTTTTGCCCTCTCAGTTTAGTTCAGCCACTGATGTTTGTACATTTGCTTTTTCCAGTTTTTTTCAGTGGCTGCTGTTTTGATTTTGTTACACCAGAGAACTAATTTAGGTGGTAGAGGTCGTGTGATCTCAGGTGTTTTTGAAATTAGTAGAGTTGGTGCTTTTCAGGGTTTTTTGGGATTGCAGTAAGTGCCCTTCCTATCCTTTTCTATTTAGGTAGTTTGGGCCCCAACGTTTGCTCATACTATTTTCTGTCTGTGTCAGTATTTCTTCTTGTCTAACCGCCATTACATGTTTGGGGGCTTTCTATGTTCTTTGGGGATCTGCTCCGGGGCAGATAGCTTTCCTCTTTCTATCTTTAGGTGTAGTTAGTTTCTCAGGCTGTGACGAGGCGTCTAGGACCAACGTAGGAACGCTCCACGGCTGCCTCTAGTTGTGGTGGTTAGTCAAGGTACTGCAATCTCATAGATTCCAACTGCTCTGGTGTATTGCCTTTTTTACCTGCACTCCTCAGCTACCGAAACATAACACTCCTCTATCTTGAGGTCTTGGAGAACTTTATCCCACTCCTCTGCCAGGCAGCAACGCTCATCCTCTCTCCAGATAAGCTCCTGCTGATGCTTCTCTTGGGCCTCTCTGATCACCTCCGTATCTTTCAATATGGCCCTGTTCATGGCCTGACACGCTGACAGGTGACCTCTGAGCTCAGAGACTTCCTTCTCCAGCTCATCCACTCTGTGCTCAACCGCTTCTCTCAGGACCCTTTCTCGTTCGACATGCTCTTTCACTGTCTATTTAAGCAGCTCTTTTTTCGTGATCCTCTTCTCTTTTGGCCAGCACGTGTCACACCATCACTTCTCTAATTATATTTTCAGATGGGCCATCTTGCCCACCCACACTCTGCTGCTTCAGAGTTCTACCTGTTCTTTCATCAACAGGTTCTATCTGGAGCCACACACACAGGAAGGCTTCTCCTTCTCAGCACACAGACCACTCTGTAGTGTCCAGCCTGGACACATAGAAATCTGTCCACACTGACAGACTCCCAAACACTAACTGCTATGTGCCAAACACACCACCATTACATAGTTGTAACCACACCCAGGTACCTATCACATGGCTAGTCACGTGATCGTGACATCACTACAGGGCCTCAAACTCACAACCACACACACAGGGAAAAAGGGTACAGTGAGCACCCTCACCTCAGGGTGAGGTATATGGGTAGCCAGACCCTCCTATCTCTCATAGCTACCCGTAACCTGGACTCAAGCGTGAACAACCACTTATGGCTTACGTGCACTAAAGAAAAATACTCCGGTTACATCACAGGTAGCAGTCATCCCTGTGACACAGACCTCCCATTAATTATGCGGCCATTAGTCACACTACTATATATATATATACTTATATATATATATTTATATTTCATAGAGAGATAGCAGAATAGCCGGTAATTGATTTGTCGGCTCCTGTAAAATCATTGCAGAAGCCGACAGGATAGGAGACATGGTTTACATACATTAAACCATTGCAGAACAGTTCAATTTATATGTCACTGACTACTACTGTTAGTAGAATATGTGTGCAAAATTTGGGGCTGTAGGTATTTAATAAAAGAATGTATTCACGGAAAAAACTGGCGTGGGCTCCCGTGCAATTTTCTGTGCCAGAGAGGGAAAGCCAGTGACTGAGGGCAGATATTCATATCCTTGAAAGGGACCATAGTTTTTGTCCCCCCAGGCTAAAAACATCTGGCCCCAGCCACCCCAGAAAAGGCGCATCTGTAAAATGCGTCAATTCTGGCACTTAGCCTCTCTTCTCACTGCCCTGTAGTGGTGGCATATGGGGTAATAAGGGGTTAATTTTTGCGACCTTTGTTCTTCTGCAAATCCAGACGATGCCCTCGATCTCATGTAAAAAATACAAAATAAAAACCCAACAATATACCATACCTGTCCGGCGTACAGTCAGTCCCACGGCACAATCTGTAAGGTTCTTTGTCTCTGTTGACATGTTCCTTGAAACTCAGTTTTCCGTCGGCCATTTTGCTTTCTGTCTTTCTGCAGCTCTTGCCCTCAGTTAATATGGAGTTTCCAGTTTTCATGTTCCCACCCTGATTCTTCCCTCTTGCTTCTTAAGCAGCCTCAGCTGAACAATCAGTGCTCCTGAATCAAGCCTCAGTCAGTCTGTGACCTGACTCCTGGAAGCCTTGGACTTGTACTCCAGCTATTCCCTACTGAGGAACCTTGGAACACTTTTGGACTCTGGAAACCTGCTGTTTGGTGAATCCATGTTTGCAGAGGAATGACGGTACAGAGAAGAGATCCTGAACCTGCTTTGGAGATTTATTGTAGTGCTTGAAGTTACTCTGGCCTGCTGTGTCTCCTGTCGCTGTTCCTGCAAACTGTGTGAACTTTTCAGCATGCTTGTATGAAGTAATACAAGTCATTTCATTTCAACCTATGTCTCCTGTGTTTTCCTCGCACCCAAGCACAAGACGCTATAGGAACTGTACACTATACATGACAAGATTCAGGAGCCAATGTTTAGTGTCTGCTGGGTCTGGGAAAGCCGTGTCTGCTGTGACTGTGGATATCAGATGTCCGTTTAATACCTTATGTGATGACAGTGGTTGTGACTTCTCACAACCATTCCAGGTGAGCGCATTCCCTTAAAATTTTACTCTGGAGTGTTACCACAGGTAAACACTATTGTTTTTTTTTTTTTTTCCTTTCCTCTTCTCCTTCCAGCACTTCTGCCTTAAAAGATCTGGAAGATGGAGGCCCGCATAAAGGAACTTTGCGGAGTGACTGATACAATCCTTTCAGATGTACAGACTTTAAAGACCCGTTTTGCAAGCCTACAGGACCTCACTAATCATAATTTGCAAGTGTTTGGACAGACTACCCAGGAATTGCGAGCCAGGATTGAGGCTCTAGAGGAACGAGCCCAGGCTCCTGCCATAACCCCGAGTTCTGGGATCCCCAAATTACCTCCTTTTCGTTTTGGCGGTGAACGTGAGAAATTCAGGGGATTTATTAATCAATGCAATTTATTTTTCTCTGCACATGCTTCACAATTTCCCACTGAACGATCCAAAGTGCTTACTATAATCATGTTGCTTACCAATAAGGCTTTGATGTGGGCAAACCCTCTGATTGAGACTGAGGATGATTGTTTGAATCACCTTGATGCTTTTATTTCAGCCATGGGGCAGGTGTTTGATGACCCCAATCGAGGTGCAACAGCTGAAGCAGCCATGTTAACTTTGCGCCAAGGTAAGCGTTCAGTAGCCGAATATGCCCTGGATTTCAGGAGATGGGCTCTTGATACCACTTGGGACACTTCTGCTAAAAAATCTATTTTTCAGAAAGGGTTGTCTCCACTGATTAAGGATGAACTTGCTCGTGCCGACCCTCCCACTGCGTTAGGTGACTTTATTAACTATTGTATCCGTATTGATGCTCGTCTGACTGAACGCAGACAAGAGAGATGGTTCGAAAATAATCGCACTAACCTTTTACTACCTCCCTCCTCAGCTAAGGAACCTTTGAGTAGGATCACAAGGGAACCAGAACCTGAACCCATGCAGGTGGACTCTTTACAAAGACGGGTTAGTGATGCACGCAAAGAACATCGTATAAAGGAAAATCTATGTTTCTACTGTGGTAAGTCAGGGCACTTCATTATAAACTGCCCCAGCCGTTCTCGTAAGACTACTGCAGCAGTCATTCACTGTGAGTGTTGCGAGAGGAGCTCTGTCATGTCCGAGCCTCAGGCTTCAGAGAGATCTGCTGCAAGAGATCTTGATTTCTCGGACTTAAACTCTGTTAGTTCTGGGGACGATGACGGTATAAACGCTGCAATTTTTCAAGTTTCCTCAGCGGTGTCCCAGCTGAGTTGTAAAAGAAACAATTCTCATTGCTTCCTTTCCATCAAACTCTGGGTTGACTCAGCCTGGGTGTCTAGCTCTGCTATGATCGACTCAGGAGCAAGTGGAAATTTTATGGATATCTCCTTTGCTCTGAAACAGGGGATACGTTCAGTGAAGAAGGCTACTCCAGTACAGATGGAGACTGTGGATGGCTCTCTACTGACTTCTGGACCAGTGGATCAAGAAACAGAGCCTTTGAGGGTCCTTATGGGTAAAGATCATCAGGAGAAAATGTCTTTTTTGCTTATCTCTTCTCCCCACTTCCCCATTATTCTAGGGCTACCATGGCTGCAGGCGCAGAATCCTACGATTAACTGGGAGACCAAGGAATTACACTTTCCGGAGAAACAGATGAGTCAAGGAGTTTCAGCTTGCTCTGTTCCTAAAGGAACCATGTCAGTCCCTGAACTACCAGCTGTATACCAGGACTATGTGGATTTATGTGACAAGAAGAATGCTGATCAGCTTCCTCCTCACCGTCCATATGATTGTCCAATTGAATTATTGCCTGGAGCCGAGATACCTTTTGGTAAGATCTACCCCCTGGCGGGGCCCGAGCTAAAAGCTTTGAAGGATTATATAGACGAAAATTTAGCCAAGGGCTTCATACGCCCCTCTTCATCTCCCGCAGGTGCACCCATCTTCTTTGTGAAGAAGAAAGATGGATCTCTGAGACCCTGCATAGACTATAGGGAACTCAATAAGGTTACTATTAGAAACCGTTATCCATTGCCTTTAATCCCTGAGTTGTTGGAGAGAGTGCGGCATGCCAAAATTTTCTCTAAACTGGATCTCCGTGGGGCCTATAACTTGGTCCGTATTAGACCTGGGGATGAATGGAAGACTGCTTTCAGGTCACGCTATGGACACTTTGAATATCTAGTTATGCCTTTTGGTCTGAGTACCGCCCCAGCCACTTTCCAACACTTCGTGAATGATATCTTCAGGGATCTCCTAGATACATTTGCGGTGATTTATCTGGATGAAATTCTAATTTTTTCTAACTCCACAGAGGAACATCATGGACATGTGAGAATGGTCTTAGAACGCCTAAGACAAAACCATCTCTACATCAAACTTGAAAAATGTGAATTCCATAGGACCGAAATTCAATTTCTGGGGTATGTACTATCTACGCAAGGGATTAGTATGGATGGAAGCAAGACCCAAGCCATCAAGGATTGGCCAATTCCTAGAAATGTGAAGGAGGTGCAGCGTTTCATCGGGTTTGCCAACTTCTATAGACGTTTCATTAAGAATTTTTCTGAGGTAGTGTCACCTATCACTCAACTTACCCGGAAACAGTCTAGGTTCTCCTGGACCCCGCAAGCTCAGGAAGCATTTTCCTGTTTAAAGGATAAATTTACCACCGCACCTATCTTAGTACATCCCAACCCCGAGCTTGCCTTCATAATAGAGGTGGATGCTTCAGACTGTGCCGTTGGAGCTATACTCTCTCAGAGAACAGGTGAGAAGAATGTCTTGCATCCCTGTGCCTTCTTTTCCCAGCAGTTGTCTTTGGCTGAGAGGAACTACGATGTGGGCAATAGAGAATTGTTGGCCATTATTGCCGCCTTCAAGGAATGGAGACACCTTCTTCAGGGAGCTGCACAGCAAATAGTCGTCCTGACAGACCATCGTAACCTTGAATTTATCAGGTCGGCTAAGTGCCTGACTCCTCGCCAGGCTCGCTGGAATCTTTTCCTAAACCAATTTAATTTTGTCATTTCTTATAGACCAGGATCGCGCAATGGAAAGGCTGATGCACTCTCTAGGATTCATTCAGCAGAGACACGTCCACTTACTCCTCCTAAGACTATTCTTCCTGACTGTAGATTCCTGGGAGTGATTCATAATCAAGACCTACTTAAGGACATCAAGGAAGCATACCATGCGGATTCTTTGTTGGCTCAACCCCCAAGGGACGTAAGTCTTGTCTTTAAGAATGGTGTGTGGATTCAGGGACAACGTCTGTATATACCTGAAACAGTCAGATTGAGAGTATTGCAACTCATCCACGATTCCAAGATAGCCGGGCATAGGGGAATTCTAAAGACACAAGAATTTCTTTCTCGTTTCTTTTGGTGGCCCACTTACAGGAAAGATGTCTTAAACTATGTCACTTCATGTGAAGTCTGTGCAAGATGCAAAACACCTCGCTCCTCACCAACTGGTCTGTTGCAACCTCTTCCCACCCCGTCCCGCCCGTGGGGATCCATTTCTATGGACTTCATTGTGGAGTTACCAACCTCTCAAGGGAAGAACACCATTCTAGTGGTGGTTGACCGTCTAACAAAGGCAGCTCATTTTATCCCTTGTGTCGGCTTACCCACTGCAAAACAGACATCAGACTTGATGATTAAGAATGTGTTTCGCTTACATGGAGTACCGGATGAGGTCATTTCGGATCGAGGGGTGCAATTCACTTCAAGGTTTTGGCAAAATTTCTGTGCAGCATTGGACATTAAAGTAAACCTTTCTTCTGCTTTTCATCCCCAGACTAATGGACAGACAGAACGAACCAATCAGACCCTGGAGCAGTATCTCCGCTGTTTTATCTGCCACCTACAGGATGATTGGGTGGATCTACTTCCACTGGCTGAGTTCTCTTATAACAACTCTCAGAGCGCCTCCACTAAGCAGTCTCCTTTTTACTCCAATCTAGGTTATCATCCTAACATTCTTCCTCGATTTCCCATAGATACGCCCTTGCCGGCAGTGGCTGAAAGAATCACTTCTTTACAAAAGAATATGGATCTTCTAAAGGAAAATCTAGAATTGGCTCAGGAAAGGTACAAGAAAGCAGCAGATAAATTTCGTAAACCTGCACCAGCTTTCAAGGTAGGAGATTTGGTCTGGCTGTCAACCAGAAATCTTAAATTAAAGATTCCATCGTCTAAATTGGGACATAAGTACATTGGACCTTATAAGATCAATAAGATTATAAGTGCTGTTGCTTGTCGTCTTCAACTGCCCAGAACTATGAGAATCCACCCTGTCTTTCATGTATCCCTACTAAAGGCTGCAACACCCAATACGTTTCCTGGACTTCTTCTCCTTGCCCTGACCCAGTGCTGGTCGATGGTCAGGAAGAATTTATGGTGGAAAGGATTCTAGATTCCAGGTTGTACAGAAATCAGTTGCAATATTTGATTAAATAGCAGGGCTACCCAGTGGAGGACAACTCATGGGAACCAGTCAATAATGTAAATGCTCCTCGCCTTCTCCACCAGTTTCATCAGAGGTACCCTGACAAGCCTGGTCTGAGGTCATCCGGAGGTTGTCCCTAAGGGGGGAGTAATGTAAGGTTCTTTGTCTCTGTTGACATGTTCCTTGAAACTCAGTTTTCCGTCGGCCATTTTGCTTTCTGTCTTTCTGCAGCTCTTGCCCTCAGTTAATATGGAGTTTCCAGTTTTCATGTTCCCACCCTGATTCTTCCCTCTTGCTTCTTAAGCAGCCTCAGCTGAACAATCAGTGCTCCTGAATCAAGCCTCAGTCAGTCTGTGACCTGACTCCTGGAAGCCTTGGACTTTACTCCAGCTATTCCCTACTGAGGAACCTTGGAACACTTTTGGACTCTGGAAACCTGCTGTTTGGTGAATCCATGTTTGCAGAGGAATTACGGTACAGAGAAGAGATCCTGAACCTGCTTTGGAGATTTATTGTAGTGCTTGAAGTTACTCTGGCCTGCTGTGTCTCCTGTCGCTGTTCCTGCAAACTGTGTGAACTTTTCAGCATGCTTGTATGAAGTAATACAAGTCATTTCATTTCAACCTATGTCTCCTGTGTTTTCCTCGCACCCAAGCACAAGACGCTATAGGAACTGTACACTATACATGACACAATCCATATCTGGGGGTTAAATAGTTTACAACCGGAAGCGGTGCTAATGCGACCGCCCAGGCTGTAAACCACTGAGGAAAGAAGAAGAAGCTGCTGGCTGCAGCATCAGTGACTAGCGCTGACGTCACTGATGCTCTGGTCAATCAGAGCCAGGGCCGTATTTCCCACTAGGCACTTGAGGGCACATGCCTAGGGCAGGACTCTGCGGGGGCGGCACCAGAGCATGATTTTTTTATTTTTTTTAAAGTCCGGGGGTCGGCCCTCCCCTTCCTTCCCTCAACCCCCCTATCATCATACTCACCTCCTCCTGCTGCAGCTCCGATGGTCCAGCGCCGATATCTTCTTCCTGTGGCTGTGTGAGTGCGCTGTCATACATGGTACCGCTCATTAACGTCATGAATATGGATGCCACTCCACTCTCACAGGCGTGGCGCCCATATTCATGAGCTTAATGAGCGGTACCACGTGTGACCGCGCCGGCGCCTGGCTAGACAGTCACAGGACAGCAGCACAGGAGGCAAGGCATGTGTCACAACAACACTCACATGCAGCAGGTGCAGGGACCGGACCAGCGGGTCCGGACCACAGACTCAGGTGAGCGGCGACTGGGTTCAGAATGAGCGGAGGGGGGCCCTGGGGCAGTGAGGAATGAGCCAGGCCAGGGGAAGAATGAGTGGCGGGGGAATGTCCAAATCATGAGCCGCAGGGAGAACGAGCGCCGGTGGGGGGGATGAGCGGCCGGTGCCCGGGGGTATGAGTGCTGGGGGGAGAGAATGAGCGCTGGGGGGGATGAGCGGTGGGGCCCAGGGGTATGAGCACTGGGGGGGAGAGAATGAGCGCTGGGGGTGATGAGCAGCGGGGCCCGGGGGTATGAGCGCTGGGGGGAGAGAATGAAAGCTGAGGGGGGGAGATGAACGGCTGGTGCCCGGGGGTATGAGCGCTGGGGGGGATGAGCGGCGGGGCCCGGGGGTATGAGCGCTGGGGGGAGAGAATGAGCGCTGGGGGGATGAGCGCTGGGGGGAGAGAATAAGCGCTGGGGGGGATGAGCGCTGGGGGGAGAGAATGAGCACTGGGGGGGATAAGCGGCGGGGCCCGGGAGTATGAGCGCTGGGGGAGAGAATGAGCACTGGGGGGATGAATGGCGGGGCCCAGGGGTATGAGCGCTGGGGGGAGAGAATGAGCGATTGATTGGGATGAACGGCGGGGCCTGGGGGTATGAGCGCTTGGGGGACAGAATGAGCGCTGGGGGGATGAGCGGTGGGACCCAGGGGTATGAGCGCTGGGGGAGAGAATGAGCACTGAGGGGGGGATGAGCGGCCGGTGCCCGGGGGTATGAGCGCTGGGGGGAGAGAATGAGCGCTGGGGGGCATGAGCGGCGGGGCCCGGGGGTATGAGCGCTGGGGGGAGAGAATGAGCACTGGGGGGATGAGCGGTGGGGCCTCGGGTATGAGCGGTGGGGGGAGAGAATGAGCGCTGGGGGGATGAGCAGTGGGGCCCGGGGGTATGAGCGCTGGGGGGAGAGAATGAGCGCTGAGGGGGGGGGATGAGCGGCCAGTGCCCAGGGGTATGAACGATGGGGGGAGAGAATGAGCGCTGAGGGGGATGAGCAGCAGGGGCCTGGGAGGATGAGTGCTGGGGGAGAGAATGAGCGCTGTGGGGGAGAATGAGTGCTGGGTGGAGAATGAGCGCTGGGGGGGAGAATGAGTGCTGAGGGGGGGATGAGCGGCCGGTGCCCGGGGGTATGAGCGCTGGGGGGAGAGAATGAGTGCTGAGGGGCGATGAGCGGCAGGGGTCCGGTGGGATGAGCGCTGGGGGAGAGAATGAGCACTGGGGGGATGAGCGCTGGAGGGGAGAATGAGCACTGGGGGGAGAATCAGCGCTGGGGGGAGGATGAGCGCTGGGGGAAGAATGAGCGCTGGGTAGAGAATGAGCGCTGGGTGGAGAATGAGCGCTGGAGGGAGAATGAGCGCTGGGGAGAGAATGAGCACCGGGGGAGAATGAGCGCTGAGTGAAGAATAAGCGCTGGGGGAGAATGAGCGCTGGGGGGAGAATGAGCGCTGGAGGGAGAATGAGCGCTGGGGGGAGGATGAGCGCTGGGGGGAGAATGAGCAATGAGGGGAGGATGAGCGCTGGGGGGAGGATGAGCGCTGTGCGTGTATAGTGTGTGGGCGGTGACTGCATGTATGGTGTGTGTGGGGGGGGCTGCGGGCTTGCCAAGGGGGCTGTATGCAGGCATCGTCTGATGGGACTACAAGTCCTATCGGGCTATGCCTGCTACGAGTGACACATTAGCCAATGATGTGACAGTAGTAGTCCCATCATCCGGCTATTGTGTTGAATGTAAAAAAACATACAACAGTAGCTTAAGTCACTGCCGACAGTGTCTGCATTAGTCATACTCACCAATGGGGGAGGCAGCACGAAAAGTGCCTAGGGCAGCATAAACTCTAAATACGGCCCTGATCACAGC
This sequence comes from Oophaga sylvatica, assembly GCA_033576555.1. NCBI lineage: Eukaryota > Metazoa > Chordata > Amphibia > Anura > Dendrobatidae > Oophaga > Oophaga sylvatica. Next base: position 116,917,298 of record JARQOD010000001.1, on the reverse strand, counting down.
CTGACCCCGCCGTGAACTTTGCAGCATGGGAAAATGCCTGTTCATTTTCCCACGCTGCAGAGTTCACCGCGGGTCAGGCTGCGAGGCTGTGCAGCATCAGTGACGTCAGCGCTAGTCACTGATGCTGGCGACGGCAGCTTCTCATTCATTCCTCAGTGGTTTACAGCCGGGGCGGTTGCATTAGCACCGCTTCCAGTTGTAAACTATTTAACCCCCAGATATGGATTGCGCCGTGGGACTGACTGTATGCTGGACAGGTATAGTATATTGTTGGGTTTTTATTTTGTATTTTTTACAGGAGATCGAGGGCATCGTTTGGATTAGCAGAAGAATATAGATGGCAAAAATGTGTGGTCTGTCATTTCATTAAAATACTTTATTCTACGTGTGTGTGTTTATTTAACCCTTTACAAACTTCAGGATTAGTGATGGATAGGTGTCTTATTGACACCTCTCCATTACTAAAGGGTATGCCACACTAAACAATATCGCTAACGAGATCGCTAAAAAACGTCACTATTTAGCGATCCCGTTAGCGATATTGTTCAGTGCGGCAGCTGCCAGCGACGAGCTTCCTGCTGTGATCTCGCTCGTCGCTGGAATCGTTCCGGACCCTATTTCATCGCTGGCGCTCCCGCTGGGTAAGTATCTAATCACTGTGTGGCACCTTTTCTTAGCGATTTAGCGGTACTTTTGTACCGCTAAAGTCGTTAAGAAGATCGCTAACGGCGATAGCGTCGTTAACTATATCGCTAAATGTGGCCGCATTTAGCGATATAGAAACGATCCCGCTAGCGATCTCATTAGTATGCAACGCTAACGAGATCGCTAGCGGGATTGCTTAGTGTGGCAGTACCTTAAGCCAAGCTTAATGTCACCTTACAATACAAAGGTGACATTAACCCCCTATTACCCCATATGCCACCGCTACAGGGCAGTGGGAAGAGAGAGTCTAAATGCCAGAATAGGTGGTTCTTACAGATGCACCTTTTCTGGAGTGGCTGGGGCCAGTTGTTTTTAGCCCGGGGGGGGGCAAAAATGATGGTCCCTTTCTAGGCTCCTAATATCTGCCCTCAGTCAGTGTCTTTCCCTCTGGCGCAAAAAATTGCCCACGCCAGTTTTTTCCGTGAATACATTCTTTTATTAAATACCTACAGCTCCCAAATTTTGCACACATATACTGCTAACAGTAGTAGTCACAGACATATATAAATCGAACTGTTCTGCAATGGTTTACTGTATGTAAACCATGTCTCCTATCCTATTGGCTCCTGCAGAGATTCTACAGGAGTAGACAAATGAATTAACGGCTATTCAGCTATCTATCTCTCTATGAAATATAAAGATATATATATATATGTGTCTCACTGACATATATATATATATATATATATATATATATATATGTGTTTTGACAAATATTTCAGTCCATAGATCAGTTTAATGTCCATTTTCCGAGTCTGCGAGAAAATAACGGCATATGCATGCCATACGGATGTCACACGGATACTTAGATGCGAGGAAATTGCATCCTCGCATTGCAAACAGATTACATGAAACATTGATGAGATTCAAAATTGGACTGATTTTTTTATACGTTAAGTGTGACTCCGGCCTAAAAGTTGCGTCAAAATTTTGGGACCTTTTAAATTGCGAAAACACTTTGATGAATCTCCCTAATAATGTTTAGTAATCAAAAGCTGTCAAAGTTAAAATTTGCTTTTGTATTCTTTTCAGTAAAAGCTGATCTGCATTACCCAGTAGCAGCCATTAAACAAGCTCAGGCTCACGGGTGCAGTGTTCTGCTCTGAACACTCCTTATATCTGGTCGCCACCGGTGGTGATAGCAGCTGATACGTGTGGGTGCCAAGTGTTGGACTCTCACCATTCTTATATTTGTCACTATCCTATAGATAAGTCATGATTTTAATGTTTAATTTGCACTTTTGCATTTACTGTGTGTAATACTTGTTCATTTAAAAAAAAATTTCCGTACATGCAGCTGTAAATAAAAGGATACCTTGAGGTATTATATAAGAGAAATTCACGTTTTTCTTATATGTAAATGAGCTGTTCAAGCTATAGGTCAGACACTGAACTGCATAAGAATTGGCCCCCAGAGATTATTTTACATGAAGGTGGAGTTACCAATGTGATGTGTAATGGCCGCTCTCTGCTCTCCTGATCTCACTGCAGAGCTGTGTGTGATTATAACTGACACAACTGCAGGTTCCTCTCAGCTTCCATAACACAGACAGACAGGGTTGCAATACAGCAGAGCTGTAAGAGCTGTAGCAAATTTGTTTTACTGTTCTGTGTTAGTTACATGTGTGTTATTGCGCAGGCAGCACCATCTTGCTAGAGAAGAAAAAAAAAATTTCCTCCTCCAAGATGGCCCCACCTGCGCAGTAACAGCTAGTAGCCGGCGGCGCCATCTTAGAGGAGGATTTTTTTCTTCTCTAGCAAGATGGCGCCGCCGGCGAATGCGCTTCAGCAGCTATCAGATCACCGCTATGTACACCGATAGCTGCTACTCCTCATGAAAACCTCAAGCACATTTATTAACTACACATTAAACAATTATGCTGCAGCACAGGTGCCAGCCCCACCTGCCTGCAGAGTATAATGAATATATTCATTATGCAAACTAGGGGGCAGGTCAGTGAGGGATCAGTGACCTGTCAGCAGTCTGCATTATGAATACCTAAGCAGAGCACCACATGAAGATCCCCCACAGGCCGCCCCGGAGCACGAGCATATCATTAACTCAAAACTGAAAATAAAGATTACACAACAACCACAAGACGGATTTCATCAACCAAGGTATCAGTCAGTGTCGGCGGTGCAATTATAGCTGTTGCTCTCTATACATTGAGCTGTGACTGAACCCGCACTAGCACTACCCCTATGACTAAAACCCAAACGCTGCCAGGTGGAATAAAGTTCATTTTCTCCTGGCATCGGGGCTCTAAGGCAATGTTCACATGTTGCATTTTTATTGCGTTTTTTATGCAAATTTTAACCTGCATTTTACAGTGCCAGCAAATGCTATGAGATTTCAGAAATCTCATGCACACACATTGTTTTTTTTCCTGACTGAATTGGAAAACTGCTGCAGTTTTTACAATTGCAGCATGTCACTTCTTTCAGCATTTTTTCAGTCTTTTTGCAGTGTTTTTTCACCCATAGAAAACAATGAGTAAGTGCAAAAATGCAGCAAAAAACACAAGTATCATGTTTTGCTGCATTTTAGTGCAAAAACCTAAGGACGTTGCATCATTGTTTTGGGGGGGCACCAAACTATATACCAAACTATATCAGCATGCACAAGAGACAACAAAAACGCAACAAAACCTGCTTTTTGTCTGTGGTTTCTTTATTGCCTTGAGAGCATGTTTTTCCTGCAGAAAACAAAACGCAGCAAAACCGCAATGTGAACACAGCCTAAGTGCGGGCATCGGGAAAGTTCAGAACGTTATTAACCTGCAGATTAACCCGATATCTACATGCTAATAACGTTAATAGGAAAGGCTCCCTTTACGTCACTCAACAAAATGCCATGGCTTCCTGGTAAATAAGGTGTGCAGTGAGATACGACATTCTGTGCTGAAATTTTAGGGCAAATTTCTGGCACAAATTAAGCTAACTAATAAATCGTGTAAATGTAAATTAGACAGTCTGAGCCCGGACACACACTAGCATTTAAAACTTTGGTCTGATGTTGATTCAGAAAAGTTGGACGAGTGTCATGCAGTTTTCATGCAAATACAATGTAATTTTTATCACCTAGCATCTGAATGACATGTGAATGCAATCTGTATGCAATACGATTTTAACATGCGCTTTTACACAGAGTAATTCTCTGTCATATAAAGATAGTTTTCAAAGGAAATATTCTTCAAGCGGACAGCTGGGGCATATGTTTATAGCCTGGGAAGGGACTAACACCATGGAGCTTCCCAGGCTACTAATATCAGCTCACAGCTGCATATTAAGCCTTTACTGGTTATTAAAATGGGGGACCCCAAAAAAATATTACATAGGGTCCCCCTATAATTAATAACCAGCAAAGACTGGGCAAACAGCTGTGGGCTGATATTAATATATTAATAGCCAAGGAAGAGGCCCTGGATATTGGCCCCTCCCAGACTAAAAACATCAGCTCTCAGCCACCACAGAAATGGCACATCCATTAGATGTTCCAATTCTGACACTCTGGCCGGCGTCACACTGGCGAGTTTGATGCGAGTAAGTCGCACGACTTTCTCGCATCAACACCCGGCACGGCCGCCCGCTCTCGGACCCGAGTGTGCGGCTGCATAGAAATACATGCAGCCGCACACTCGGCTCGAGAGCGGGCGGCCGTGCCGGGTGTTGATGCGAGAAAGTCGTGCAACTTACTCGCATCAAATTCGCCAGTGTGACGCCGGCCTCAGCCTTGCTCTTCCTACTTGCCCTGGTGCAAGTGAGGTAATAGTGTTGGGGTTGATGTCAGCTTTGACTTCAAGCCCAGGGGTTAGTATTGGAGAGGCGTCTATTAGATGCCCCCATTACTAACTCCATAGTCATATTGTAAAAAAAAAACACCCTGAAGAAAGTCCTTTACTTGAAATAAAAACGCTGACACTTTTTTTAATTTAAAAATAGAAAAGCAAAGTTATACTCACCTTGACGTCAAATCCACTGAAGCTCATGTCCTCTGGAAAAAAAATGTAAATAAACAAGCGAGCCCTAATACTACAAATCTATCAAACAGCTTGATATTGATAAATATGGCACATTTGTATTTTATCCTGACTATAAATATAACAGTTTTTGTAAACCTGCCCTACTGAATCGGCCATTAGTGTACTCACATGACCTAAGCTCCATTCAAACAGGGCACATGGGACCTTTATTATCTATGATCGTTGGAGGTCCCAGGTTCATACGTTTATTGCCTATCCTATTGATAGGTGATAAATATTTTTGGTAGTTTGACCCCTTCAAAGTGAAACACATGACAGAATGACATATTGATGCTGATATCACAGCAGAATGAAATATTTATTGCATTTGATCAATTATAATTACCAGTCTTTATATGTAGATTATCTGCACAAAATTACAGTTTAACAGAAATAAGGTAGAAAACATATATTAGTATCAATAGTAGAATTCTTTTATCTTAATTCCTACAAAACTAAATATTGACCTAGTGTGCATAATGCTTTGGAAGAACTGATGTTGAAGATTCTGAAAATCCACCTCTGGTTATTAACGTTATCATAGTTATTGGTGCATGAATAAGAATAGAGCAGCATTTGTTCTAAAGAGTGTCCAAACCAGTATCAACACAAACCTCAAAGAAGTAAATGTGGAGTGGAGTGGTCCATTGTTTATGCTCCCTTAATTCCCTTTTTCTTAAAGGTCTCACCCTTCTTTGTGGGTGCATGTGAAGATACAGAGTCCTGCACAGATTTACACTGCAGGGTTAACCAAGTTGGAGCTTGCCACTCCATAAATATCAATCGTTCACTTGATTATGTTAAGGCAAAACAGTTGATGGTGCACCAGGTGGCCAATTGAATAGTCCCGAGAAGAGCAACTCCTATTGAAATATACAATGTAGAATATCCTATTTTGGGGGTAAACTTGTCTGTATGTAAAGTTTATGATTCCATATTGCACATATTTCAAGTGGATTACATGTATGGGGCGTGTGTACGAACTTTTCAAAAATATCCCATTGTGATCATACAACATCCCAAATGGTAATCAGAAGATTTGCCTTCTCAACAATGATGAAGGCACAAAAATCCAGATAAAATTCATGAAATTCCAACAATCTTTTATATGTCCAGTACAAGAACAAGCGTTATGGTTTAGATCTTTAAAATTTGGTCTTTCTCATCAGGTTCCTCTTCACTACTTGTAGATTCTTCTCCAAATAGATCTAGCCCTTGAAAGGATGAACTTTCCTTGTCTTTTGACGCAATCTTGAGGGTGATGAGTGAAGGTGTATCACTCATGCCGATCAGAATGGTCTTTCTGTCAGCAGCTAAGGTCAAGCAGCAGATTTTACTATCAGGGGTAAAAACTGAAACTACTGTTCCATTATCGAGGTCCCACAAACTGACATCACCTAAGAAAGGATAAAACATGAGAGGTCAGATTGCAGTGTATCATGTATAATCTGCTTCAAGATCTAGGGGTTAACATTTTATAGAATCATATAGTGTTAGAAGGGACCTCCATTGTCATCATGTCCAACCCCTGCTCAATGCAGGATTCACTAAACCATCTCAGACAGATGTCTGTCCAGCCTCTGAAGACTTCCATTGAAGGAGAACTCACCGCCTCTAGTGGCAGCCTGTTCCGCTCATTGGTCACCCTCACTGTCAAAAAGGTTTATCTAGTATGCAATTTGTATCTTCTCCCTTTCAGTTTCATTCCATTGCTTCTCGTGTTTCCATGTGCAAATGAGAATATTGATGATCCCTCTAGACTGAGACATTCCTTCAGATACTTGTAGACAGCTATTAACTCTTCTATTAGCCTTCTTTTTGCAAGCTAAATATTTCCAGATCTTTTAACCATTCCTCATAGGACATAATCTGCAGTCCCTGACTGGAGTAGCATTTCTGGCAAGGCGCAAGAAGTCGCATGCCGCTGAGAAGAGGTGCTGAATTAATTAAGTGGCATGCACCTATTAATGAATTCAGCACAGCAAAAACTTCCTTTCATTAAAACTGCCAATCTTAATCAATTATCCCCTCAGTGCCAATTTGGATTAGCCTCAGTAAAAGACAGGTATGGGGAAAAGTATTTGGACACCATGAATTACACCTGCAAAACCATTTATGAAATCCCATTCTAAGTTGTAAATCCATAGGAATTAATTAGGAGTTGATCCCCCACTTTACAACTTCTACTCTTTAGGAAAGGTTTTCTACAATTCTGAATGGGAAGTTTTGCCCATTCATTTAGAAGATCATTTTGTGAGGTCATATTCTTATGATGGACGAGAGGACCTGGCTCACAATCTTATTCTAGATCTTCCCAAGAGGTGTTGGTTGAGTTTGTGGCTTTGTATAGGCCAGTCTAGTTCTTCCATACCAAACTCATCCAACCATGCCTTTATGGACCTTGCTTTGTGCACTGGATACAGTCAGGCTGGAACAGACAAGGGTCTTCCCAAACCGTTACCACAAAGTTAGAAACATACATAGTTTTTGTGCTGATATTAATGCCAGAGGAGATTGGAACTGCAGGTTTTAAGTGTTGACACCCTGCGTCTGAGCACTTGGCAACCCCTTTCTGTAACGATACATGGTTTGCTACAAGGCTGGGTTTGTGTGAATCACTTCCACTTTTCAATTTTACCACTCGCAGTAGATGGAATGTTTAGGAGAGAAGAAATTTCACAAATTGTCTTGTTTACGAAGGTGGCATACTATTAGAGTACCACGTGCAAATTTCGATGGACTGCATGGCTACAAGGCTGGTTTTATACACCTGCAGCCATAGGACTGAATGAAAAATCCGAATTCAATGAGTAAGATGTGTGCCCCAATACTTTTGCCCATAAAGTGAAAATGACTCAGAAGAAGCAAGTGTTGGTGAAACCCAGAGTTGGACTTGATGATCAGTGTTGCAGATGAATCTTTTAACTGATGAAGACTTTTTATCTCATTATTTGTGTGAAAATAAAATAAAAATCTGCTTTTGTCTAAAATAGCTGGAAGAACTGCACTATGTAATTTATGCATTATTAATTACTAGAGGCAAATGGCCAAGATTGGAACTTTCTTCTTCACAGCCACTGGGAGAATACACCTGTATGGAATTCAAGGACTAGACCGAAAACACCAGCAGTCCTGGATTGAAATTTTACCCTAACATCTGGGTGTGGAGATTTACTTGTGTTTTTTTAAGCCAATTCAATCTGGAATGTATTTTTTGTCCAATACGACAGTCATATGGGCATATTTTTTCATTTGGTGGTTTTAGAGGGATGAGGGATTTGACCATTGGACTCCAATGAGACCATAAGATAGAAAGACTGATACAATACAAAAGACAAATGTGTTTTATACAAATATGTACTATTGGATTCAAATTCCATATGGAAAAAATGTTGCAAGTTGTGCTACATGCATCACTTTTTGTTAGCAATATTGGTACCTCATTTTTGTTGTAAAGTACACTTTACAAAACTGTACTCTAGGGAAGCTTCATGAATTATTACTAGGAAATACAATGGGGTATGGAAGATTTGCCATCTCTTCCAGATATCCTGTTGGTTCAGTAACCTCCTGAACGTTCCAGGCGACATGGCAAGTATGCCCTATAGATATTGCCTGGTATTCAGAGAGATATGCACACTTACTTGACAGTAGGATTGCTTTGGCTCCTTTTTCAATGATTTGGATTTTGCTATCTACTGTAAGACTGAGGTTTTCATATCCTGGGATTATTTTGTTCTTACGCTTGAAAGGATCCCAAACCCTTATTCTGTTAATATATAGAAAAAATGTTACCGTAATTAACAATGCAGATTTTTCAGCACAATTTTTATGTAAAAAATCCAAGACAAACCTGTTTCATCTAAACATGGTGTTCTTTTCTTTACTTACTACATAATTATTAACAAAAAAGGATACCAAAACATATCCCATTGACATCTTTGGAGGAAAATTAAACATAGTTATTATTATGCAGTGATTCAGTGTTTTTTTTAAGAGGACCTAAAAATTGAAGTATGGCTCTGTCCTTACTAATGGGTAATAGATATTTGTGGGTTGGGTTTTTCATATATCAGTTTTCAATTGTTGTGTATATTAAGTTCTGAATTATAAAAAATATACATATATTTCTTACACTTACATGTTTTCCGACATCACACCAAAAACAATTCTGTCTGCCTCGTCAGTAATAGCCATGCAACAAATATTTGGTTCATTTTTCAATCGTTTCTTGACCTACAGAGAAAATTCTCTTATTATAAAGTATTAAAGATATAGAGGTGGACATTGCAAACATCAAAACAAAAGACTAAAAAGGTTTTTTACTGTCAATCATTTTCAGGGACTGTAAAGAGCAGTAATTTCATCTGTTTCCTGGTATAAGTGGTCAAGTAAATCTTCATCATAGCAAAGATAAGAGTTGAAAGAACATACATGCAACTTCCTCAGTAGAGCTCAATATAATCAGGGGTGATTTTAGTTCTTCTACTGATATCATACACAAACTTAAAGGGAACCTGTCACCATGAAAGTATAACCCATGTTTTAATCACTTGTCTCTGCACAATCTCCACTCTGATATGTTACTTTGTGTTGGGGCTGTCAGTCTGTGCTGGGTCTGTGCATGAATTATCTGTGTTCGCTTTCTTTGATTAGTCTTTTACTTAAGCATGCTAGCTCCTACGCCCAGTGTCAATCGTACACTTGCTGCTGCCTGTGTAAGACTGATCGCTGTGTACCTGACCCAGCTTGACTTGATTCCCTCTTTGGACTTAGACCCTTTGCTTGTGACCTGACTTCTCTTGTGCCTGCTCCCTGTAAACTGCTTTGTCTTTCTGGTTTTTCTGACCCCTGCTTGTGTATTGGATTTTGTCTCTGAGTACTCCTGGTTGTACCACGCCATTTCCTGGACCTGATCTCGGGTCGTTTTTGACTTCCCTTTACTTATTCGGTGAGTAGTAATATTATATTTATCTCTCTAATCGTAGTCTCTCCCTCCACTTCTGGGACTAATTATTTTATAGTGACTCGCGTCACACTGGGGTTTTGGGTCCAGTGAGTGTTCCTATTAGTGACTGACAGCTTTATTTGTATGAGTGCATACAGCGATAGCTGTCAGTCACTGATAGGAACACTCACTGGACCCAAAGTTTCCAAAAGAGTAGAGGTTTAAATGATTAAAACATGGGTTATACTGAATCGTTTCTCACAAAACTATATATCAATCTACTCAGCTCGTCCTTCTCTATAAGATGCTAGACTAGACTAGACTATATTTTTATAGTAATACCCATGTGTCCAAAAGATAAGTGGCTGTTAGACACTTCAAATGATATATATCAAAACTTGTCTATTGTGGCCAAGTTACCACTAGACCAGAAGAGATTCCAACAAATGTGAATTAAAAATAAATTTTATTAATAACCAGTTTTAAACAATAAATGGATACTAAATGAAGACAGGGCTCTTCTGGTCTAGTGGCAACTTGTCCACAATAGACAAGTTTTGATGTGTATTTTTATAGTGACAGGTTCCCTTTAAATGAAGTTGATTTTCAACTCAAGATCTCAAGTATTCAAAACAATGAACATTGATGGTAAGTAGTGACACAGTGACACTAATAGCAAAGCTGATGGAATATTAGTAAGGCCAGTTTTCTCACATTTGTATTTCACAGTCCAAGTACAGGCTTGGTGTGGGGTCGCCTGACCTAAATTTGACAACTTCACATATGCTGTCGATTTTGGGTCGAAAGAGACACGCTGACAGTATGTACATTGTGGTCTGTACTTGGACTGCAAAACACGGATATGTGAAATTGTCCTAACTCTATTTCTCACTACCTTATCCTAGACTACATCGACGTGCAATGGCATGAACTATGAGTGAGCCATGATGATCCTAAATGACAAGTTAAAAAATATATATATTTCTTTCCTGTTGTCAGCTTACCTGAAGGATGGAAGATTGAATGGCAAAGGAAACATCTTTATGAGACGTTTCATTTTGTGATGGTTGTCATGATTCCTCCTCCTATCTGAGTGTCTGGACGCAGTGAATGACAGTTCTGCCATCCTATCTAGGAATGGGGCATGCTGAGCTGTCAGTAAGGTCTCAGCTGTCCAATCCAGTGCTCGGGCGTGCTGAGCTGTCCGTGTCTTGAATGACAGTTTAGCCGTCCTATCAGGACCCAGGTGTGTTGGTGCTTTGTCCACGTGTCTCTTGTCCAGAGTAATTACCTGGCTATTTAATCAGCTCTCTGACTTTGATTGCTGCCAATTGTATCTTTGCTCATGAGGTGTGTGTTTGTTCTATGCTCCTTGTCAGGAATTCTGATCTTTGCTGTTCGACCATGGATTTGTCTTGACCACCCGTTTGCCTAGCCCTTTTGTCATGATCTGCTACCTTCTTGCAATATTGACCTCATACTGTTTCCTGACTATGCCTTTGTCTCACCCCTCTGTCTTTGACTAAAGGTACTGCCACACTACACAATCCCGCTAGCGATCTCGTTAGCGTCGCATACTAATGAGATCGCTAGCGGGATTGTTTTTATATCGCTAGTAGCTACCTAACTTAGCGATGTCGTTAAGGACGCTATCGCGGTTAGCGATCTCCTTAACGACTTTAGCGGTACAAAAGTACCGCTAAATCGCTAAGAAAAGGTGCTACACTTAGCGATTATACTTACCCAGCGGGAGCGCCGACGATAAAATAGGGTCCGGAACGATTCCAGCGATGAGCGAGATCACAGCAGGAAGCTCGTCGCTGGCAGATGCCGCACAGAACAACATCGCTACCGGGATCGCTAATATAGTACGTTTTTATAGCGATCGTTAGCGATGTTGTTCAGTGTGGCATACCCTTTACTCTACTCTTACCTCAGACCTCTACCCAGCCTTATGGTTTGCGGACTTTGTGATCAGATTTTAGTCGTTTCATGTATGGAAATCCTACCAGGGTAACAACATTCTGGTAACTTGAGATCTGAGTATTTCCATTGTTATTAATAGCACAAAATTGTTACAACCCACTTTAGTTAAAATTGTAGTCAATCACAAAATGCATGGCTGCTGTTATGTATATATTACCAGTCCATTCTGAAGATCCCATAAAGTTACATAGCTCGTTTTTTCAGCATCACAGTAATTGGAGAGAACCAAAAAGCTGCCTTTGTATGTTAAAGCGGCATTTTGTAAAATGAGCATTGACGTCCTGTCCTCCAGAGTATGTAGATGGCTGACGGTGTCCAGGCTAAACACACAAAGATGGTGGGCATAGTATGAGCATACTATCACCTGCAAAAAAATGAGAGATAGCAGAGGCGAATCTGACTGAAACCAACACTTTATAGAGAAAGTCAAACAGCTGATACATGACAAAAGGCAATGAGGCCAATTAATTAAGGCTGGTGTGGTGTACATCAATCTTAATGAAGGGCCCACTGGAGGACAATCCACCACCAAATTAAATAAGAGGTGCATGTAATTTAATGAATTTGACGCATCTCCTCTGTGGCAAGCACTTATCTGCGCCTCACCAATAATGCCACCACAGTCAGTGTCTTCTGACATAAGAAACAAAGTCAGTATTAATGAATATGAGTGGCGGGCTTAGACAGGCACTAGCCCACCCCAACTCCTCCCCTGCTCCACCCATTTTGTCAAAGCTGACCAAATCTGGCGCAAAAACGCCAAAAATCAGTAAATTAAGAACCCACTCAGACAGGCCAATAATAATTGAGAAGTAGTGTTCTTAGGAACGCTTGTCTCCCGATTATCAGCCTGTTTGACCTACTAAATGTGTAAAAATCATTATCATTGGCAGCACATCATTTTGTGTAACGAGGACATGTGCGCCAATAAAATGTTGTACTATGTGCACAGGACAATTATATTAACTATCGTTTTGTCTGTCTAGTTAGATGATTGCGGACTGCTTCCATAGACCCTTGTGCTACATATATGATAGGATTCTCTAGTGTTTATATCAGTTCCAACTGGTTAATGCCATACAGCGCTACTTACTATTGATACTCCAATCAATGACTACATGACAGATGCTGAGGCCAAACTCTGATTTTTATTACCCATTCCTTTTCCTCGACCTGTTTTGTGTCATAGGTAATTATATTTTGAATATTCCATCTTACCTTTTCATCCTCACTCAGGAGGTACTGATATATGGCATTGTCCTTCTCATTGGCCAGCAGTTCGATTTTCTCAATCTCCTGCTTTATCTCTCTTTCCTTCCTGCGTCGTTTTGCAGTTTTGGTTCATTGCGTTTTTCCCATGGTGTGAGAATAACTTAAAATTCAATAAAATGTTATTGTCTCAAATATAATACTAAGAGCAAGCCTAGTATGGACATGTATGGACCAGACTAGCGCATGCAAATTGCAGATGTGGTTGGTCGGAGAACTTCAGCATCCTAAGTGAACGTAGCCTATGGCAAAGTAATTACTTGAAGGGACTCTGTCACCGGTTTTTGCTATTTAATCTGAGACCAACATAAAGTAGGGACAGAAAGCCCAGAAATGTGTCACTTAAAGGTACTGCCACACTAAACAATCCGCTAGCGATCACGATAACGACGCATACTAATGCGATCGCTAGCGGGATTGTTTCTATATCGCTAAATGCGGCCACATTTAGCGATATAGTTAACGACGCTATCGCGTTAGCGATCTTCTTAACGACTTTAGCGGTACAAAAGTACCGCTAAATCGCTAAGAAAAGGTGCCACACAGCGTTTAGATACTCACCCAGCGGGAGCGCCAGCGATGAAATAGGGTCCGGAGCAATTCCAGCGACGAGCGAGATCACAAGCAGGAAGCTCGTCGCTGGAAGCTGCCGCACTGAACAATATCGCTAACGGGATCGCTAAATAGTGACGTTTTTTAGCGATCTCGTTAGCGATATTGTTTAGTGTGGCATACCCTTTACTCAGCAGCTAGCTGTTGCTTCAATACAATCAGTGTTTTATCAACAGGAGCTTATCACTGCTGGACCAAGTGTGCATGCAAGGCAGATCAGCTAATCTGTGTAACTCCGCCCCCACCACTGATTGGCAGCTTGTTGACAATGTACAGTGAAGACAGAAAGCTACCAATCAGGGGTGTGGGCTGGGTTATACAGAGTTCAGCATTATGACCACTGAGGAAACAGAGATTTTAGCAAAACTACACCAAGCCGTCCAGTAAGTGATACAACACTGGAATCAAGGTCTCAGCACCTATATCATGCTGTTCTCAGATTACATAGCAAAAACCTGCTGACAGATTTCCTTTAAAATAAACACTGCTTTGTTATATTGGATAGTTGATACTGATAGTTATTGCTGTTACTGAATACCAATAAGTAACATGTATGTCTACCTGTCTCCTTCCCTTTCTTCTTTTGCTGCATTATTTTTTTCTGAATATTTTCCTTGGATATATGATTGTCTGCCAATATGTCCAGGGACTTGTCCTTAAATTGTGGTCTTAGCCGATCCTTTATGAAACCTGTCTCCATATTCCAAATAACAAAATGATTCCTGTAAAAAAGCAACATATATAGGTTTAACATATGTGTAATTGTAGCATTATCACATATTCTGCAGATTATGTAACTGTAGATAGCAAACGTGATCCTGACTGCTGAACACCATATGCAAGTCGTGGTAAAAGGAAGGCATATCTGCTAAAAAATAAAAACATAGGCTTTATTCAAACGTCTGTTCATTTTATCATGTGAGAAAAAATGGACAGATTTTCATCACTGTGCTGAATTAGATTTTCGTCCATATTTCTGTGATGCTGAGTCACTTCTCACAGACAAGCCGTGACCCATGATAGTCAAGGAGTCCGAGGTCAAAAGCCAGGAGGGTACCACATAAACAGAAGGAAGAGACAAAGGCGTAGTCCGGTAAAAGTCAGAGGGCAAAATATCAGGAAGATAGCGGATTAGAACAATGGGGTTAAATGTACGGATGGTCACAACAAGGTCCAAGGTCAGGCAATGAAAGATCAACAAACAGAACACACGGAACAGAGAGAAAACCACACAAAAACTGAATGTACATCTGGCAGAGATCTGGGACTAACTTCCTAGTTATGTAGCCAGGCAATCACCTGGGACAATGAACACCTGGAGACAACCAGTGCCTCCCAGTCTCAGATTGGACAACCAAGCTGTCAATCAAAACACTGACAGATCAGCATGCCCTTGCACCAGACTGTACACTGAGCTGTCAAAGTACTGATAGCTGTTGTGAATAGGCTGGAAATGAGTTCTGAGCAGAAGCTCCCTCTGGTGGTTACAAACGGTACTGGACTGTCCAGTGAAGATTGTGAGGATTGGGAATCAGGTGTTACTGACTGGTCTTATATAAGGGAGTCGCCTTCCCATCTGGGTTGCCGGTGATCAATTGTTCTGGTCTCAATCCTTGATTCCTGTTTCCTTGGTAGCCTGCTGTGTCGTGTCTGAATCTCCTGCTAACAGATAAGACATTTTCTTCTTTTTGTTTTTGTGCTTGATTTTTGCATTTTGTCCTGCACTTCTGTGGGGGCCTTCAGGGTCCCCTCTGGGGGCTTTTGCCCTCTCATAGTTCAGCAGCCACTGATGTTTGTACATTTGCTTTTTCCAGTTTTTTCAGTGGCTGCTGTTTTGTTTTTGGTTACACCAGAGAACTAATTTAGGTGGTAGAGGTTGTGTGATCTCAGGTGTTTTGAAATTAGTAGAGTTGGTGCTTTTCAGGGTTTTTTGAGATTGCAGTAAGTGCCCTTCTATCCTTTTCTATTTAGTAAGTTTGGGCCCCAACGTTTGCTCATACTATTTTCTGTCTGTGTCAGTATTTCTTCTTGTCTAACCGCCATTACATGTTTGGGGGCTTTCTATGTTCTTTGGGGATCTGCTCCGGGGCAGATAGCTTTCCTCTTTCTATCTTTAGGTGTAGTTAGTTTCTCAGGCTGTGACGAGGCGTCTAGGACCAACGTAGGAACGCTCCACGGCTGCCTCTAGTTGTGGTGGTTAGTCAGGGTACTGCAATCTCATAGTTTCCAACTGCTCTGGTGTATTTCCTTTTTTGCCTGCTCTCCTCAGCTACCAAATCATAACAGTATCACCGGCCTAAACTAAAAATTATATGGTACTCACAGAAGGGAAAAATATTGTGGAAAGAAAAAAAATTGTCAGAGTTGTCAGAGATTTTTTTTTTCTGTTTGTTGCATTTTTTTTCCCTCTTATCTCTGGGTGCTGAGGAGGATTTTTTTTTCTCTCTCAATGGAGTTTGCACAGTTGTCTGGCCGTGTGGATCAGCTTGCCACTGAGGTTCGGAGTATTGCTACCTATCTTGCTAGGTTGCCTGTTGTGGAACCTAGGATTCCCTTGCCAGATTTGTTTTTAGGGGATCGAGCTAAGTTTCTGAATTTCAAAAATAACTGTAAATTGTTTTTTGCCTTAAAATCTAAGTCCTCAGGGAACGCAGCGCAGCAGGTTCAAATTGTCATCTCTCTCCTGCGCGGCGACCCTCAGGATTGGGCTTTTTCCCTGACACCTGGGGATCCTGTTTTGAGTGATGTTGATGCGTTTTTTCAGGCTTTGGGGTTATTGTACGATGAGCCTAATGTCACTGATCAAGCTGAAAAAACTTTGTTGGCATTAAGTCAGGGGCTTGAGGACGCTGAGTTATACTGTCAGAGATTCCATAGGTGGGCAGTCCTGACCAAATGGAATGAGACGCTTTGGCAGCTCTTTTTCGGAAGGGACTGTCAGATAATGTAAAGGATGTTATGGTGGGATTCCCTGTTCCCTCTGGTCTCAATGATTCTATGTCATTAGCGATTCAAATTGACAGACGTTTGCGTGAGCGGAAAGGTATGGTGGAATAATGTTGCCTTGTAACCTACTTCTGAATCCATGCAGTGTGATAGAGTGGTTTCTGGGGCACAGCGTCATGAATTTCGAAAGCGCAATGGGTTATGTTTCTACTGTGGTGATGCCTCTCATGCTATTTCAGTCTGCCCTAAGCGGGGAAGACGTTTTGCACGCTCAGTTGTCTTGGGTAGTGTTCAGACTAAGTTTTTATTAACTGTTACCCTGATATGCTCTCTGTCCTCATTTTCTGCTCAGGCTTTTGTTGATTCTGGAGCAGCTATTAACCTGATGGATTTTGATTTTGCTAAACGTTGTGGGTTTCCCTTGATACCCTACGGAAGTCTATTCCCCTACTGGGGATCGATTCTACCCCTTTGGCTGAGAATAAACCTCAGTTCTCTACTCAGGTGATAATGAGGGTAGAACCTGATCATCAGGAGAGTTGCAAATTTTTGGTTCTGTATAATCTGCATGACATTATCGTACTGGGTTTCCCTTGGTTACAGTCTCATAATCCTGTTTTGGATTGGAAATCTGTGTCTGTTACCAGTTGGGGCTGCCAATGTGTTAATACCAACACTCCTGTTTTTTCTGCCTCCCCCCAGGCTCAGGATGTTCCTGACTTTTTGATTGATTTTTCTGATGTGTTTAGCGAAAGTAAATCTGCATCCTTACCTCCCCATAGGAGCTATGACTGCGCTATTGAATTAGTGCCTGGTAGTAAATTCCCTAGGTCGCCTTTTTAACTTGTCTGTACCTGAACATGACGCTATGCGGTCTTATATCAAGGAGTCATTGGAGAAGGGTCATATCAGACCATCCTCTTCACCCTTAGGTGCCGGTTTTTTCTTTGTGGCCAAAAAGGATGGTTCATTAAGGCCGTGTATTGATTATCGTCTCTTGAACAATATTACTGTGAAATATCAATATCCTTTACCCTTGATCTCTGATCTGTTTTCCAGGGTGAAAAATGCTACTTGGTTTACCAAGCTTGACCTCAGGGGGGCATATAACCTTATTCGCATTAAGCACGGGGATGAATGGAAGACGGCATTTAATACCCCTGAAGGGCATTTTGAGTACCTTGTGATGCCCTTTGGGCTCACTAATGCTCCTTCTGTCTTCCAGTCCTTCATGAATGACATTTTCAGGGATTTTGTGGATAAATTTCTGATTGTTTATTTGGATGATATCTTGATTTTTTCCAATGACTGGGACTCTCATGTGAAACATGTTCGGACTGTGTTCCAGATTTTGAGAGAGAATGCTCTGTATGTGAAGGGATCAAAGTGTATTTTTGGCGTTCAGAGATCTCATTTCTGGGATTCATTTTGTCCCCATCTGTTATTGAAATGGACCCGGTCAAAGTTCAGGCCATCTGTGATTGGGTCCAACCCACTTCATTAAAGGCTCTTCAAAGATTCTTGGGTTTTGCCAATTTTTATCGTAAATTTATTGGTAATTTCTCTGTTATTGTTAAACCATTAACTGATTTGACCAAGAAGGGTTCTGATGTGGTGAATTGGCCTCCTGAGGCAGTCTCTGCATTTCAGGAACTTAAGCAGAGATTCACTTCTGCTCCTGCTCTACGGCAGCCTGATGTTTCTCTTCCATTTCAGGTGGAGGTTGATGCCTCTGAAATTGGGGCAGGTGCCGTTTTGTCCCAAAGAGATCCAGAGACCTCTAAAAGTAACCCTTGTGCCTTTTTCTCTCGAAAATTTTCTCCCACTGAACGTAATTATGACGTGGGTAATCGGGAGTTATTAGCCATGAAGTGGGCTTTTGAAGAGTGGAGACATTGGCTGGAGGGAGCCAAACATCAGGTGGTGGTCCTTACGGACCATAAGAATCTAGTTTATCTGGAATCTGCCAAGCGACTTAATCCTAGCAGGCCAGGTGGGCCTTGTTTTTCACAGTTTTAATTTTGTGGTTTCATTTCTTCCTGGCACTAAAAATGTTAAGGCGGATGCCTTCTCGAGGAGTTTCCTGGCGGACTCTCCTGAGTTATCTGATCCTTCTGTTATTTTGAAAGAGGGTGTAGTTCTTTCCGCCATCTCGCCCAATTTGAGACTGGCTCTGGAGGGGTGTCAGGAGGATAAGCCCGAGCGCTGCCCTGTTGGGAAATTGTTTGTCCCGACCAGTGGAAAAAGAGTGTAATGTCTGAGATTCATTGTTCCGCGTTGGCCGGTCATCCCGGAATTTTTGGTACCAGAGACTTGGTTAGTCGGTCCTTTTGGTGGTCTACCTTGTCTCGTGATGTCAGGGAGTTTGTGCAGTCCTGCGGGACTTGCTCTCGCTCCAAGCCTTGCTCTCGTTCTAGTGGTTTGTTGATGCCATTACCTGTGCCCAAGAGACCATGGACCCATATCTCTATGGATTTCATTTCCACCTTCCCTGTTTCTCAGAGAATGACCGTCATCTGGGTGATTTGCGATAGGTTTTCCAAGATGATACATCTTGTGCCATTACCTAAGTTGCCTTCCTCCTCTGAATTGGTGCCTTT
>JARQOD010000001.1:116826395-116898110 GCA_033576555.1 Oophaga sylvatica | reverse complement strand
CCATTGCCTTTAATCCCTGAGTTATTGGAGAGAGTGCGACATGCCAAAATTTTCTCTAAACTAGATCTTCGTGGGGCCTATAACTTAGTCGTATTAGACCTGGGATGAATGGAAGACTGCATTCAGGTCACGCTATGGACACTTTGAATATCTAGTTATGCCTTTTGGTCTGAGTACCGCCCAGCCACTTTCCAACACTTGGTGAATGACATCTTCAGGGATCTCCTAGATACATTCATGGTAATTTATTTGGATGATATTCTAATTTTTTCTAACTCCACAGAGGAACATCATGGACATGTGAGAATGGTCTTGAACGTCTAAGACAAAATCATCTTTACATCAAACTTGAAAAGTGTGAATTCCATAGGACCGAAATTCATTTCTGGGGTATGTACTGTCTATACAAGGAATTAGTATGGATGGAAGCAAAACCCAAGCCATCAAGGATTGGCCAAGTCCTAGAAATGTGAAGGAGGTACAGCGCTTCATCGGGTTTGCCAACTTCTATAGACGTTTCATTAGAAATTTCTCTGAGGTAGTGTCACCTATCACCCAACTTACCCGGAAAGAGTCTAGGTTTCTCCTGGACTCCCCAAGCCAGGAAGCATTTTCCCGTCTAAAAGATAAATTTACCACTGCACCTATCCTAGTACTCCCAACCCCGAGCTTGCCTTCATAATAGAGGTGGATGCTTCAGACTGTGCCGTTGGAGCTATACTCTCTCAGAGAACAGGTGAGAAGAATGTCTTGCATCCCTGTGCCTTCTTTTCCCAGCAGTTGTCTTCGGCTGAGAGGAACTACGATGTGGGCAATAGAGAGTTGTTGGCCATTATTGCCGCCTTCAAAGAATGGAGACACCTTCTTCAGGGAGCTGCACAGCAAATAGTCGTCCTGACAGATCATCGTAACCTTGAGTTTATCAGGTCGGCTAAGTGCCTGACTCCTCGCCAGGCTCGCTGGAATCTTTTCTTAAACCAATTTAATTTTATCATTTCTTATAGACCAGGATCGCGCAATGGAAAGGCTGATGCACTCTCTAGGATTTACTCAGCAGAGACACGTCCAATTACTCCTCCTAAGACTATTCTTCCTGACTCTAGATTCCTAGGAGTAATTCATAATCAAGACCTACTTAAGGACATCAAGGAAGCATACCATGCGGATTCCTTTTTGGCACAACCCCCAAGGGACGTAAGTCTTGTCTTTAAGAATGGTGTGTGGATTCAGGGACAACGTCTGTATATTCCTGAAACAGTCAGATTGAGAGTATTGCAACTCATTCACGATTCCAAGATAGCTGGGCATAGAGGAATTCTAAAGACACAGGAATTTCTCTCTCGTTTCTTTTGGTGGCCCACTTGCAGGAAGGATGTTTTAAACTATGTCACTTCATGTGAAGTCTGTGCAAGATGCAAAACACCTCGCTCCTCACCAACTGGTCTGTTACAGCCTCTTCCCACCCCGTCCCGCCCGTGGGGATCCATTTCTATGGACTTCATTGTGGAGTTACCAACCTCTCAAGGGAAGAACACCATTCTAGTGGTGGTTGACCGTCTAACAAAGGCAGCTCATTTTATCCCTTGTGTCGGCTTACCCACTGCAAAACAGACATCAGATTTGATGATTAAAGATGTGTTTCGCTTACATGGAGTACCGGATGAGGTTATTTCGGATCGAGGGGTGCAATTCACTTCTAGGTTTTGGCAAAATTTCTGTGCAGCATTGGACATTAAAGTAAACCTTTCTTCTGCTTTTCATCCCCAGACTAATGGACAGACGAACGAACAATCAAACCCTGGAGCAGTATCTCCGCTGCTTTATCTGCCACCTACAGGATGATTGGGTGGATCTACTTCCATTAGCTGAGTTCTCGTATAACAACTCTCAGAGTGCCTCCACTAAGCAGTCTCCTTTTTACTCTAATCTAGGTTATCATCCTAACATTCTACCACGATTTCCCATAGAAACGCCTTTACCAGCAGTGGCTGAAAGAATCACGTCTTTACAGAAGAATATGGATCTTCTAAAGGAGAATCTGGAATCGGCTCAGGAAAGGTACAAGAAAGCAGCAGATAAATTTCGTAAACCTGCACCAGCTTTCAAGGTAGGAGACTTGGTCTGGTTGTCAACCAGAAATCTTAAGTTAAGGATTCCATCGTCTAAGTTGGGACATAAGTACATTGGACCCTATAAAATCAGTAAAATTATAAGTGCCGTTGCTTGTCGTCTTCAACTGCCCAGAACTATGAGAATTCACCCTGTCTTTCATGTATCCCTACTAAAGGCTGCGACACCCAATACGTTTCCTGGACGTTCTTCTCCTTGCCCTGACCCAGTGCTAGTCGATGGTCAGGAAGAATTTGTGGTGGAAAGGATTTTAGATTCCAGGTTGTATAGAAATCAGTTACAATATCTGATTAAATGGCAGGGCTACCCAGTGGAGGACAACTCATGGGAACCAGTCAATAACGTTAATGCTCCTCGCTTGCTCCGTCAGTTTCATCAGAGGTACCCACACAAGCCTGGCCTGAGGTCATCCGGAGGTTGTCCCTAAGGGGGGAGTAATGTAAGGTTCTGTGTACATGTTCCTGAAACTCAGTTTGTTTGTCAGCCATTTTACTTTCTGTCTTGCTGCAGCTATCTTGCCCTCAGTCAAAATGGAGTTTCCAGCTTGCATGTTCCCGCCCTGATTCTCTCCTTTTGCTTCTTAAGCAGCCACAGCTGAGCAATCAGTGCTTCAGAATCTAGCTGCAGTGAACCTGTGACTTGACTCCTAAAGCCTTGGACCTTGTACTCCAGCTATTCCTACTGAGGAACTCTGAAGCACTTGTGGACTCTGAACCCTGCTCTTTGAAAGACCCACGTTTGCATGGACTTACGGTAACAGAGAAGAAGATCCTGAACCTGTTGTGGAGAGTGATTGCTGAGCTTAGATTACTCTGGCCTGCTGTGTCTCCTGCTTCTGTGTCTGCAAACTGTGTGACTATTTTTGCCAACTTGTATGAAGTAATACAAGACTTTCTATATCAAACCTGTGTCTCATGTATTTTCATCGCACCCAAGCACAAGACGCTATATGAACTGTACTACATACATTACACAGCGCCTCTGCAAGACCTCCTGGTAGGACAATCCCTCAAGAGCAGAAATTCTCCATTCTCGTGGGGTAAAGAACAAGCTGAGGCCTTTAAGGAAATGAAGGAGATCCTGACAGGTGATGAGATCCTAGCTTACCCTGACTACAGCCAGCCGTTCCTGCTGTATACTGATGCCAGCAATGAAGGATTGGGAGCTGTCCTCAGTCAGAAGCAAAATGGCCTGGAGAAAGTCATCGCCTATGCAAGCAGGAAACTCCGCCCGACTGAGAGGAACCAAGAGAACTACAGCAGCTTCAAGTTGGAGTTCCTGGCACTGGTCTGGGCCATTACAGAGAGGTTTAATCATTACCTAGCCTCCAGCAAGTTCACTGCCTACACTGATAATAACCCCTTGACGCATCTTGAAACAGCTAAGCTGGGAGCCATGGAACAACGCTGGATGGCTCGGCTGTCAAACTACCAATTCACAATCAAGTACCGAGCGGGCCGCAAGAATGCCAACGCTGTTGCCCTATCCAGGATGCCTCATGAATCAGACACAGAAGAAGAAGTGGATGATCTGGAAGATATTGAACTACCTGCCTTTCACAGGAATGGGATGATTCACGAGCAACAAGCCTGCAGGAGGCAGCTTGGTAAGACGTTAAATCCTCTACCTCACCACAGCTGGAAGGAGACTCAGGACAGCGACCCCGTTGTCAGCTGAATCAAGGAGCTGATAACCCAAGAAGGTTCCTCCTTGGAGAAGGATGCATCTCTACAAGCAAAGCAGTTGTGGAATGAGAGAAGCCGGCTGTTTATCTATCGTGAGAAGCTGTGCCGGAGGTACGTCAACCCAAGGACCCATGAGATGGTATGGCAGATAGTAGTCCCCAGAGCAGACATCCAGATGGTGTTGGAAGCCTACCACGATCAAGCGGGACACTTTGGCTGGAAGAAGCTGGAGACCCTGTTGAAGTGTCATTTCTATTGGGTGGGAATGTGCAGCTCCATTGAGAGGTGGTGCCAGAACTGTGGATCCTGTGGCCTCAGAAGAAAAGACTACAGCAGTCAGAAGGCGCCCTTGCAACCCATCAAGACGACTCGTCCCTTGGAGATCGTGGCCCTGGACCATGTCAAGTTGTCACCCAGCCGGTCAGGATACTCCTATGCCCTGACTATGGTGGATCACTACTCCAGGTTCCTGGTGGTCGCCCCTGTCAAAGATCTGACGGCAGAGACAGCAGCAAAGACGTTCCAAGCGTATTTCTGCAGACCACATGGACATCCTGAGCAGGTGTTAACTGATCAAGGCCCAGCCTTTGAGGCCGAATTGTTCAAAGAGTTCTGTCACTTGTATGGGTGTAAGAAGATAATAACCACACCGTACCACCCCCAAACCAATGGTCTCTGTGAGAAGATGAATCACATCATCATTGACCTGCTGAAGACTGTACCACTCGAGGACCGAAATAGGTGGCCAGTAGGGTTGAGCGATACTTTCCGATATCAAGAAGTATCGGATCGGAATGAGTATCGCCGATACCCCAAAAGTATCGGCGATACCCGATTCCGATACCGGAAATCCAATGCAAGTCTATGGGACAGAAATATCGTAACTAAAAAAACCTCTTTCTTTCCTTGTAAACAGTAAATATACACACATAGAATACACATATATATATATATACATGTCATTGTGACATACATATATATATACATATATTTATAGTTTATACACTTCTACATAGTAAAATAGCCTCTGATTCAATTGCCGGGTAAAGCCGGCTTTTGTGAAAATACAGAAGCACCCGACATGAAATGACACTTGGTTTACATAGAGTTAACCATGTCTTTTCATGTAGTTTGATATCTGATTTGCACAAACAATTACATGAGTGTATGTGTGCAAAATTTCACACCTGTAGGGGTTAATTAAAGGTGTAAATTCGTTGTAAAAAAAACGGACTTTTTTGCTACGAATTTACACCTTTAATTAACCCTACAGGTGTGAAATTTTGCACACATACACTCATGTAATTGTTAGTGAAAACAATAGATCAAACAACTTGAAATGACATAGTTAACTCTATGTAAACCATGTGTCATTTCATGTCGGGTTCTGCATTTTCACAAAAGCCGGCAATTGAATTAGCGGCTATTATACTATGTAGAAGTGTATGAACTATAAATATAAATATATATATATATGTGTCACAAATTCAATGACATGTTATATATATATGAGGTGTAAAATTGTTGAAAAAAAATGCGTGGGCTCCCGCCCTATTTTCGCAACCAGACAAAGCCAGCGAGTGGGGGCAGATAATAATAGCCCAGAGAGGGACCATTATTTTTGGCCCCCCCTGGCTACTAACATCTGCCCCCAGACACCCCAGAAAAGACAAATCTATAATTAGATTCGCCCTTTCTGGCACTTTGCCCGTCTATTCCCATTGCCCTGTAGCAGTGGCGAATGGGTTAATAAGGGGTTAAAGCCACCTTGCTATTAAAAGGTGACCTTAAGCCAGGTTAATAATTGAAAGCTGTCAATTAGACAACTATCAATTATTAATCCTATTGCATGAAATAAAAATAAAACACACACACTTTAATTAAAAATCATTTTAATGAAATAAAGACACATGTTTTTGACCATCTTTTATTTTACTGCAAAAACCATTTCCTGTAATAAAAATAAAATAAAAAAGCAAAATTATTCTTGCCTATCCCATGCACAGTCAGGACCCACGGTGTAATCCTTCAGAAAGGGTTAATGTTTACTGCAGGGACCGCAGCTAATGCTGCAGCCTCACAGTAAACCCCCAAATGAATGAGCTCCTCTCCTGGCTGACCGGAGAGGAAGTGGAAAGCTTAATTGATTGCTTTCCACTTTCACTTCAGGTCAGCCAGGGACACCATCAGTGACGTCAGAGGGAACTGATTAACAAAAATAGGGGTTCCCTTCGAAAAAAAAATGGCGTGGGGTCCCCCTATTTTTGTTAACCAGCCTGATGAAGCAGACTGCTGAGGCCTGGTTTTTCAGGCTGTTAAGGAGCCAAGATCCATGGACCTTGCCAGCCTGATAATACCAGGCCACAGCAGTCTGCTTATCTTGGCTGATTAACAAAAATAGGGGATCCCCTCGAAAAAAATTGGCGTGGGGTCCCCCTATTTTTGTTAACCAGCCCGATGAAGCAGACTGCTGAGGCCTGGTTTTTCAGGCTGGTAAGGATCCAATATCCATGGACCTTGCAAGCCTGATAATACCAGGCCACAGCAGTCTGCTTATCTTGGCTGGTTAACAAAAATAGGGGATCCCCTCGAAAAAAAAATGGCGTAGGGGTCCCCCTATTTTTGTTAACCAGCCTAGTAAAATGCAGACTGCTGCGGCCTGGTATTAAAAGACTGTCAAGGCCCATGGATTTTGGCCCTCAACAGCCTGATAATACCTGGCTACAGCAGCCCCACATTTGGCGCATCAAAAGATGTGCCAATTGTGGCACTTTACCCGGCTCTTCCCACTTGCCCTGTAGCGGTGGCAAGCGGGATAATAAGGGGTTAATGTCACCGTTGATTGCACGGTGACAATAAGCCCGGTTAATAATGGAGAGGTGTCAATAAGACACCGATCCATTATTAATCCCAAAGTTTTTAAATGTTTAAAAAAAGACACAGCAAGAAAAAAGTATTTTAATGAAATAAGAGACAACACAGTTTTCATTTCTTTTATTACTCTCTCATTCCTGCGACGCCATCGATCTCCTGTAAAAAAAGAAAAAAAACAAACCAACAGTATACCACCTGTCCGACGCAGTCCATAGTAACGAGGGTCCCACGACGATCCAGCTCTGCTACATCGGAATGCCAGGCAGAGCCTGTCATCCCGAAGCAGCACAGCTGATTACCTGCTTCCCCGGCGGTGACGTCATCGGACTGCTTTACGGCCGCGATTACCCGGCAGTCACTGCAGTTATCGCGAGAAACTGCATGTGACCGCCAGGGAGAAGATGATGGCGGCCATCAAGTAGTCCAGGACGTGACCGCCGGAGATCTTCTGCCAGGTAAGTGCCGCTGACTCCTGACAGACCCGACCGACGGACAGCGACAGTGACACGACAATTACAATTCCGGTATCCGATATGACGAAAATATCGGTACTCGGAATCGGAATTCCGATACAGCGAATATCGGCCGATACCCGATATTTGCAGTATCGGAATGCTCAACACTAGTGGCCAGACTTACTACCTGACCTGGTAGATCTGTACAATCACATACCTGTGAGTTCCACCATGTCATGGTCTGCTGAGTTTCTGGGATTAGGTGGTTTTAGGGTTAACCGAGATGGCCTCACTCTGGGATTCTGGGAGGCTTTTTATAGCCTCATTGTGGGGCCATCCTCTGTCGCTTATACTCTGACCCTTGGCCGAGTGTGTGTGACCCTGTTGTGCTTGTGCCTGTGCTACGTTCTGTCTGTCTGGTTCTGATTTGGCTGTGTCCCTGTTTCGAGTTTTGCCTGTCCCTTTTGTACTCTGCTGCCCTCTACGTGTATGACCCTTGGCTACGTTCTGACTCCGCTCTGCCTGCTCCTCTTGTACTTCGTCGCTCTCTACGTGTATGACCCTTGGCTACGTCCTGATTATCCGTTCTGTATATGCCCCTTGGTAACTGTGTCCCGTAGTTACCCTTCTAGGAGTTTTCCTTCACCTCATAGCTCTCTGGAGCTTAGGCCACGCCACTAGCAGTCACGTGCCTGCAGGTCCTTTGGTCTGAAGCATTCTCTATCTGCTACTACTGCCTCTGAGAGACGTGTGGCTGGCTCCGCCCACTAGCAGTCACATGTGGAAGGTCCTGTTACTCAGAAACACATGTCTTCCCTGCTGCGGCTCTTCTACAGGTATCTTTGGGCATAGTTTGTTCACTCAGGACACACGCACTGGCTCAGTGAGCAAGTGCAGTGCGGTGTCCCTGACACACCAATTGCACCCCAGCCTACCTCATGCGGGCAAGACCAGGAAAGCTGTCCATGGATCTGGAGCTTGGTGTTGTAGAACCAGAAGCAGATGTGAAAGTACAGGCCTGCGTTGAAGATAGTCTCAATCGAGTAAGGAACAAACAAGAAGATCACTATAATAAAAGTGCACCAGCTGAACCTTTCGCACCTGGTGAAGTCGTACTGAAAAGAGGAGAATGCACAAACTCGACGATCAATGGGAAAGAGAGCCCTACATCGTACAGAATTCAAGGTTTGACAACAAGAAAACGTGCATAATTAGCAAGGATGGAGGAAGAACGACTGCAACTGTATCCAGGGATCACCTAAAGTTGTGTCCGGATCTGTTAAAGCTTCAAGAGGAAGAACCTGTTGTCAATAAGGAAGAGCGTGATGAAGCAGTCATACATACTGACTTAGGAAACTTCCCCGCAGATTGGCCTTGCCTTGGAGAAGCTGTAATCATTCCCGTATTACAATTCTATCAGCAACAAGGAGAACTACTACACCCAGTTGAGCCGGTTGTTGCAGAAGAATCAGTTCCAGAGGAACCTGCTCCAGCAGAACCCCAGGAAGTGGCATCCCAAGAAACAGATTCTCAAGAAGCTGAAGCTCAGGAAGAAGGATCTCCTGCAGAAGTCAAGCCAGTCCACCCAGCTCACGGTATACTTGCCAGTCCTGTAGAGAGGTTAAGGCAATTCTATAACTCACTCTCACGCAGAACAAACAGGTTAACTGACACCCCACCTACCACTACACCACGTAGGTCAGTACGCATAACAAGGGGCAATTACCTATTAGGTACAGAGAGTAGGACTCAACAAATGTAAATAATTGTCTAGAGTCATTGTACATAAATATATATAGTTGCTTATAATATGCCTTATAATATACCGTTATTTATTTACCTGTTTTCCTCTTTAATATGGAAACAAGTGGAATGGACATTATTTTTGCTTGTTCTCCCTACCCTTAAGCATCCTTTTTTCCAAAAGAGACTGTGACTTTTATGGTTGCTCATTTCCTCGTTGTGCTAATGTATATAGTTATTCATTCATCTGTTATGCAATGTTTAAGATCCTCACCTCCCGTAAGGGAAGAGTTAGTTTATACAATGTTTATTCTTCTTTGTTTTTGTATTTCAGCCCCGAAGTGCTGAGTTTTACTAGGGGGAATGTGGACCCCAGCTGTGACTGGATCCATGTCTTCCAGAAGGGTGCACTGAAAGAATATACCACTAGAGGTCATTATACACATTCACACACGTTCACCTCTCCCAAAGACCACCAGAGGGAGCTGTTTCCCCATCATAGTCTATAGGCTCAGATCTGAGTTCCCATTGCTCTGGAGGGCGACTCACGTCCTCCCGTCCCTGTCTCCCAGCTGCATCTGCTTCTGGGACTAACATTAACTGCCGGCACTCGGCAGTCTTCAGCTGATTTCAGCTGTGTTCGTGCGGTGACGTCACTGCACGAACACTGCCGTAAAAAGCCGAAGACTGCCGAGTGCAGTGAATACTGCCGGCAGTTAATGAGCGGCCCGGAAGCAGATGCGGCCAGGAAACAGCGGGACGGGAGGACGCGTCGCTGGACAGGTAAGTAAAATTATAATGGCCCATATCTTTAAAGTCCAAGCTTGGGGTTCAGACGCAAGTTCGCGTTATCTCCGGCCCCAAGCTCAAACTTTACAAAACATCGGGTTGTTCGCCCATCACTACTGGTAAACCCTCATGGCTTAAGGGTATGCCACACTAAACGAGATCACAAACGAGATCGCAAACGAGATCACTAAAACATCACTATTTTGCGATCTCGTTAGCGACCTCGTTGTGTGTGGCATGTAGCAACGATGTGGCCCCTGCTGTGATGTCGCTGATCGTTTACTAGAGTTCTGGACCGTTTTTTGATCGTTGGCGTCCCGCTGGTGAGCCTATATCGCTGTGTTTGGCACCTTTTGCGAACGACGAGGGACCTCGTTTGTGACGCATATGACTGTTTTGCATCACGGAGTGGATCGCAATATCTGTAAGTTCTCTTTTGCGTCACAGAGAGGATCGCAGAAGTTGCAAAGCAGGCTAGCAGGACACAGAGAGCAGGAGCGATGCTGGAAATTCCTATGAATCAGAAGCGCTCAGTACATGCTGACATCCTAACGACCGCCAAAGTCGTTAAAGAGATCACTGACTGCTGATGAGTCGTTTATGAGATCTCCTGTTTGGCAGCTACTAGCGACCTAAAAGAGATCACACCAACGATTGCGTCGTTATCGTGATCGCTAACGAGATCGCTAAGTGTGGCAGTACCTTTAGAGTTCAGCTTCTTAGTCCTTTAGCAAAGCCACTCAAGTCAGGAAATCTGCACACCTCCATACACACAGACGTGTGAGACAAACAGGTCTCATTTTACAAAGTGAACCACACCAGGGGTGGAGATATGGTGAGCAACCACCTCTCCCAACTCATCAGCTGCTCACAATCTGTCATGGCCAATTAACCCCTTTTAGTCCTATATGTACTAAAGCCTTACTTCAAGTTTATCTCCCAACCACTAGCTATCTAACAGTCACCTTACAACCTCTATGACTGGTTTTAGGTAATGCTTCAGTCATTCTATGTTGTCTAAAGGGTTGCACATTACTGGAGATGACCTTGCTATTCAAGTACATTCTTAAAGGGGAATGATCTGTAGGTTAGTAGAGCATTTAAATAAGGGTTCCCAACTCCAGTCCTCAAGGTCCACCAACAGGTCATGTTTTCAGGAATTCCTTTGTATTGCCCAGGTGATAATTGCATCACTTGTGCAATACAAAGGAAATCCTGAAAACATGACCTGTTGGTGGGTCTTGAGGACTGGAGTTGGGGAACCCTGATTTAAATGATTGTTGTGTCCCTATTAAAAATGATTGTAAATACAAAGTGCATTTATTTCTTTACAAATTGGCCCCGATTTATAACTTGCAGGGACTTTTTAAATCACTTCCTTTTTGTCTTGTGATATTAGTTGCCGTTTTTGGCATCAAATTCATCAAAATAGCGCATGTGATTCATGAATTTGACACAAAGTAAAAAATGGCTTACTTCCTGTCTTCAATTGGTTTTGCGATTTCTGGCTCCAATGGCTGCATGTTGACACCAAAAAGTTGCAAAAATTGTGCATACTCAAAAATACACCAGGGGAGACTGGCATGAAGCTCCACTAAATGTTACTATTTTTTAAAAATGTCCTAATTAATTAATCAAATGAAAACATCTGGAATTTCTAGTTTTCGTCCTCAAGCAAATAACAAGACAAAACAGGGGCGCACATATAAAATAGACTTAAAAAAAGGCGCAAATAACATAATGAATTGGGTGTGCAAAACACACAAGACTAGACAAAAAACAGGAGCAAAAGCTATGATGAATCCGGGCCACTTTGTACATCACCTTCAAGTCTGACATATAGTCACACTTTTACTTCTGACCCAACACCATGCAACATTTCTTACTAGAAAACTGTGCTACCACTGTCATCTATTCTATTATTTCTAAACACTGTTTTTCGATGATTACTTTGTATCTCTGTTCATACTGAACCCACACACACAAATGATACACCATTTCAAAGGTAAACTTGATCCCTTCAGGAAGAAAATAGCAAAACAAACCACACATCCACGATTTGAGCACAAAATACAGTTTAAACATTAATTTTCATAAACCTGCAGTAAGGAAAAATTACCTGCAGGTGGCACCACAGTACCCCAAAGCACACTACCACAAAGCTGCTTACAGACATCACAAACAAATCCAAATATTTGCCTTGGGGCTTTCCAGCTTGCCAAACTGCTTGCCCAGCCTATTTTAGCCAAATTGGAGGATTGCACACTTCACTACAGGTGAGGCACATAGGCAAAGACATTTGTAAACATGCACAGCCTACTGAATTGCACACTTGCTCGTTCATACTCCACCCACAGAAACAAATGATACACCATTTGAAAGGTCAAATTACCTGCAGGTGGCAGCACACTACCCCAAAGCACACTACCACAAAGCTGCTTACAGACATCACCAACAAATCCAAACATTTGCCTTGCCTTTCCACTTCACTGCAACTGAGTCACATATGCAAATACATTTGTAAACATGCACTGCTTTTTCGCTGATTACTTCGCCCCACACACACAAATGATACACCATTTGAAAGGTAAACTTGCCCCCTTCAGCAAGAAAAGAGACAAACAAACCACACATTCACGATTTTATCACTAAATACAGTTTAAACATTTATTTTCATAAACCTACAGAAAGAAACAATGACCTGCAGGTGGCACCTCAACCGGAAGACATTTTATGGCCTCTACACAGTGGCGTACCGTCAATAGTAGCAGACCACGCAGCTGCTATGGGGCCCGGACAGGTGAGGGGGCCTGCGACGGCCGCTGCTGTTTGGCAGCTGTGCTGTGCTGACACAATACTATCTCCTTTAATTAAATGTAAGCACCGGCCGCTGTATACCCCTTGAAGCTCCCCTGTCCTTGTTTCCTGGTCAGCAGTTGGCTGAAGTCTCTGGCTGGATTTGCATAAGAACGCCATGCCTCCTGGCAGCCAGAGAGCAGCACACGTGCATTGCAGGAAGCAGAAAGCAGAAAACATTCATGAGCCTCTCTCACTCAGGGAGAGGGACACACACACACAAGACGGTGAGCCCGGCTGGCTGGGGGACGGGGTGGATTTTTTTTGTTAAATGTGTCCCCTCACTGTGCTGGCACTTTACATTTACAATGGCTCTGACTGCACTTTGCACCTTAGGGAGGGGGGCCCGGCTGCACGCACTGTGGAGGTTGGAGGAGGGGGCCCACAGTTTGACCTATTGTCCTATTGATATTGAGTTAAGAGCACCTGTTTTTTTTTTTTTTGGGGGGCCTCATTCAGACTTTTGCTATAGGGCCCCATGATTTCTATGTATGCCCCTGCCTCTACGTATCAAACCAATTCATTGTATTACCAAGCTACATATATAAATACCTGTCTGTGTTCATCATCTCATGAAATACATTTACATTTGACCAGCTTGCTTTTTCTGAAATTGCCTGCGCCCCCGACGACCAATGTGCGAAAATTTCGCACGGGCCAAGCTAGTTTTACTGAATTTATAAATTCACAAAGTATAAAGCAATATATGTTATAGACAAAACAATAACGTAAAGCATAATCTTGAATCTTACATATCGGCAGCACGATTGAGCTTACCTCCCATCGGTACTGATGAAAATTTTACCATGTGTTTATGGTCCTCTGTTTCTAGATTCCAAATTACTATCTCAGTGGTGTTGGTGTTTGGGAGCCGGGAAAATGCAACTACGTGTGATCCCTGACTATTCACGGCAAACTTAGTAATGAAGTCATTGCTGCAGCCCTTCACTGTGCGAATATAGGCAAAAGTGTGCACGCTGAACAACTCGATGTGCACCATGTCATGTAATTTTGGTGACGGATACCTGCAATACACAGAGCATTATCGAATTTAGAGAACATAACCTATTACAGCGACATAGTCAGAACTCAGTGCAGGTTTTTTCATGTTATTGAGATGATCTACTTTGATAGATGATTAGGCGTCCCCTTTTCTCTTACTCTCTGTCTATTGACTGTTTTCAAGTGTCGTCACTCTCTCACAGCAGAGTAACCAAGATATCCAAAGCGGAGAAAGTCTTGGTTTGTCTGCTCTCATGGCCTTCAGTTTGGAGGAGGCAATCAATTGTACAATATCAAAAGCAATACATGATGTGAAGTGAGGGAAGTTCCAGCATCTACAGTGCTGGCAGAATGCTGATTAATAATTGACAACTTAAATAGTATTGATTGCAAGTTACAGAGCACAAGAATCAGGACATTTCTGGACATATTAGAATGGTATGTGCACCAAAAGCAATGTTAATTTCCTGAGGGTGATCAAGGCAGAAAGCCCATGCCAGGTTTTGTATAAAAGGACATGTAATGGAATATCAAATCAATTAACATGGAAAATCAAAGCTGCAGGTAACAAGTGTGTGATGTACTGCAATTATTATTTAGATACCTGCAGATCAGTAGGAAATACTCCTTGGTTACAGCCACACCTTGAACTGAAGCTACTGGATCTTGTGCAGTAAGTTTGGCAACAACAGCTCCGCGTTTGGCATTCAGCACCATGGCTTCCTTCCCACTCCTGTCACAAAGAGGAAACAAAAGATAATTCCTCTGTTGCACATTCCTTTGCTCATGATCCTCTTAGCATTTAACAAAAGAACAGAACAGATTTAGTGCTTTTCTGGTAACAATTTGCTGCTAATTGTGCAGGCCATACAGGGGTATCAACCTCTGGGAATCCACAGATAATGGGTAAAAAATAGGGTTGTTTTGCTCAGTGACCCTAAAATAATATATCTGCATGCTTGTTTTTTTTTGGGGGGGAGTGCAGGTGATTGTGTGTAACTCTCATAATTTTACAGGTCCTCCTTAATGCTTACACAAAAATTGTAATGCTAGTCTTAAGTTTGCCAAAAGACATGTAGGAGACTCTTCAAATGTATGGAGGAAGGTGCTGTTATCAGATGAGAGCAAAATTGAACTTTTTGGTCACCAAGGTAAACACTATGTCTGGCACCAAATCATCAAAACTCATCACCTCAAGAACACCATCCCCACAGTGAAACATGGTGGTGGCAGCATCATGTTATGGGGATTTTTTTCGGCAGCAGGGACAGGGAAAATGGTCCAAGTTAAGGGGAAGCTGGATGGTGTGAAACACAGGGATAGTCTTGAGCAAATTCTGTTTCAGTTTGTCAATGATTTGAGACTGGGACGGAGGTTCACCTACCCAAAAGACAGTGACCCTAAGCATAGTGCTAAAGCAACATTTGAGTGGTTTAAGGGGAAATGTGTATATGTTTTGGAGTGACCTAGTCAAAAATTCAATCGTGAATTTGTGGTCAGACTTGAAGATTGCTGTCCACCAGAGGAAACCATCTAACTTGAAGGAGCTGAAGTAGTTTTGCCTTGAGGAATGGGCAAAAATCTCAGTGGCAAGATGTTGAAAGTTCACAGAGACTTATCCAAAAGCGACTTGCAGCTGTAATTGCTGCAAAATGAGGCTCTACAAAATACTGACTTTAAGGGGGTGAATAGTTATGCACACTGAAGTTTTCAGTTATTTTGTCCCATTTGTTGTTTGCTTCATAATAAAAAGAAAACCAAATATCTACAGATGTTGGCATGTTCTTTACATGAACTGATGCAAACCCTCAAGAAACTGTGAAATTCCAGGTTGTGAGGTAGCAAAACACTAAAAACGCCAATGGGCGTGAATACTTTCACAAGCCACTATATTTTGCTGTCCATTATTTGTATGACTGCCACTGACCCTAACGCACCTTCATATGGAAATGTCAGGCATGAATGTGGCCTCATAGGTGATAAAACTTAGTAGCAATCAAGCTACTCTAAAAAAGTGCAAAAGTTAAGTACCCCGAGTCCTTGTATGACCGAACACTTATATAAAGAATTAGGTATTATGGGACATCCAAAATAAATGAAATGATACAATCTAATAATGCTTGGTATACTTGTAGAAAAGGGACACGATTCTTAAAGTGATGAGAATAATATTGGATTAACACATTACAAAATAGAAAATATATAAGAAGCAGACGATTAGCAATTTTAATAAAAGTTTATGCATTTTTGCTGCAGAAAATAAGCTTTAGTAAATTGGAGATTTCAAGGTCACATATTTTTGTTTTTTTCTTGCAGTAAAAATGCAAAAACCCTGCTATAAACCCATTCTTTTCTGAATGTATTCACATGAATATGAACAGAGGCTGGACAGACATCTGTCTGAGATGGTTTAGTGACTCCTGCATTGAGCAGGGGGTTGGGCATGATGACCCGAGAGGTCCCTTGCAATGCTAACATTCTATGAGTCTATGAATGACCCTTAAAAGGAATCTGGCAGCAGGTTTTTGCTATGTAATCTGAGAGCACCATGATGTATTGGAAGAGACCGTGATTCCTGTGTTGTATCACTTACCAGGCTGTGTTTTGCTGTTTCCATACAATCAGTATTCTATCAACAGGAGATTATCACTAGAGGACAAACTGACTAGTGCCTCCTGGTACAACCCTGACCCCAGCACTGATTAACAGTTTACTGCCTATGCAGTGTACACAGGTAGCTGCCAATCAGTGGTGTGGGCAGGGTTATATTGGGCTCAATATCTGAGCTCTGCTAGATCTGCAGCAGAGAAAACTGTGATTCTATCACAACTGCTTCACCCAGTAAACTAAGTGACACATCTCTGGAGTTCGGGTCTATGTCCCTACATCGTGCTGCTGTCAGATTACATAGCAAAAACATGCTAACAGATTCCCTTTAACAATGCATTTTACTAGACTGTGCCTTCTGTACTGGAAAGATTTTCGCTGTATTCAGCGACTGAAATAAATGTAAAGAAAATTACTTTACTCTGAATCAAAATGATGTTGTAAACTAAAATATGCAAAATATCTAAAAACACGTATTATATTCAATATATTTTACATTTGTAACTAAACTTATATTTACTATAATTTTCGAGTTAAAATCAAGACATATCTATGGTCATAACTGCCCTCGTGGTTAATTAAAGTCACAGACACCAGGGGACTCTACTTCCACTCTACCACTGATCTCAATGATGCTGGTGACGGCTCTGCCCCTAATGCAGCAATGTCATGGCTGAAGGCTCTCTATTTGTCAGCCATAATCATATCTTTTCTAATTGGGCTTTAACCTTAGAGATGTGCCCTGAAGCTTATGGATAGATACATACAATTTATTACCTATAGGCAAATACAATGTACTCTTTAAATGAATTTCTGGAAACCAGAATGGAGTGGTTTTTATGAACTGGCGTTTCATCTGCAGGAATGGCTACCTGGCAGATAAGGTTACAGGATTCAGCCACGTCAAACACCTGGAATACATGAAATTACAAATAAAATGTTCAAACAAAACAACGAAGTAAGAAAAAAACATCAATCATTATTATATCCAGGTAAAAAAAATGGATCTGACCTTAACTAAATGGCTGCCATCAAAAAAAGCCAGGAGAAGTTGTCCATCCATAGCAGATGTCAGGATAGGGGCATCCAGACAATTATTGGAGGCATATATCATTCTGCGACATGAAAGGTCCCATATCTGGAAACTGTGGTCCCGAGTGACAGCGACTATTCTGTTCTGCCTACACACAGAGATGGAGTCTATGTCCTTTCCGATGCCATGAAGAGTGAATACAGGTTTCCCCGCTACTAGGTCCCAAACCTTCAGTGTGCCATCCCTGGAAGCTGTCATTACTCGAAGGTCAGTGTGCGCTTCTGCGACTGCAGTAATACTGTGGTGTGACCTACAGTATATAACAACAGTAATAAAGTACAATAGTTCTTCTTATATTTTGTTTAAAAAAATATAAAAATCCTTCAATTTTCACACTGGGGCTATTTTAGACTTATACTTCCTGTTCTTTCAGAAGTCTCATTATCATCAGAGGCAGGAAAACACCTCTATGCGAAACTGATAACACCAAAGCCAACATCATCACTACGATCCAATGAATTCAGGTTACTGGAGTAAATGTAACATAAATCTTAATGCACTACAAGTATCTGAATGAGGTCTTAAATCAAGCTATCATCAGAAAATAACCTAATGTTCAAATCAGGTTTTTGTTTTTCATGTTTTTTTTCATATTATTATGACCTTTGTTAAAAGAATAAAGAAAATTGTTAATCGCACTGGAAAATAAGGCGTTTTTACACTTGTACATCCTGTCTTCATAGGAAGGATTTTGAGCAAGTCTCCTTATCATCAGAGTCAGGATTACAATAGCAGGTAACAATTCTATTTTTTTTTTATTATTATTATTTAATGGCCTTTGGCTCGATCTCCAGCCATAGTGACTTGACGGATGAACAATTTGCAGGAAGATTGACCTTGTGCAAGCCAAGATAGGTCCACCAGCACCAGCGGTCTTCCTTTTCGCCTTGGTCGTTTTATTCTTCCAACCATGATGTCCTTCTCCAGTGATCGCTCTCTTTGTATGTGTCCAAAGTAGGCAAGCCGTAGCTTGATAATCCTTGCTTCGATTGAAATGTCTGGCATGATTTGTTCCAATATTGATTTGTTTGTTCTTCTTGCCATCCATGGTATTGATAACACCCTTCTCCAGCACACATTTCAAAGGCGTCATGGTCAGAAGATTAGAAGAAACAAGGTGAAGAGGAAGACCAGTAACCCGATGGCTTGATACAATAAATATAACGGTGGAGAAGACCCTGGTGGACCTATCTAGCCTTCCACAAGATCAATCTTCCATCAAGTCGCCAAGGCTATTAAATAATAATAATTATAATA
The DNA here is from genome assembly GCA_033576555.1 of Oophaga sylvatica. Taxonomy (NCBI): domain Eukaryota; kingdom Metazoa; phylum Chordata; class Amphibia; order Anura; family Dendrobatidae; genus Oophaga; species Oophaga sylvatica. Next base: position 116,879,619 of record JARQOD010000001.1, on the reverse strand, counting down.
ATAAAAAAATAACAGAGGTGTTACCTATAATTGCAATCCTGCCTCTGATTATATGGAGCCTTGCTGAAAATCCTACCTAAGTAGACAGAGAAGACAGAGTCTAAAAGAACTTCAGTAGCCAGTGTGAGAATTTCAAAATTACCGATTTTCTTTACTCTTTTAACAAAGGTCATAATATGAATAAAAAAAACTAAACATGTAACACAAATATCTAATTTGAACAATAGGTCATTTTTGATAACACCGGATCCACCAATCACAATAGGCAATGTCACAGCTGACCCTGCTAACCGACAAATCACCCTGACCTTTACACACAATCATTAGATTCTGCAATGCAAAAGATAGAGTCAGACCAGAGTCTGTTCACTGAGAACAGTTAATTTCGAGCTTTTTGAGGGAACAGGATGAATGATTTTAGAATAGCCCAAGTGGCCAATGTGAAAATTGCAAGTTTTTTTTATTTCTCTTATTTATAGATTGTGACATGGAAAAAAATTGCATTATTTTAAATACAATTTAACACGGAAAACTGATTTAAACAGTTGATCATCTTCTAAGACATATTCCCTTTAAAACAGTCAAGTTTATAGGATGCTCGACCAACTTATCTCATAATCTTATTAAACAGACTGTATAATCCAATGCACACAGAACATAGAAAGTTCTGAACATAGAAAGGTCACTACCATTACATTTACAATACCTACACAAGGGAACATAGAGCTGAAACTTTCATTTCCTAATCCAATCACTGTGGCCTAAGGTCCTTCAAACTAGCCATGGTGCATGCTCCTATGATATCAAATTAAAAATGACCACTAACATAGTACCCTACCAGGTAATATCATTGTGTACAGATGCGTGGAGTTATCTACAACATAGAAATCAATAGATTGAGGATTAAAAAACATGAGTCAAAAGGCTGGCATATACAATGTTGTAAGTTTAAGTGAATGTCATCCTCCTATCATCATGTTGTTATAATCTTCAAATTAGTTAAGATGGAGAGGGGGCTGGCTTAGGCTAAGTTCACATTAGCATTTGTGTGCGCAGCGTATCATCTGCATGCGCAAACGCATGCCCAAATGCATGCTAACGCAGCATTTTTTTAGCTGTATCAGCTTACACATGACGCAAAAAAAACCCCGCTGCATGTTTATGCACATGCGTTCGATATTTCCAGGTGCTGTAATCAGTTCCTGGACAGGCGCAGTCTGAAGTCCGCATGCGCATCGAACGCATCCATGCGCATGTCCTTGCTTACCAATGCGTTCCCATAGACAGTAATGCATTTTTTTACGCACTCATGCGCATGACTGCACATATTTGACGGATTTTGACACTTCAAAAAAAATGCAACATGTTGCGTTCGCCGGACACCGACGCACACCGTGAAACGACGCATGCGTACGCAAACGCATGCGAAGTCATGTCCCTGCCTACACCATGTTAAAGATATGTGCGCATGACATATGCGGATCTATGCGGATCAAACGCTGCACACCGATACGCAAATGTGAAACCAGCCTTAGCTAATAAATTAAGCCAGTCCCACCCTTCATGTAAGTCATCAACACACAGCGAGGAGGAGGAAGCTCCTTGATACTGGAGCCTATGATAGTACGACACAACTGCCAAAAGTAGATCAAAACTTCCATGACCACACAACAGGCACTGATATGGGGAGATCCATATAGTTTCGAAAATTAAAGTATATCAGTACATTTCTTTATTTTACATTTCCAACCCAAAGAAAACTTATCTCTGTGTATATGAAGGTGATCTGTAGTTCCTATAAAAATACATTATAAAACAGAAATTTTAACATATTTCAATTAAAGACATTGGTGGACATTGTTGTTTTAAATGACCCAAGTTGTCACAAAAAGATCAGAACCTTCAGAGAAATATTAAAGAATTGTCCACAAATGATTTACAGACATGTTTTATGTAAAGGATCTGAGATATCCAGCTGTGTACCTGCTAAGGTGTCATAGAGAATCCCCCCAGGTGGCAGGAGACATGTGAACGAAGGTATGAAAGTGGCAATAGAGGACTGCTGACACTGGGACATCAAGGATGGCAGTAAAGGATATTTCCTAGGGTCACCTATAATTAACAAAGGTCATCTATTAAATATTTGCACATTCAGATAATTTGCACATTTAGATAATTTTCCTACACATACTTATACCTGGTATATATAAATGGCTTAGTGTTTATCTATCTAGTAAACTTCATACAATTTTTGCACTGAGTGCAGCATTTATGTCATGTCTGTTACATTACCTTTGGATTTGATGCTCCATATCCCATAAAGAATTCAATGTACAAGAAGCAGTTGTAATGCACTTCTCAGATGGGATTCAACAGTCTGGGAGTAAACTGATCAATTTGAAAAAAAGTCTTATCTAGGGAGTGTGTTAATCACACTCGGATGTGAAACTGAACCGATGCGTTTTAGGTCTTTGGAACAATTATGCCCAAGAAAAATATTTCTTTGCTTGATCCAGAGAGTTGGGTCTACCTGACAGAAGGTCCTGCCTCCAAATGTTTCATGGCTGATGTTAGCCCAGCTTATTTATGCTTGCTGATCTGATAAGATGGCAATAAATTTAGGTTAAGGGCTTCAGTAGATCCTTCAAGTAGCTGGGTACTTATGTTATTCATGGGAGTTAGATATGAGACATTACAGTAGACCACCCTTGAGGTTATGAAGGCATGTCTTCTGGTGGAGTTAGGTGTTTGGCAGTGTTTCTCAGGAGGAAGAATAAAGCTTTAATAAGAAAACAATCTGGTTCATATGAAGCCATTCCCCATTAATAACTACATCCAAATTATAAACGTGATCTAAGGGTATGTGCACTCGATGTATTTTTCAGGAGTATTCCTCATGATTCCCTCTTTAAGAAAAGTGCTACAAAACCGCAGTAAAAGGTGAAGATACGGCACAGCAACGTAAAAACAACTCTGCTGTGCACATGGTCGGTCTTTTGTTAATTCTTTTAAACACTTAAGGGTTGGGAAACCATGAAGCACCTAAAAACTTATGCACTCTCTCAGGCGGCTTCCACCAGGAAGCTATTTACTAGTTATAGTTTAAAATATCAACAAAAAGATACCCATAGCAGAGCGGCGGCAAAAATTATAACAGAACCACCCGCAAAGCCGCTTCAGCAAAAAGACGGCTGGCTTCTTCCTAAAAGGGCTTCACCTGGGAAAACCTCAGCAGATCAGCCAGTAAATGGCATTGGGGTAGAACTGAGCCCTTTGGCACTCTATACTGTGAACTGGTGAGGAAGACAATGAGCCAAGAAACAGTTATTATGGTCTGCCATTTAAGAAGGAATTTAACCACTGGAGTACTGCTCCATCAATTCCACAAAACATCAAAAACCTATAATTTTTATTGTATTAGTCAAGTTTATCAAACACTACTGAAAGATCTAGGAGCATTAGAAGGCTTAGGCGACGTTTCAGCTTCTCATTTGAAAACTTTCTCAAACTTGAGAAAGGCTTCAAATGAGATGCTGAAACATTATATCTGGGTGAAAAAAGCCCACATTTCTAACACATTTCCATTGGAATGCTACTTCCATTTTACTTTTTTATATTATTTATAAGTATTAATATTTAGTCCTACCAGGGGCCACAGGTTTATCCGAGGTATCTATCTGGTGCAGACGTCCTGTAAGCTGTGATGCCAGCTGACATGGGTCCTTCTTTAGCACCTTCATGGATAACTGAAGAGTTTCAAGTAGAAGATTCAAATCAAGCATTGACCTGTCAATCAGAAAGCATAAAGCACCGTGATGTAATAGTATTGGTAGGTCAAACTGTGGCTCATTTACTGCTCGAGTACAATAGTGTCTAGTGTTATGGTAACTGATACAAGGCCGTGTGAGAAAAATATAAACCTGAGAACGTGATCCATGCATTCACACTCGTTGGAAATGTACAGAATACATTCAAGTAAAATAAGAAATATGAAACCATGTCTGCTAAATCTACAAATGCTTGGCTGGGATTATGCTTTATAAGGCAACATCCATGCTTCACGGTCTGAGTATGTACTGCTAGGTACGGAATGGCTGTGTATCTTCTATAGACCTACAGTACAGACCAAAAGTTTGGACACACCTTCTCATTTAAAGATTTTTCTGTATTTTCATGACTATGAAAATTGTAAATTCACACTGAAGGCATGAAAACTATGAATTAACACATGTGGAATTACATACTTAACAAAAAAGTGTGTAACAACTGAAATTATGTCTTATATTCTGGGTTCTTCAAAGTTGCCACCTTTTGCTTTGATGACTGCTTTGCACACTCTTGGCATTCTCTTGATGAGCTTCAAGAGGTAGGCACCAGAAATGGTTTTCATTTCACAGGTGTGCCCTGTCAGGTCTAATAAGTGTGATTTCTTGCCTTATAAATGGGTTGGGACCATCAGTTGTGTTGTGCCGAAGTCTGGTGGATACACAGTTGATAGTCCTACTGAATAGACTGTTAGAATTTGTCTTATGGCAAGAAAAAAGCAGCTAAGTAAAAAAAAATGAGTGGCCATCATTACTTTAAGAAATGAAGGTCAGTCAGTCCGAAAAATTGGGAAAACTTTGAAAGTGTCCCCAAGTGAGGTTGCAAAAACCATCAAGCGCTACAAAGAAACTGGCTCACATGAGGACCGCCCCAGGAAAGGAAGACCAAGAGTCACCTCTGCTTCTGAGGATAAGTTTATTCGAGTCACCAGCCTCAGAAATCGCAGGTTTACAGCAGCTCAGATTAGAGACCAGGTCAATGTCACACAGAGTTCTAGCATCAGACACATCTCTACAACAACTGTTAAGAGGAGACTTTATGCAGCAGGCCTTCATGGTAAAATAGCTGCTAGGAAACCACTGCTAAGGACAGGCAACAAGCAGAATAGACTTGTATGGGCTAAAGAACACAAGGAATGGACATTAGACCAGTGGAAATCTGTGCTTTGGTCTGATGAGTCCAAATTTGAGATCTTTGGTTCCAACCACCGTGTCTTTGTGCGACGCAGAAAAGGTGAACGGATGGACTCCACATGCCTGGTTCCCACCGTGAAGCATGGAGGAGGAGGTGTGATGGTGTGGGGGTGCTTTGCTGGTGACACTGTTGGGGATTTATTCAAAATTGAAGGCATACTGAACCAGCATGGTTACCACAGCATCTTTCAGCGGTATGCTATTGCATCCGGTTTGCGTTTAGTTGGACCATCATTTATTTTTCAACAGGACAATGACCTCAAACACACCTCCAGGCTGTATAAGGGCTATTTGACCAAGAAGGAGAGTGATGGGGTGCTACGTCAGATGACCTGGCCTCCACAGTCACCAGACCTGAACCCAATCGAGATGGTTTGGGGTGAGCTGGACCGCAGAGTGAAGGCTAAAGGGCCAACAAGTGCTAAGCATCTCTGGGAACTCCTTCAAGATTGTTGGAAGACCATTTCCGGTTGACTACCTCTTGAAGCTCATCAAGAGATTGCCAAGAGTGTGCAAAGCAGTCATCAAAGCAAAAGGTGGCTACTTTGAAGAACCTAGAATATAAGACATAATTTCAGTTGTTACACACTTTTTCATGAGTTTTTGCTTGTTAAACTGGCCACATCATGCAAAGCTGATTTTTTTTTAAATTAATTACTCATTTACATAGCAGAGATATTAGCTAGTAAAATTTAGGTTATAATTCATGATAAATTCAAGGGATGTTAGCAGAGATTTTAATCTGAGGTATGTACTTTTTCCTCTACATGATGTTGACCGATCATAAGAATATATCCCTAGAAGGTCAAGTTTTTTCTTGTGAGATGTAATATCAGACAGCTCTGCTCCCAGTCCTGATCTATGCAAAAACTGTGTAGAATACAGAGTTGAGTGTCATTACAAACACCTCTAGTTTTCATCTCACAGCAGTCAGTGTGAAGAAGGAAGTACAGCAGAGCTGAGTGTCATTACAAGCACTTCCAGGTTTCATCTCACAGCATCAGTGTCAGCAATCAGTTTTAGGGGCAGCAAAAGATGTCCCTAAAGAATCATAGATGTTTTCAAAGATATAGACAGACAACTATGGGGTAGATTTATAAAAATTGACTAAAATAAAAAATCTTCTTCTGTGCTCATAACTAGAGTTGAGTGATTTTTTTCAAAATTGGTTCCAATTCCAATTGGAATATTGTATTTGCAATATTCGCCGAACATAGCTGAATGTCATTGAGTCAATGGGAGTAGAAATGACTGAATATGTTTGGAATCAAATGTCAAACATAAATGTGGAAAAATAGGGTACCAATATAACATGAATATGCCAAATTCTGATTTGGTGACCGATTCCGAACATATTTGCTCAACTCTATTCATAACAACCAATCTTGGCACAGCTTTTATTTAACCAAAGTAAAGAAATGCAAAGTGAGCTCTGATTGGTTGCAACAAAGACATGCTACTTCCAACAGGTGGCGCTATAGAGTTCAAGTCCTCTTTTTCTCTGAAGAGGAAATTTGCATATTAAATTTCCCAGAGGAGCATTGCACGGCGAATAAGCCTCCTTACTTTGACAAGCCAGAGCTTGTATGTCACTCTCCACAAGGAGAAACCTTACCTCTTAGACCTCAGTCCAGAGCCTCTCACCTAACAAAATCAGTTCGCATACTTTGCACTGACGAGGGCCAATAGCCCGAAACACTGTGTCTACAAATTGAGATTCTGACTTGGCTTTTATCCTAAGTCATATTGCAAAACTCGTTAAAGGGTTGATTGTGACTTGTAGGATCGCTACTTCCAACAGGTGGCGCTATAGAGTTCAAGTCCTCTTTTTCTATGAAGAGGCAATTTGTATATACAGTTTCTTCTGAACAGTTTTGATAAATAACCCCTTACATGTCTACATTACACACAGAGCAGTCTTATGAATGGGCTATTATTTCTCTCTCCCTTGTTGGCCTTGTTACATAAGAGATGATCAAGCATCATGTTTAAGTAATATGGATGACAGAATCATTTAAAGGGAAAAACATCTTATAAAATCATTAAGCTGTGCACCCATTTAAATTTAGAGAAAATTACTTAGGCATCATTCACACATCAGTTTTGTTTGCATACTGGAAAAAAAAAACATTTTTCAACAGTGTGTTGGTTTGATTTTCATCCACTTTGGGTCCAGGTGTCCATTTTTACCATCTGTACGGCATCCATTTTTCTCTTATGCAAGCCTCCCCCCCCAAAAAAAACCCAAGCTTGTTCTAACCGTTAAACAGTAAAAAAAACAGACAACACTTGGATGACACACTGGTTAAACCCTGTGCTGGCTATAATTTTCACTAACCCCTGAATTGAATGGGTGAGTTTGGGCTATGACTCAGATCAAAAACCAATATGCCTCCATTTTCTTTTTCAGACATTTGAGCCATAAAAAAACCTTAGACATGTGAACAGGCCCAAAGATCATCAGGGGTACAAGTTGGTTGTGTGACTCACCATATACAGCTCTGGCAAAAATTAAGAGATCACTGCACAGTTTTATAAAAATCAGCTTCTCTACATGTCTGACAGCCATTCCATTCCAGTGTCAGTTGAATTCCAACCAGAGTACACCTCATTCTACTTAATGTGCTTCTGATTAGGTGATCACCGGAACCAAATCTTATTTAACGAAGGAAAGTATAAAAAATATTGCTGTGGTGTTCACAATCCTCTTGCAGTAGGACAAGCTGGATGGCAAAACAAGTTCTAGTAATATCCCAAAAGTAAAAGAAATGAAAAAATAACTTTTAACCATGTCAAAGGAGCTGAAAAGAAAAGTCTTGAGTGAGGAAAAGAAGTGCTCAATTCTGGCTTTACTAGCAGAGGGATACAGTGAGCATCATGTTGCCTCCATCCTTAAAATTTCTAAGACAGCAGTCCATTACAACAAGGTCAAGCAGCAGACATTGGGGACAACAAAGCTACAGACCGGCAGAGGGCGTTAAAACGACTCTCCACTGACCGGGATGACCGTCATCTTATTCGAATGTCACTCAGCTACTGCAGGATGACATCAAGTGACCTACAAAAGGAATGGAAAATGGCAGCTGGGGTGAAGTGCACAGCAAGAACAGTTCGTAACAGGCTCCTAGAGGCAGGGCTCAAGTCATGTAAAGCTAGAAAAAAGCCTTTCATCAATGAGAATCAAAGGAGAGCCAGGCTAAAGTTTGCCAAAGACCATAAGGATTGGACCATAGAGGACTGGAGTAACATAATCTTCTCTGATGAGTCTAAGAGGCGTACAAGCCACAGAGTCTTGCACCAACTGTGAAATTTGGTGGAGGATTGATGATGATCTGGGGATGCTTCAGAAAGGCTGAAATTGAGCACGTTAATCTTTGCAAAGGACGTATGAATCAAGCCGCATACAAGGTTATCCTGGAAAAACAGTTGATTCCTTCTGCTCAGGCAATGTTCCCAACTCTGAGGACTGGTTTTTCCAGCAGGACAATGCACCATGCCACACAGCTAAGTCAATCAATGTGTGGATGAAGGACCACCACATCAAATCCCTGTCATGGCCAGCCCAATCTCCAGACCTGAACCCCATTGAAAACCTCTGGAATGTAATCAAGAGGAAGATGTGTAGTCACAAGCCATTAAACAAAGAAGAACTGCTTACATTTTTGTACCAGGAGTGGCATACAGTGCCTACAAGTAGTATTCAACCCCCTGCAGATTTAGCTGGTTTGATAAGATGCAAATAAGTTAGAGCCTTCAAACTGCAAATGAGAGTAGGATTTATTAACAGAAGCATAAATCTTACAAAACAAAAAGTTATGTTGCTCAGTTGAATTTTAATAAATTTTAAACATAAAAGTGTGGGTCAATTATTATACAACCCCTATGTTTAATATTTTGTGGAATAACCCTTGTTTGCAATTACAGCTAATAATCGTCTTTTATAAGACCTGGCCAGGCCGGCACAGGTCTGTGGAGTTATCTTGGCCCACTCCTCCATGCAGATCTTCTCCAAGTTATCTAGGTTCTTTGGGTGTCTCATGTGGACTTTAATCTTGAGCTCCTTCCACAAGTTTTCAATTGGGTTAAGGTCAGGAGACTGACTAGGCCACTCCAACACCTTTGACTTTTTCCCTCTTGAACCAGGCCTTGGTTTTCTTGGCTGTGTGCTTTGGGTCGTTGTCTTGTTGGAAGATGAAATTACGACCCATCTTAAGATCCTTGATGGAGGAGCGGAGGTTCTTGGCCAAAATCTCCAGGTAGGCCGTGCTATCCATCCTCCCATGGATGCGGACCAGATGGCCAGGCCCCTTGGCTGAGAAACAGCCCCACAGCATGATGCTGCCACCACCATGCTTGACTGTAGGGATGGTATTCTTGGGGTCGTATGCAGTGCCATCCAGTCTCCAACATCACGTGTGTGGTTGGCACCAAAGATCTCGATCTTGGTCTCATCAGACCATAGAACCTTGAACCAGTCTGTCTCAGAGTCCTCCAAGTGATCATGAGCAAACTGTAGACGAGCCTTGACATGACGCTTTGAAAGTAAAGGTACCTTACGGACTCGTCTGGAACGGAGACCATTGCGGTGGAGTACGTTACTTATGGTATTGACTGAAACCAATGTCCCCACTGCCATGAGATCTTCCCGGAGCTCCTTCCTTATTGTCCTTGGGTTAGCCTTGACTCTTCGGACAAGCTGGCCTCGGCACGGGAGGAAACTTTCAAAGGCTGTCCAGGTCGTGGAAGGCTAACAGTAGTTCCATAAGCCTTCCACTTACGGATGATGCTCCCAACAGTGGAGACAGGTAGGGCCAACTCCTTGGAAAGGGTTTTGTACCCCTTGCCAGCCTTGTGACCTCCACGATCTTGTCTCTGATGGCCTTGGAATGCTCCTTTGTCTTTCCCATGTTGACCATGTATGAGTGCTGTTCACAAGTTTGGGGAGGGTCTTAAATAGTCAGAAAAGGCTGGCAAAAGAGATCATTAATCCACACATGTGAAGCTCATTATTCTTGGTGCCTGAACTACTTCTTAATACTTTAGGGGGACCAAACAGAATTCTTGTGGTTTGAGGGGTTGAATAATAAATGACACTCTGAATTAACTTTTAACGTTTTTAAAAAAAAAAAAAAATTAAAACAAAAATTTTTGCTGCAGTGCATTTCCCACTTCCAGGCTGATCTACAGTACAAATGTCACAATGCCAAGTTAATTCCGCATGTGTCAACAAGCTAAATCTGCAGGGGGTTGAATACTACTTGTAGGCACTGTAAGTTCACCCAAAAGCAGTGTGAAAGACTGGTGGAAAGCATGCCAAGACACATGAAAACTGTGATTAAAAATCATGGTTATTCCTCAAAATATTGATTTCTGAACTCGTCCTGAGTTAGAACATTAGTATTTTTGTTTCTATATGATTATGAACTTGTTTTCTTAGCATTATTTGAGGTCTGCAAGCACTGCATTTTTTTGTTATTTTGACCATTTCTCATTTTCTGAAAATAAATACAAAATTTAGTGCTTGGAAGTTCGGTGACATGTTGTCAGTAATTTACAGAATAAAAGAACAATTTACATTTTACTCAAAAATATACCTATAAAGAGAAAAATCAGACAAACTGAAAATTTTGTAGTGGTCTCTTAATTTTTGCTAGAGCTGTATATTACAAGTACGAGTCATAAACTTTAAATAATAAAATAGAAAAATTGACCAAAATCGTTAAGGACATCTACATGAATTTGGAAGAAAATTCTGGAGTAAAGCTGTAAAGTCCATATGCAATATTTGCTTTGAATATTTTCTTTGTTGCAAAGGACATTTCTATTAACGCACTGTACACATAAGTATTTCTGCCTCCATATATTATATGCAGCAAATACAACATGGAATCAAAAACTCACTAGCAACATAGTGAATATTTAAAGGGAATCTGTCACCCTAAATTGGCGGGATATTTAAATGATGGCAGTCAGGTCAGATGGGCGGTGTTTTGGGTACTTGCCTTAACATGTTGTTCGCCGCTGTCTCCATTATTTCTGGGAATTGTAGTCGTTGCCCTCCATATATCCCGCCAATTTAGGGTGACAGATTCCCTTTAAAGAATCGCTTATCCTTAAATGGAGTCTGTCAGAATGAATGTTCAAACCAAGTACAGGTGCTCAGTGCACCCTTTACGTGGTCATATACAGTGGGTACGGAAAGTATTCAGACCCCTTTAAATTTTTCACTCTTTGTTTCATTGCAGCCATTTGGTAAATTCAAAAAAGTTCTTTTTTTTCTCATTAATGTACACTCTGCACCCCATCTTGACGTAAAAAAAACAGAAATGTAGAAATTTTTGCAAATTTATTAAAAAAGAAAAAACAAAATATCACATGGTCATAAGTATTCAGACCCTTAGCTCAGACACTCATATTTAAGTCACATGCTGTCCATTTCCTTGCGATCCTCCTTGAGATGGTTCTACTCCTTCATTGGAGTCCAGCTGTGTTTAATTAAACTGATAGGACTTGATTTGTAAAGGCACACACCTGTCTATATAAGACCTCACAGTGCATGCCAGACCAAATGAGAATCATGAGGTCAAATGAACTGGCCAAGGAGCTCAGAGACAGAATTATGGCAAGGCACATGTCTGGCCAAGGTTACCAAAGAATTTCTGCAGTACTCAAGGTTCCTAAGAGCACAGTGGCCTCCACAATCCTTAAATGGAAGAAGTTTGGGACCACCAGAAGTCTTTCTAGACCTGGCCGTCCCGTCAAACTGAGCAATTGTGGGAGAAGAGCCTTGGTGAGAAAGGTAAAGAAGAACCCCCAAGATCACTGTGGCTGAGCTCCACATATGTATTAGGGAGATGGGAGAAAGTTCCACAGTCAACTATCTCTGCAGCCCTCCACCAGTCGGGCCTTTATGGCAGAGTGGACTGACAGAAGCATCTCCTCAGTGCAAGACATATGAAAGCCCACATAGAGTTTGCTAAAAAAAAACACATGAAGTACTTCCAGACTATGATAAATAAGATTCTCTTGTCTGATGAGACGAAGATAGACCGTTTTGGTGATAATACTAAGCGGTATGTGTGGAGAAAACCAGGCACTGCTCATCACCTGCCCAATACAAACCCAACAGTGAAACATGGTGGTGGCAGCATCATGCTATGGGGGTGTTTTTCAGCTGCAGGGACAGGACGACTGGTTGCCATTGAAGGAAACATGAATGCAACCAAGTACAGAGATATCCTGGATGAAAACCTCTTCCAGAGTGCTCTGGACCTCAGACTTGGCCGAAGGTTCACCTTTCAACAAGAGAATGACCCTAAGCATACAGCTAAAATAACAAAGGAGTGGCTTCTGTGACCATTCTTGACTGGCCCAGCCAGAGACCTGACCTAAACCCAATTGAGCATCTCTGGAGAGACCTGAAAATGGCTCTCCACCAACGTTCACCATCCAACCTGACGGAACTGGAGAGGATCTGCAAGGAAGAATAGCAGAGGATCCCCAATTCCAGGTGTGAAAAACTTTTTGCATCATTCCCAAGAAGACTCATGGCTGTACTAGCTCAAAAGGGTGCTTCTACTCAATACTGAGCGAAGGGTCTGAATACTTATGACCATGTGATATTTCAGTTTTTCTTTTTTAATAAATTTGCAAAAATTTCTACATTTCTGTTTTTTTTCAGTCAAGATGTGGTGCAGAGTATACATTATTGAGGAAAAAATGAACTTTTTTGAATTTACCAAATGGCTGCAATGAAACAAAGAGTGAAAAATTTAAAAGGGTCTGAATACTTTCCGTACTGTATTTAAGTGCAACTTCCCCCCTATTTGCATTCCATCTATCTCTGCACTTTTTTGGCTCTATAAATTAGAGCTGTTAATCAAAGAAGATGGAGGGTGAAGATAAAGGGAAAACAAATAGGTGGGAAGGTGCACTTATAAGTTTGGTCACACCAAGAGTGCACCAAACTTCTGTACTTGGTTTGAATAGTCATTCTGTGCTGACAGAGTCCCTTTATTCATAAACATTCAATAGATACTAGTACATCTACTTTTGGTTAAATACATTCTCCTCCATACCAAATACCTTACTTTTCAGGATTAATGGCTGCTCTTATATCCTCCTGGATTTCCACAATTGAGGTAGCCCAGGCTTTGTGTAGCAGGTACTCATAATTGAATATGCACTCGGTCACGAGACGCTGAATTTGATTAGACTGCAACATATGGTATGATATTCCAAGAATTTTACGTAGGTTAAACACATGGACAGTTTGGGTTTCATGTTTGATCTCCCATGACAGTGGCATGATTGGTGCATCACTTTTATTACGGCAATGGCGGCTTCGACTTTCTAGGTAGTAGTCAGTAAATGCAGAATGGATAGAAAGTTGATAATCTTTTGACTTCACATATCTATTCACACACACAGTCCTAAATAGGTCATGAGCCCAATTAATGACATAGCTATCATCTGTCCTCTGTTCTACCAAATAGATCCCAAAATCTTTACGTAACTTGATCCAAAGGACTTCTGGAAACACTGGCACAGCAACTCCCTGGTGCTTAATTATTTCATCCATTACAGCTTGGTCAAGTGATAGCAAATCCAGGAGTTCTTCTTGCGTGATGCCATTTCTGGACAGTGAAATGTATGAAGCTGTTTTTTTTATCACTTGGTCACCGTGGTTTTTTTCTAGTCTTGACAGAAGCCACAAAAACATCTTAGAGATATCAGGATATAGAAGGATTTCCCTTTCAGGGGTATAAGAGGTCCACTCGTTTGATTCCATATAAGAGCACATTGAATAGAGTGGAAGAGGACATTGAGCACAGGACTCTAGCAGGACTTTTCTTTGGAGCCAAGTGAGTTTTCGACAATCTCTATTTAGCCAGAAGTCAATCATATAATTTATTTCTTCTGAACTTAATGGTGGTATCTGAATAATGTTTTGCTTTAATGTAAGTTTCTGCAACAAAAAGTACAAACATCAACAAGTGGTAAAATGGGAGATCCATGCATTTTCTAACTGTTATGTGATGTATGTTGAGTAGTACATAATAAAAAGGTAAAGTAAAGAGGCACATGATTTGAAGGCATTAGATTTTTGATTTGATGATCACCAGGAACAGATCACACACTCCATAGATATCAGACTTTTTTTAGACAAATTATTTTTAAAAAATTGCAATGTCGTTGAAAAGAGCCCAAATGACCCCAAATCTTTTACTTTGTGAGGAAAGGAATCAAGATATAACCAGCTTCTATGAGGAGCTTCTATGAGTTCCAGACATAACCAGAGTAATGCCATGGATGTCCTCTATCTGGACTTTTCAAAGGCTTTTGGTACAGTGCCACATATAAGGTTGGTACATAAAATGAGAGCAATGGGAATAAGGGAAAATATGTGTGATTGGGTTAAAAAATTGGCTCATAGATCAGAAACAGAGGGTGGCTATTAATAGAAGACATTTGGATTGGGTCACAGTTAGCAGTGGGGATACCACAGGGGTCAGTATTTGGCGCTTTTCTTTTTTACATATATATTAATGAACTTGTAGGCAGCATACAAGGTAGAATTTCCATTATTTGCAAATTATACTAAACTCTGCAATGTTATCAACACAGAGGAGGATAATTTAATATTACAGAAGGATTTAAGTAAGCTGGAGGCTTGGACTAATAAATTGCTATTGAAGTGTAATGTAGATAAATGTAAGGTCATGTATTTGGGCTGAGGAAATAAAATGTACAATTATCTAGTAATCAGTAAAATACTAGGTAAAACTGCTATGCTTGAAAATATGACGGTCATGTTATTCCACTAGGAAGTACCTGTGGGAGAATATTACATACTTTAGAATTATGTCCTGCACATATTTTGCATACAATTAGCCATCCTCCTCCCACCCGACCAAGAAAATGGTTGAGGGGTGTAAATGGGACTCAATTATAATCTGTCATCTAGAAAAACTCAAGGACAGATCCCAAGAGAATAATTATAATAAATCGGATTGTACTCAGCACAATGTTAATTCTATAGGGCAGCTCACATCTGCGATTATTTTATCGGGCCGATTGCATCCGAGATTCGGATCGCACGCACCCATACAAGTCTATGGGTGCATGTGAAACATCACACTGCACTCAGATATCACCCAAGTTCAGGGCGATTCCAGCAGACGCTGGCAACAGAGGAGATGTAGAAATTAATTTCTCAGTCTCCTCCGCAGCTGTACTGCGATTCTCTGATGCGAGAAGATAGGCGCACAGAGCACCGATACTCGGCTCACGCTCGCAGCAGAACAGGAGCCAAGCGTCATTAACATTGGATGTGATACGCGAATGTGACTCCGGCCTTAGGATTGCAGATCTGTCCAAGTGTACCTACAAGTAATTGTTCATTGACCTAATCATAGGAGCTTTCTTTCTTTCTTTATTTTTATTTTAAGCTGATTTGCCTTGTTCTTGTGTGCATGTCTTCTTGTTTTTTTCATCTTCTTCGAACTTTGTAAGCACTTTACCTTTTTCGTATATTAAATCTAAAATGTAATATGTTTGTTCCTTTCTCTCCTAAACATACCCACAAACTGGAAGAGCAAAAACATAGCTTGGTTATATTACCCTGCATATGCCAAAGTGCAAACAGTGTAACTGTCAGGTGCTTGAGGAGGCTAGGTGCCCATGTGACTAGTGTGTAACTCAGACCAGCCATCATGCTGACCTACTGTAACTAAAATGAGAGTGGTGACAGTAAGAAGTGTGGTGTGGATGTGTAAACTGATTGTGGGGCACGCTTAGGTGATTTTAAGCTTACTGCAATAGAAGAGTGGACGAGTGAGTGTGAGAAGTGGAGTCCGCCTTTACAGTTGGATACAAGTCACATGTGCAGCAAGTGGACAGTGCCACATACAAGGTTGGTATATAAAATGAGAACAATGGAACCAGGGGAACTATGTATAATTGGGTTATTAACTGGCTCAATCATAGGAAAAAATGAAATGGAACAGACTCTGATTAGGTCAGGATATCTCAGGGGTCAGTATTGGGTCCTCTTCTTTTTAACGTATTTATTAATTATCAGTTAGAGGGCATACCAAGTAGAATTTCAGATAATACTAAACTCTGCAAGGTATTTAACACAGAGGAGAATAATTTAATATTACAAAAGGATTTTTTAAGCTGTAAGCTTGGGCTGAGTAAGGACAGTTGGAGTGTTATGTAGATAAATGTAAGGTCATGCATTTGCGTAAAGGAAATAAAATGTACATTTATATTCTAAAGGTTAAAACACTGGGTGAAACTGGCACTGACAAAATCTTGGGTGTATGGGTGGACAGCAAACTCAACTTTAGTGACCAGCGTCAGACAGCTGCTATAAATGCAAATAAAATCATGAAATCCTTTAAAAGTGGCATAGATGATAATGACAGGAAGATATATTTGCCCTTATACAAGTTATTAGTGATTAGTGAGACCACACAGTGTATAAGAAGGAAATAGCTGAACTAGAGCAGGCGCAGAAAAGTGTGACCAAGGTTATTAAGAGAATGAGTAGACTATAATACCAAGACAAGTAAGCAAACAAAGGGTTATTCACTTTGAAATAACAAAGGTTTGAGGGCAATCTTATTACAATGCACAAATATATGAGGGGACAGTACAGAAATCTTTCTTATGAAATTTTTACAAGTAGGTATGCGGCGGTGACACAGGGGAATCCTCTACATCTAGAGCACACATGTCAAACTCTGGCCCGTGGGCCAATCCTGGCTCTCAGGGTGATTATATTTGGCCTGCGATGCCAACACTGTAATCCCCCTACCCACCCCAGCAACACGCTTTCAACTGTATTGCAATCTTGGATGCTGATACAGTCTAAGGCAATGATGGAAGCCATCAGCTGTTGTTACCTCCTCCATTATTCTCCCTCTGCATCTGAAGTCTCAGCGCACTGGTCTCAATGGCGTCACTATTTTGGGAAAATAGGATAGGTGAGTTTTTCTTTTTCTAATGTGGGGCCCATTATACTGTATGGAGGACTATGTGGCACCCATTATTCTGAATGGAGGACTAAGTGGAGCCTGTTATACTGTATGGAGGACTATGTGGTGTCATTATACTGTATGAAGGACTATGTGGGGCCCATTATATTGTATGGAGCACTATGAGGGGCCATCAGACTGTCTGGAGGACTATGTTTGGCATATTATTCTGTATGTAGGACCATTATACTGTATGTAGGACTATGTGGGGCCAGCGTAATGCCTGGAGGACTACGTGGGACCCATTATTCTGTATTCAGGACTATGTGGGGTCATTATACTGTACTGATGACTATCTGGGGCCCATTATACTGTATTGAGGACTATGTGGTGCCATTATTCTGTATGGAGGACTATGTGGGGCTATTATTGTGTATGGAGGACTATGTGGTGCCTTTATACTGTATGAAAGACTATTTGGGGCCCATTATTATGTACAGAGGACAAAGTGGAGCCCATTATACTGTATGGAGGACTATGTGGTATCATTATACTGTATGCAGGACGATGTGGGGCCATTATACTGTATAGGGGACTATATGGGCCCATTATTCTGTATGGAGGACTATGTGGGACCATTAAACTGTATAGAGGACAATGTGGGGCCCATTATTTTGTATAAAATACCATGTGGGGTCTGTTATTCTGTATGGAGGACTATGTGGTGTCCATTATCCTGTATAGAGCACTATGTAGGTCCATAATACTGTATGGAGGACTATGTGGGCCCATTATACTGTGTAGAGGACTATGTGTGGCCATTATACTGTATAAAGGACTATTTGAGGCAATTATACTGTATAGAGTACTATGTGGGGCGCATTATTTTGTATGGAGGATTATGTGAGACCATTATACTGGATGGAAGACTATGTGGGGCCCATTATTCTGTATGGAGGACTATGTGGGCCCATTACATTGCATAGAGCACTATGTGTGGCCATCATACTGTCTGGAGGACTATGTGGGGCCCATTATTCTGTATACAGGACTATGTGGGGCTATTATACTGTATGAAGGACTATGTGGGGCCATTATACTTTATGAAGGACTATGTTAAGCCCAATATACTGTATTGAGGACTATGTGGGGCCAGTATTGTGTATGAAGGAATATGTGGGGCCATTATTCTGTATGGAGTACTATGTGGGGTCATTATACTGTATGGAGGACTATATGGGGTCCATTATACAGTAAGGAGGACTATGGGACTATATGGGGCGCATTACTCTGTATTAAGAACTATTTGGGACCCATTATACTGTGTGGGGATCACAGTTGGAGCATCATACTTTCTGGGGCCACCATATTTTGCTGGTGGGTACAGTAGAGTCATCATACAGTGCGTTTTTGCAGGGTACTGTGGAGGAATTCACAGTGGGGGCATCATACTGTGCTTGGGGGCACTTTGTTGGCATCATACTTTATTATCTGTATTATTTATTAATTCTAGGCTTTTTATACTTTTGTTGGCACCATCCTTTACTATCTGTATTATTTATTAATTCAAGGCTTTTTATACTTTGTTATTACATATTTAAATTAGGCCATATGCTTTTGCTGCTCTTACAAAACATATTATATTATTCCAGAGTGCCCCATTTGTGATTATGTGTTTATTTTATTCTAAGATCTATTAATTAAAATGTACCTTATTTATGGGACAACCCCCTTTAAGTTTGTTTCAACATGAAAAGGTTCATTGTTATATTTGTTGATAAGGAAAACATCCTCAGTTGTAGACCTTTTTTTATTAAATACCAAGGTTGGCCCACAACTTTGTCCACATTTTTAATTTTGTCTCTCTGTATATTTCAGTTTTACATCCTTGGTCTAGAGGAAAGAATGTTTAATCATAGTCACAGAAGGGAATTCTTTACTGCAAGAGCAGTGAGATTATAGAACTATCTGCCACATGATGTTGTAATTGTCAATTCACTAAAAAAGTACAAGGAGGACCTGGATGTTTTTCTTGAAAAATGTAATATTACAAGTTATAGGTTCCAGATTCTTTGATGGTATGCTGATCCAGAGAACTAATCTGATTGTGATATGTGGAGTAGGGAAGATATTTTCCCCTAATATGAGGCAGCTATCAGCGTCTGCCAATTAGGGTTTTTTGCCTTTTCCTGGATCAACATGTTAGGATATAGGTTGAACTTGATGGATTTATGTCTGCCTTCAGCTTTTGAAAAACTATAAAATTATGAGCTTAATACAAATAAAATGGCCTACATTAGGTTTCCCAATGTGTGCAATAAAAAAATAATCAAAAATAATACTATGAATTACCTGTAAATGTCTAAAGGAGGCGCAGTCTGACACAAATGAGACGGACACAATAAAATATACATGTGGGGGTAGTTCAGAAGGAATCCAGGACAGACATGCTTCATTTTCTGATAACTCATCTATACCATCCAAGATTACCATGAGGGGTCTGCTTTTAGTTGCCAATTCTAGAACAGTGGAGAACTCATTTATCAATCCTTTAAGATTCTTAAAAAAAAAATAAAAAGTAAAATTGTAAACATATCAGCCATCAACAATTAAATCAAGTACCACTATTTTTACCAGGTATACTGTATGTGTACAGTGGGGAAAATAAGTATTTGATACACTGTGGATTTTGCAAGTTTTCACAACTACAAAGAATAGAAAGGTCTGTAATTTTTATCGTAGGTACACTGCCACTGTGAGAGACAGAATCTGAAAATAAAAAACAGAAAATCACATTGTATGATTTTTACATAATTAATTAGTATTTTATTGCATGAAATAAGTATTTGATCCATTTAAGATCTCGCCTCATGGGGTAAGGATGATTTTGAGTAAGGCTAGTAATCAGTCCAGAACTACACCGGGGGACACGGTCAATGACCTGAAGAGGTCTGGGACTACAGTCTCAAACATTACCTTTAGTAACACAATGCGCTGTCATACATTAAAATCCTGCAGGGCACGCAATGTCCCCCTGCTCACGCCAGCACATGTCCAGGCCATTTGAAGTTTGTGTGGTCAGATGAGTAAAATAGAACTTTTTGGTATCAACTCCACTTGCCGTGTTTGGAGGAAGAAGAAGAATGAGTACAACCTCAAGAACACCGTCCCATCTGTGAAGCATGATGGCGGAAACATCATACTTTGGGGATGCTTTTCTTCAAAAGGGACAGGATGACTGCACCGTATTGAAGGGAGGATGGATGGGGTCATGTATCACAAGATTTTGGCCAACAACCTCCTTCTCTCAATAAGAGCATTGAAGATGGGTTGTGGCTGGGTCTTCCAACATAACAATGACCCAAAACACACAGCCAGGACAACTAAGGAGTGGCTCCGTAAGACGCATTTTAAGGTCCTGGAGTGGCCTAGCCAGTCTCCAGACTTGAACCCAATAGAAAGTTTTTGGAGGGAGCTGAAACTTAATATTGCCCAGCAACAGCCTCAAAACCTGAAAGATCTGGAGAAGATTTGTATGGAGGAGTGTTCCAAAATCCCTGCTACAGTGTATGCAAATTTGGTCAAGAACTACAGGAAACGTCTGACCTCTGTAATTGCAAATAAAGATTTCTGTACCAAATATTAAGTTCTATTTTTCTATTGTATCAAATACTATTTCATGGAATAAAATGCAAATTAATTATGTAAAAATCATGCAATGTGAGTTTCTGGAATTTTTTTAAGATTCTGTCTTTTACAGTTGAAGTGTATCTACAATAAAAATTACAGACCTCTCCATTGGGAAAACTTGCAAAATCGGCAGTGTAACAAATACTTATTTTCCCCAGCGCATATTCTGAGTCAGTTTTCATCTTTCTGTTAAGAGTACAGGCACTGGAGAATCAGAAATGGACATGCAATATTTACATACTTTTAGATATGTGAGCGTATTGCCTAGATGTATATGGCAGCGTGCCGATGTTCATGTCACCATCAGACTCATTTTGAAAATTGCAATGGACTATGCTTTTCAATATGAATATGATTGAACTTTCTAAAACAGTTTAAAAATAATGGAATATAAATGCACAAACAAATAGCAATGGGCACTCAGTCTATGGACAGTCCATTTCAAAGTGTGGATGGAATCTAGGGACTCATACAGTTGTACTGTTTTACCACAGTGCATCTGAAAGCAAACACAGAAAGTTGTGTTTGTGCCATTTAAGATCAATTCCATTTTCACAAATCCCCCCCATTTTGGAGATCTTCGGGTTTTTCTTTTTGGTATGCCTTCCTCAGGCCATAGATGCGAGCAGGGCCCTCACTCCTCTTGGTATCTGTTGATTTATTTGATTATTATTATTCTGTAATGTATTTGTTGTCTGTACAAGTCCCCTCTAAATTGTAAAGTCCTGTGGAATATGTTGGCGCTATAGAAATTAAATTATTATTATTACTATTATTATTATTATATCATGAGCACTACCACTGATTAGTGAGAGAAGATCAGTGTCTCAGCACCATTGCTCACGTGTCACGTTGTTAAAATAATTACCAATTTATTGGTAAAGAAGAGGTTTTTAAAACAGCATATTGTGGACCAGGGTCTGATTTTGCCCTGATTTGAACCAGTGGTGAACCAGAGGGACAAGAGCACAATGGACAAAATGTGTACTGTACTATGATTTTATAGGGTCATTCTCATGCTCTTGTACCCTCTTTAATATTGGAACTTTTACAGACAGTGTCTTATTTGACTTTTGACTCATTGTTTGTGAATATAGTGCCACAGCCCTGGCAGATTTTTGCATGGTTTCTCTTATACCTTACATATATAGTTGATTTAGTACTGGCAATGCATGGTTCTATAGGATGATCATATACCTATAAGACTAGTACCTCAGAGAACTGTGTTTTCAGGTTAAATATGGCGGCTATCTGGTAACACAGACTTTGTAGCAATAGGCGAAGGTTTCGGCTCTCCCCAGTAGCTCCAATAAAGCGAGTCACCAATCTCAGGTCCCTGTTTGTTAAAAGGAGAATGAAAATGTTTCAAAATTCTGGACAAACGTAAAAGCTGCAGATCATTAATGATTACAGACACTTCATACTTTACAGAATGAAGAATCGATGTGCGCACACTTTTTTACACTTCTTCATGTTATTAGGCTATAACAGGATAATATTAATAAAAAAAAAACATGTTTTTTTGTTATTCTAATATTGTTCTAATTATTATTATCATGGCAATAAACATTTCCCTTAAGTTGTTATCCTCTTGCACGTAACCCCTTTAATACTAGAGCCGTGATGGAAATCATCCGTTTTGTTTTTTTAGAAACACCCAGGCAAAAAGCTGATAATGCCCAACGAGGCTGACTTTACATTTTAGCAGCTACTGTGGAAATGGAGCATTATCTGAAAGACTGTCGACGTACTACATGGCTGATACAAGGTGGCCAGAGATTGAGCAGCTTCTAGTTAGAGGCTTTCATTCTGATTTATAGACTCTCCCCATATGTCCTAATAGTCCACATGGAAAGTAAAATGTTCCATCAGGGTTTTTTTACTTCCATTTGATATAATTTCATAGCGCTAGTCTATGGCAACCAATCATATGCTTCTTCACCCTTCCTGTAACATAACATCTGGAATTGGATTGTATATCCTATATATCAGAATACCTTGAAAAGCAGAGACGATAAAACATATACCGTAATTCACATTTCAACATAAAATATAGATTATTGTATGAAAAAAACCCTTACCGGGCATCCCAATATGAAGCGGCTGCAGACACTTTTGCTATTAGAGCACTTTTCCCACTGCCAGGTTGCCCATGTAAGACTATCAGACGTCTATCAGAAGATTTCACACAGTCTTGGAGCTGCATCAATATGGACTCTCGGCCCATAAAGTTCTGTAGTCTACAAACAGGGAGAGAAAAACGTCAGATAATCATCATTGCATTTACAAATCCTCAGTCCAATGTACCCACTGTTTGCTTATCCAAGCTCCCCAGGGTGTAACCAACTATATGACACAAAAGATGCTCAGACATATACTGATATTGAATTTAAAGATTACTTTAAATTACTGCTATATTTGCTATAATTTTAAATGTGAGGTTGATCAAATTGTGTGAGCCCACTCGCCACGTCAAGGTCATCTCCTACCATTGTGACCCTACATGAAACAGACTTGCTTCTTTCTTCAGTTCAAGCCTACAAAATGAATTCAGGGCAGGTTGAATCCAATTTTATTTTATTATAATTCAAAACAACTTTACACAGATGGATAGATAGGGTACGTAACCAAGGAGGCAGCCACAACTACCAAACTACCAAATGTAAAATGCCAATAACAAAATAAGTCCTCACCTAGGCACAACAGGAAGAGGACTCTGTTTGTTTGAGGTCTCCCTGTGATGGAAGGTGAGTGCACAAAACCTGCAGTTTCTCTATTAGATTTTTACATGGCTTATATAATAGGTTATGTTGGAAGGCTCTAGAAAAAAAAAAACACCGCTGTGTTCATAGAGCCTACCTGTTCCATGCACCATCTATATCATCTCACCTGTGTTATGTAGCAAGATGTTTTACATATCAATTACAATTTTGATATATTTTGAGCTTCTCTCTGGCACAAAACTCTACAACTTACAGTCTATGGCAGAGGGCCGCATGTTCTAAAATCTCCTCATATCTCCGATTCCTGAAAAATTCTCTTCTGTTCCAAGTATTTTCTGGTTCACAGGGCACAAGACACGTCCTATAATGAAACATTAGTAAAGACAAATTACTGCGCCCCAAAGTACTTGATGTATAATGCAATCAGGTCTGAAAGATGAGTACAGGTTTATTATTCCGCACAATGGGCCCTTGGATGTAGGGACATGGTGCCTGGTATATCCCCATCAGCTGTGATTTCATTATTAATGGGCACCTGTCAGCAGGATAGTGCACAGTAACCTACAGACAGTGTCAGGTCGGCGCCGTTATACTGATTACTATGATACCTTGGTTGATGAAATCCGTCTGTGGTTGTTGTGTAATCTTTATTTTCAGTTTTGAGTTAATGATATGCTCGTGCTCCGGGGCGGCCAGTGGGGATCTTCATGTGGTCCTCTGAATAGATATTCATAATGCAGACTGCTGACAGGTCACTGATCCCTCACTGACCTGCCCCCTGGTTTACATAATGAATATTATACATATCTTGGAGAAAAAAACAAAACCCTTCTGCAGGCAGGAAGGCGCCAGCACCTGCACTGCAGCCTGGTTGCATATGTAATGAATTATATACACATTTGTTTGATGTAATCCTGAAGTTCTAAAAAAAAAAAAATCCGTTTGAAATTGGTGCCGGCCGCGCCTGCACAGTAGCATTTATCGGTGATCGGACAGCTACTACTGCGCAGCTCTGGCTGCACCGTCTTGTTAGAGAAAAAAAAATGTCCTCCTCCAAGATGGTGCCGCCAATGTCTGTGCAGTAGTAGCAGCTATCAGTGATCACCGATAGCTGCTACTGCACAGGCGCCATCTTAGAGGAAGAAATATTTTGTTTTCTCTAGCAAGGTGGCAACGCCGGCACCTGCGCCATCTTGGAGGAGGATTATTTTTTTGTTCTCTAGCAAGATGGCACTGCCGTCGCCTGCGTAGTAGCAGCTATCGGATCACCAATAGCTGCTACTGTGCTGATACGGTTGGTGCCATTTTCAAATGGATTTTTTTTTTTAGGAACTTCAGGATTACATGAAACAAATGTGTATAGAAATCATTACATATGCAATCAGGCTGCAGCGCAGGTGCCGGTGCCAGCCTGCAGAAAAAATTTTTTCCCCTCACAGGCCTGCCTTGGAGCACGAGCATATCAATAACTGAAAACTGAAAATAAAGATTAAACAACAACCACAAGATGGATTTCATCAACCAAGATATCATTTTAATCAGTATAACGGTGTGAGGGAGCGCCAGGGCCGTAGTCATGGCTGAGGTAAACGGACCAAGTGCTCCCTGGTCTCCCGTCATATGCATTTCACAGTTCTCTGTCAGCATACCTGTTGCTTCATGCTCCACATCATCATGGCTTCCTATGGACACTTGTTCACAAACAGAGACACAGTCCAATTCCAACTTTAAACAAATAACTGTACTGTTGTCAGGGCCGATTTTAGGCAAAGTGGGACCCTAGGCAAAAGTTTAAAATGGGGCCCCAAATGCTAACATACTGCACACAGAAGCATTTCGGTTGTATTTACATGCGCTGTGGTCAGGCCGCTAAACGAATGTAATCGACAATACTGAAGTTGTTCGACTCTTGTTTCCCGGCCTCTTTGCACCAACTGAGAAAGCATGATGGGAACAGAACAATCACTATTAGATCAATCTATCCTGTACAGTATCATGTTATCAGCGGCATATCTACAGTTTACACCGGCGATGTGCTGCTGAGAACTATGATTTTTGTTCCAGCATAAACAATCCAATCACTCGATGAATATGCAGCATTTTGCTTGTTTAGTAAAATACACCCCATAGTCCTCCATATATTATAATGTGCCCCATAGTCCTCCATATAGTATAACACACTCCCCATTGTCCTCCATATAGAATAATACACACCCCATGGTCCTCCATATAGTATAATACATTCTCTACAGTCCTTCATATAATATAATACACTCCTCATAACCCTCCACATATTAAAATACGCTCAGTCCTCCATATAGTATAATACACTACTCAGTCATCCATATAGTATAATATACTCCTCATAGCCATCCATATATTAAATACACTCAGTCCTTCATATAGTATAATATAGTACTCAGTCCTCAATATAGTATAATACACTCCTCGTAGTGCTCCATATAGTATAATGCGCCGCCATAGTCATCCATATAGTACAATTCACTTCCCATTCCCATAGTATAATGCAACCCATAGTTCTTCATATAGTATAATGTATTCCTCATAGTCCTCGATACAGTATAATGCAGCCCACATATAGTCTAATGCAGCCACCCCATAGAGCATAATGCAGCCACCCCACAGAGTATAATGCAGCCACCCGAGTATAATGCAGCCACCCCACAAATTAATTTTACACATAAAGTCCTTTATCATAAATGCCCATAACTGAAGGCTGCACTTACTTTTCATAGCAGATTATTCCACATAATTTTTTGCTAGAGACTACTTGCAAAAAAATAATTTGAAGTGACACAAACATTAGTTAATAAAAACAAATTTTGTTAATCATAAATTTAAAAACATAAAATTCACTATTTTACAGGAAATAATACCAAAAAATGGAAGTTTAATAGGAGTTACAAAAAGGCTTTGGAACAACAGTACCTAGTGGGAATAGCTGTCAAGATACAACTTGTGCTTGTTTTTTATTTTTTATTGTTATTAAAGATTCTCCTTTCATGAAATAAAGTGCCAAGTGCTGTATATATATATATATATATATATATATATATATATATATATATAAAAATGTTTCTTTTTCCGAAAAGAGACAGATTGATGTAATCAGAGGAAAAATATTCCCTATTATAATAAAGTGCCAAGTGCAAATTTTGTCATATCAAAAAAATTGTAATTTTGTCAATAAACTCAAATTGAGTATCATAAAAAATTACTGAACCACTAAGTGGCAATATTCATATCTTCCAAATATGTCCAAATACACTTCACGGACATGCAATTCATAAACAAGACACAAGGTGGCAGTATTCTTCCACAAATATATCAAATCCACAAAAAGAACATGTGGCTCCAAAAAGACAGACACAGCCACATCAAGCACCATAACACCAGTATGCCCTATATATATTTATATATGTCTTCTAGCCAAACTTTTTCTCAATATATAGGCATCATATTTGAGTATATTTACTCAATTTGAGTTTATTGACTAAATTTAATTTTTTTTGATATGACAAAAATAGCACTTGGCACTTTATTATAATAGGTAATAATTTTCCTCTGATTACATCAATCTGTCTCTTTCCGGAAAAAGAAACTTTTTTATATACAGTACAGACCAAAAGTTTGGACACACCTTCTCATTCAAAGATTTTTCTGTATTTTCATTGCTATGAAAATTGTAGAATCACACTGAGGGCATCAAAACTATGAATTAACACATGTAGAATTATACATTACACTTTACAAAAAAGTGTGAAACAACTGAAAATATGTCTTATATTCTAGGTTCTTCAAAGTAGCCACCTTTTGCTTTGATTACTGCTTTGCACGCAGAAAAGGTGAACGGATGGACTCTACATGCCTGGTTCTCACCATGAAGCATGGAGGAGGTGGTGTGATGATGTGGGGGTGCTTTGCTGGTGACACTGTTGGGGATTTATTCAAATTTGAAGGCATACTGAACCAGCATGGCTACCACAGCATCTTGTAGCGGCATGCTATTCCATCCGGTTTGCGTTTAGTTGGACCATCATTTATTTTTCAACAGGACAATGACCCCAAAACCTCCAGGCTGTGTAAGGGCTATTTGACCAAGAAGGAGAGTGTTGGGGTGCTACGCCAGATGACCTGGCCTCCACAGACACCAGACCTGAACCCAATCGAGATGGTTTGGGGTGAGCTGGACAGCTCACCGCTTCAATTTTGAATAAATCCCCAACAGTGTCACCAGCAAAGCACCCCCACACCATCACACCACCTCCTCCATGCTTCACGGTGGGAACTAGGCATGTAGTGTCCATCCGTTCACCTTTTCTGCGTGCAAAGCAGTAATCAAAGCAAAAGGTGGCTACTTTGAAGAACCTAGAATATAAGACATATTTTCAGTTGTTTCACACTTTTTTGTAAAGTGTAATGTATAATTCCACATGTGTTAATTCATAGTTTGATGCCTTCAGTGTGATTCTACAATTTTCATAGTCATGAAAATACAGAAAAATCTTTGAATGAGAAGGTGTGTCCAAACTTTTGGTCTGACAAAATTTGCACTTGGCACTTTATTATAATAGGGAATATTTTTCCTCTGATTACATCAATCTGTCTCTTTTCGGAAAAAGAAACATTTTTTATATATATATATATATATATATATATATATATATATATATATATATATATATAGCACTTGCCACTTTATTTCATGAAAGGAGAATCTTCTTTAATAACAATAAAAAATAAAAAACAAGCACAAGTTGTATCTTGACAGCTATTCCCACTAGGTACTGTTGTTCCAAAGCCTTTTTGTGACTCCTATTAAACTTCCATTTTTCGGTATTATTTCCTGTAAAATAGTGAATTTTCTGTTTTTAAATTTATGATTAATAAAATTTGTTTTTTATTAACTAATGTTTGTGTCACTTCAAATTATTGTTTTGCAAGTAGTCTCTAACAACAAAATATGTGGAATAAGCCACCCCACAGAGTATAATGCAGCCCCCTCAGAGTATAATGCAGCCCCGCCATACAATATAATGTAACCCCATAGAATATAATGCAGCCCCCTCATATAGTATAATGCAGCCCCTCCATAGAATATAATGGTAGCCCCCTCATAGAGTATAATGCAGCCCCCCACAGAATATAATGCAGCCACTCCATAGAATATAATACAGCCCCCTTATATAGTATAACATAGCCCCTCCATAGAATACAATGCAGCCCTCCTCATAGAGTATAATACAGCCCCCCAATATAATATAATGTAGCCCCATCATAGAGTATGATGCAATCACCCTTCATAGAATATAATAAATATAATACAGCCCCAATAGAATATAATGTAGCTCCGCATAGAATATAATACAGCCCACCCATAGAATATAATACAGCCCCCATAGAATATAATGTACCCCCATAGTATATAATACACCCCCCCATAGAATATAATGTACCCCATAGTATATAACGCAGCCTCCCCATAGAATAATTTTGGCTTATATTTCACTGCTTGATTATCTCTTGAACAATAAGAACATGGAAGAGGCCAGGAGCCATGTGGTGAGCTGCATTTCTTGCTACATGTTCACAGACTTACCAGTGGAAAAGCCAAACTTTACATGCCAGAAATGCAAGCTTGTGTCCCTGTTGGAGGAAAAGTTGCAAAATCTGGAAGAGAGGTTATCTACATTGAAGACCATTAAGGAAGATGAAGAGTTCTTAGACAGAGCAGAATTATCTCTTCATGGTACAGAAAGAGAAGAAATTCGAAGTGCAACTGAAGAAACAGAGGAATGGAAGCATGTGACCCAGAGAAGCAGGAGGATCAGGAGGCAGTCAGCACCAATTCTGCTCAGGAACCAATACCAGGCTCTTACACAGGAGAACGATGAAGAAATACATCAGGATAAGACTTTGGCCACAAACAATAACCTTGTACGCCCTCAGAGTCCTCCTGAATGGAGAAAGAAAACTGTTGTGAAGAAGAAACGGAGAGTTGTTGCCATGGGCGATTCCCTGTTGAGAGGAACAGAGGCTGCTATCTGCAGACCGGATATAACCTCAAGAGAAATGTGCTGTCTTCCAGGTGCAAAAATTAAAGATGTGTCTGACAGGATATCAGGACTCTTCAAGCGTACAGATGACTACCCATTCCTGCTAATCCATGTGGGGACAAATGACACCGCTAGAAACGACCTGGAAACCATCTGCAGTGACTTTGAAAACTTAGGTAAGAAAGTGAAAGAACTGGGAGCGCAGGTGGTCTTCTCTTCCATCCTTCCAGTGGATGGCCATGGAACAAGGAGGTGGAATAAGATTCTGCAGGTGAACAACTGGCTATGTCGATGGTGCCGTCAGCAAGGATTTGGATTTTTGGATCACGGAGTGAATTACCTATACGATGGACTACTTGCTAGAGATGGGGTGCACCTTACGAAGACTGGAAAACATGTATTTGGAAGTCGCCTTGCTACACTCATCAGGAGAGCTTTAAACTAGAACAATGTGGGAAGGGAAGCAAAACGCCAGCAAAAGCCATACACCTGACAAATACTATTGAGATTTCTGCTAGTAGAAGTGAAGGGGAAGAACAAAGACAAAAAAATCTACATAACAAAAATATTGAAGAAAGAGAAACCAATCACAAACTAAAGTGTTTCTATACGAATGCACAAAGCATGGGCAACAAACAAGGAGAACTGGAACTACTAACGCAGGAGAAGAAATATGATGTCATTGGAATCACTGAGACTTGGTGGGACGATACACATGATTGGAATACAAGGCTAGAAGGATACAACTTATTTGCAAGAAACAGACTTGATAAACGAGGAGGAGGTGTTGCATTGTATGTTAGAAAAGCTATATCTGCACAGAGATTGACGCTTCAGAGACTGGAAGTTCTGTGGAAACTGTTTGGGTAAGAATACAAGGACAGAACAATGGAAAGGACACCATTGTAGGCATTTACTACAGGCCGCCTATGCAAGCTGAAGATATGGATGAACTCTTTATGCATCAAATGGCCAAGTTCTCCAAAAAATATGACATAGTGGTCATGGGAGATTTCAACTATCCAGACATTTGTTGGGAATCTCTCTCAGGCAAAACTAACAGGTCCAGGAAATTCTTATCCTCTCTTGCTGACAACTTTATCTTCCAAAAGGTAGGGGAGAAAACAAGGGGATCTGCTACCTTGGATCTAATCCTTATAAACAGGGAGGAAATGGTGGAGGAGGTAAGAGTGGCTGGGACCCTAGGAGGTAGTGACCATGCTATTTTAGAATTTTGGATAACAAGAGGAGGAAGACCTGTGAAGACTCAGACGTCAAGGTTAGATTTCAGAAAGGCAGATTTTAAGGAACTCAGAAAGAGAATTGGAGGGATCCAATGGCTGGATATCCTTAAGGACAAAAATGTCCAGGAAGGATGGAAAATCTTGAAAAATGAGATTCTCAAAGCACAATCGTTAACAATTCCGAAAAGAGGGAAGAATGGGAAGCATTTAAGGAAACCAGGATGGATGAACACAGAACTTAAACACATGCTAAAAAGGAAGAAAGAAATGTTTATCAAATGGAAAGAGGGAGGCATATCTAAAGAAGAATATAATGCCGTCTGCAGAACCTGCAGGGCACAAATCAGATTATCTAAAGCTGACAATGAATTAAGGCTTGCAAGTGACGTCAAAAGCAACAAAAAAGGATTTTGGGGATATGTCAAAAGTAAAAGAAAAGTCAAAGATGCTATAGGATTTTTACAGGATGAAAATGATGAAATGGTAAGTCAGGATGTTGAGAAGGCTGAACTTTTAAATTCCTATTTTGCATCTGTTTTCTCTCAGAAAGGAAATGTAACATCAACTGATCTTCACTGTCCTATTAAAGGAATAGAAGAATCCAGGATATCTATAAACAGAAAGACAGTGAGGAAACACTTAGCTAACCTAAATGAATTCAAGTCTCCAGGTCCAGATGAATTACACCCAGAGTACTGAAGGAGATAGCAGAAGAAATTCTTGAACCACTGACCATAATCTTTGAAAATTCTTGGAGAACAGGAGAAGTCCCAGAAGACTGGAGAAGAGCAAATGTTGTTCCTATCTTCAAAAAGGGGAAGAAGGTGGACCCAGGGAACTACAGGCCAGTGAGTCTGACTTCTATACCAGGAAAGATCTTTGAACAAATTATTAAAGAACATGTATGCAAGTACCTGGATAAGAATGAAGTGATTAAACAGAGTCAGCATGGGTTTGTAACTAATAAGTCATGTCAGACTAACTTAATTTCCTTCTATGACAGAATCACTGACTGGGTGGATCAGGGAAATGCTGTAGATATAGTATATCTTGACTTCAGCAAAGCATTTGACAAAGTATCTCACACAATCCTTATTGAAAAAATGACTAAGTATGGAATGGACAAGGCAACTGTTAGGTGGATTCATAACTGGCTTAGTGATCGGACCCAAAGAGTGGTCATAAATAGCTGCACATCCAGTTGGAAGAATGTCTCAAGTGGGGTACCACAAGCTCTGTTTTGGGCCCTGTATTGTTCAACATCTTTATCAATGATTTAGATGAAGGAATTGAGGGTAAACTGATCAAATTTGCTGATGACACAAAGCTAGGAGGGGTAGCTAATACTAGAGAAGAGAGAGAGAGGATTCAAAAAGATATACATAAACTGGAGCAGTGGGCAGCAACTAACAGAATGGATTTTAACAGGGAAAAATGCAAAGTACTACATCTGGGCAATAAAAATGAAAAAAGCATATACAAAATGGGAGGAATAGGGCTAAGTAACAGCACATGTGAAAAAGACTTGGGTATACTAATTGATCACAGACTTAACATGAGTCAACAGTGTGATGCAGCAGCAAAAAAGGCAAATGCAATTCTAGGATGTATCAACAGAAGCATACAGTCTAGATCACGTGAGGTCATTATTGCCCTCTACTCCTCTTTGGTCAGACCTCATCTGGAATACTGTGTCCAGTTTTGGGCACCACATTTTAAAAAAGACATCAACAAACTGGAGCAAGTTCAGAGAAGAGCCACCAGAATGGTGACCGGTCTGCAAACCATGTCCTATGAGGAACGGTTGCAGGATTTGGGAATGTTTAGCTTGCAAAAAAGAAGACTGAGAGGAGACTTAATAGCTGTCTACAAATATCTCAAGGGCTGTCACATTGTAGAAGGATCATCTTTATTCTCATTTGGAAAGACTAGAAGCAATGGGATGAAACTGAATGGGAAGAGACACAGATTAGACATTAGAAAAAACTTTTTGACAGTTAGGGTGATCAATGAGTGGAACAGGCTGCCACGGAGGTGGTGAGTTCTCCTTCAATGGAAGTCTTCAAACAGAGGCTGGACAGACATCTGTCTGGGATGATTTAGAGAATCCTGCTTTGAGCAGGGGGTTGGACCAGAAGGCCCAGGAGGTCCCTTCCAACTCTACCATTCTATGATTCTATGAATATAATGTACCCCATAGTATATAACACCACTTCCCCCATAAAAGATTATGTACCCCCATAGTGTAAAACACAGCCTCCCCCACAATAGTATATATAATACAGTCTCCCCAATAGTATATATAACACAGACTTCCCAACAGTATATATAACACAGCCTCCCCCAACCCCAATAGTACATATAACACAGCCTCCCCCAGCCCCAATAGTATATATAACACAGCCTCCCCAGCCCCCAATAGTATATATAACACAGCCTCCCCAGCCCCCAATAGTATATATAACACAGCCCCCCAGCCCCCAATAGTATATATAACACAGTCTCCCCAGCTCCCAATAGTATATATAACACAGTCTCCCCAGCTCCCAATAATATATATGACACAGCCTCCCCAGCCCTCAATAGCATATATAACACAGCCTCCCCAGCCCCCAATAGTATATATAACACAGCCTCCCCAGCCTCAATAGTATATATAACACAGTCTCCCCCAGCTCCCAATAATATATGTGACACAGCCTCCCCAGCCCTCAATAGTATATATAACACAGCCTCCCCAGCCCCCAATAGTATATATAACACAGCCTCCCCCAGCCCCAATAATATATATAACACAGCCTCCCCAGCCCCTAACAGTATATATAACACAGCCTCCCCAGCCCCTAATTGTACATATAATACAGCCTCCCCAGCCCTCAATAGTATATATAAAACACAGCCTCCCCCAGCCCCTGATAGTATATATAACACAGCCTCGCTCCCAGCCCTTCAATAGTGCCAGAGTCCAGTACTCACGGATATATATAAAAAAAAAAACACAATCCTTACCTCTCCTCATGCCCCGTGCTGCTCCCAACTCTTGTCTTAGCAACTGCACTGCCAGGCTTGGCGGCGGCACACAGTGGGTGTGTGATGATATGATGTCATCGCGCATCCGCAGTGTCAGAGGCAGAGGGGAATGATGGGAGAGGGAGCGTCATCTGATGCTCTCTCCACCATCATTGCTTTGAACTGTACCGACGTTCAAACTCCCCGGCTTACCCAGAGTTAGCCCCTCCTATATTGACTATTTACACTAGGAGCATCACTATACCCCATCTAGTCTACAGTAGTAGTATTTAGCAACATACAAAAATCATATGGAAAATGTTAATAACATAAATAAAAGGCACATATATCACGGCTTTAGACAACCCCTTACAATGGCACCAACCTGATACTGTCTGTTAGTTACTGTGCATAATCCTGCTGACAGGTTCTCTTTAAGTCCATTTTTACCATCTGTACGGCATCCATTTTTCTCTTATGCAAGCCTCCCCTCAATAAACCCAAGCTTGTCCTAACCGTTAAACAGTAAAAAAACAGACAACACTTGGATGTCACACTGGTTAAATCCCTGTGCTGGCTATAATTTTCACTAACCCCTGAATTGAAAGGGGGAGTTTGGGCTGTGACTCAGATCAAAAACCAATATCCCTCCATTTTCTTTTTCAGACATTTGAGCCATAAAAAAACCTTAGACATGTGAACAGGCCCAAAGATCATCAGGAGTACAAGTTGGTTGTCTGACTCAGCATATCTATTTATATAATTGCCTTGTAATGTTTTCATTTCCAGTTCTGTCCAGATGTCACCATATCCCAGAATTCCAAGTGGAGAAAGTTCACCGACCGCCATATTGGGACACCCAAGTGATGGGTGTCTCAATATGGAAAATGCTGCTGGTACCAACCTATTGCACGGTACCACCAGCGGAACGCCGTTGCCCCACACACACACTATATGCCGTATGCACCACACACACACTCTTACGCTCACACACACTTTTACACTCACACTGACACTCACACACTCACATTCACACTCATACACTCACACACTCACATTCACACACTCACACTCTCACAGTCACACTCATTCACACTTACACACCCACGCAGCCTCTTGCGTGGTACCACCAGCAGAACACTGGCACGAACACGCTGCTGCAGGGATTAGTCAAATGATTCACTGACTGCCACCATCTTTGTACAGGAGGAGCGCATGCGCAGTTTTAATGTGACCGCTGCTATCTGTCTGCACAAAGATGGTGGCGGTCCGATTTACTGCGCCTGCGCGAATTACACACAGGTGCAGTGAATCATTCGGCTGATCCCGGCGGCAGATGCGCGACATGTCTGCAGGCAGAGGAAGATGGTCACATTAAAGGGGTTTTCCCACGAGCGAAAGTTCATTTTAAAAATTGACTGTGTCTGACCGTGTAAGGAGCATACCACATCTGCTGGGCAGGGGAGGAAGCAAAAGACAATACTGACACTACAGCAGGGGATCACAGAGGATTCATTTTGTGAGGTAAAATATTTACTGACTGTTTTAAAAAAATATTTTACCTCACAAAATGTATCCTCTCCTCTGCGATCAGCTGTAATGTCAGTATTGTCTTTTGCTTCCTTTCCTGCCCAGGAGCTGTGGTATAGCACATGGGGTACACAGGTCAAAGAAGAGATCACATGAGAGGAGAAGACAGAATATGGGGGAGAGAGACAGAGCACAGGGGTGAGAGAGACAGAGCACAGGGGGGAGACAGCTCAAACGGGACAGCACATGAGGGGAGAACACAGCACAGGAAGGAGAGAGACAGCAGACAAGGGGGATAGAACATGGGGTAGACAGGTCAAAGAAGAGATGACGAGAGGAGAAGACAGAATATGGGGGAGAGAAACGCGCACAGGGGTGAGAGAGACAGAGCACATGGGGTAGACAGGTCAAACGGGACAGCACATGAGGTGAGAGAGCACAGACAGGAAGAGAGGACAGCAGACAAGGGGGATAGAACATGGGGTAGACAGGTCAAAGAAGAGATGACGAGAGGAGAAGACAGAATATGGGGGAGAGAGAAAGCGCACAGGGGTGAGAGAGACAGAGCACAGGGGGAGACAGCTCAAACAGGACAGCACATGAGGGGAGAACACAGCACAAGAAGGAGAGAGACAGCAAACAAGGGGGATAGCACATGGGGTAGACAGGTCAAAGAAGAGATGACGAGAGGAGAAGACAGAATATGGGGGAGAGAGAACGCGCACAGGGGTGAGAGAGACAGCACAGGGGGAGACAGCTCAAACGGGACAGCACATGAGGGGAGAACACAGCACAAGAAGGAGAGAGACAGCAAACAAGGGGGATAGAACATGGGGTAGACAGGTCAAAGAAGAGAACACAGACGGGAGAAGTCAGCACATGGGGAGAGAGAGAGTGGATAGGTGGTGAGCACATGGGGGGGAGAGATTCTCAACGCAACAAAGCCTGCCCCCATCATGACATTACCGCCCTCTCGATGCGATAGCATCGGGCCTCCATCTAGTACCTTCAGTATATAATAGCTTTTTTTGTATACAGATGGCATTGGGCACAATTTTTCCAATCAGGATAGATAAGTTTGCTTTACAATAGGAGGAGTACATTCTTTACACTGGTATTATTATTCTTAACCCATTAATGACCAGAGGTATTTTTGCTTTTGCGTTTTCGCTTTTTGCTCCCCTTTTTCCCAGAGCCATAACTTTTATTTTTTTGGTCAATATGGCCATGTGAGGGCTTGTTTTTTGCGGGACAAGTTGTAATTCTGAACGACACCATTGGTTTTAACATATGGTGTACTGGAAAATGGGAAAACTTCCAAGTACGGTGAAATTGCAAAAAAAAGTGCAATTCCACAGATTTTTTTTTTTACCATGTTCATTAAATGCTAAAACTGCCTACCATTATGATTCTCCAGGTCATTATGAGTTAATCGACACCAAACATGTCTAGGTTTTTTATTTAAGTGGTGAAAAAAAAAATCCAAAATTGGGGCGTAAAAAAAAAAGGTGTCATTTTCCGAGACCTGTAGCAATTTTTTGGGATCTGGGGCTGGGTGATGGCTTATTTTTTGCGTGCCGAAATGACATTTTTATTGATAGCATTTTGGTGTAGATACGATGTTTTGATCGCCGGTTATTGCATTTTATTGTAATGTAGCGGGGACCAAAAAAAGATAATTCTGAGGTTTTGAATTTTATCTTGTTACGCCGTTTAGCGATCAGGTTAATTCTTTTTCTATTTGATAGATTGGGCAATTCTGAACGCGGCGATACCAAATACAGTATGTGTATATTTGATTTTTATTGCTTTATTTTGAATGGTGTGAAAGGGGGGTGATTTGAACTTTTATATTTTTACTTTTTTAATATTTTTAAAAACTTTTTTTTTGTACTTTTTGCATGCTTCAATAGTCTCCATGGGAGACTAGAAGCTACACTACTTCGATTGCCTCTGCTACACACAGGCGATGATCAGATCGCCTGTGTGTAGCAGAAATGCTTACTAGATGCTCATAGCAATCCGGCAATGACAACCATAGTGGTCTGCTGGAGACCTCTGGTTGTCATGCCGACCCATCGGTGACCCGTGATCATGTGATGGGGTCACAGATGGGCAGGATTAACAACGCACTTCCAGTAAGCGCAAGATAAATGCCGCTGTAAGAAATTGAAAGCAGCATTTAACTAGTTAACAACCACGGGTGAATCGCAATTTCACCCTCTGCTGTTGCGGGCACATGTCAGCTGTATAAATCAGCTGATATGTGCCCTTAAAGTTGAGGGGTCAGTGTACTATTACGCTCCATGTCAGAAATGGGTTAAAGGGGTTTTCCCATCTCCAATATCCTGTCCCAATATGTAGTAGGTGTAGTAATATTAATATTATCAAATACCTCAAATTAGAAATGTAGTATAATTTTTCTGATTCGCTATGTCTTTCCTCATGTGCAGGCATTGCAGGACCTTAGGTATCCATGGTTACAACCACTGATATAGTGACAGTTGGCTGGTTGCTAGTGGTCATAACCATGGATACCTAAGATCCTGCACTGCCTGCATGTGAAGAAAGAGACATAGCGAATCAGCAAAACTATGCTACATTTCTAATGTGAGGGATTTGTTAATATTAATATTACTACACGTACTATATATTGGGACAGGATTTTGGAGATGGGAATACCCCTTTAACTTTCCTTCCTATTTGTTAATATGCTATTTGGTCCTGATTACCATCTTTTCTAATCCAGGTTTTTACAGTGTCCCTATCTGTGAGCGACTTACTGTTTTATTTTAATTTTTTAGAATAGTTCTTTAATAAAGCCGAATCTATTTTACACTACTTCAGAGTTCTCTTCTTTCTTTGAGATTTTACTCACATCTCAAGGTGTCGCTGTGCTACATAAGTACAGGCTGCATTGTACTGACCTGCTGAAGTGCCCAATCACCTTCCTCTGAAAATCAGTACACAGGCGTTCCAGATAATATGCATGGGATCTGTTGCTAACAGGATTTATGCCTTCCCATCCCCAGCTGACACTGTAGTCATAGATGTTTGTGTCTCGCAGCTAGAAGGGTCATAGCAAAAGAAAAAGTTGTGATTACTTGCACCTTCTACATTTAGGTATCATGAAAAAGACATTTAGAGTTCTATTTTAACATTTGCTGGTGGATGATGTGTGCATCCATGAATGAATAAAAATGGCAGATGACACCTACCCTCTGATGGATTCCCTTGATAAGAGTCTGCTGGGAATCATACAGAGTCTTGTTGATCTCAGACTTGACCGAAAGGACATCGATGTAATCAGAAGCTCGACTGCTGGACAGGTTATATTTTATGTCACTGATGATTCGCTTAAAGCAATGGAAGTGATCTTCAGGACTTCCTCCAACGGTAAAAGCCTGGTCTATTTCCTGCTGAACCACTTTAAATAGAGATACATCAATGCTGTTTCTGTTCCAAAATCTCATGGGTTAAAATTAATCAACTGCATATGTTCAGCATGTAAACTGTTAGTAATGCATATGGATTCCCTAGAAATTGATAGCATAAAGTGCCACTTTGCAGGAATCCGAACAACTGTGGATTCCTGCATCATTCACCAACACTTTATGCAAGTAACCGTATGGTATACAGTATATGGTGTTTTGGTATTACATGCAAACCCTGTTTAAGTTTCTTTAAAAAATAACTCTACACCCAAACCTATTTGCCTCTGAGGAGTAAAGACCTGTTGTGTCATGCGGTGTTTCTTGTTTGTAGTTGAAGCACTATAACCAGGCATGTGGAGTCAGAGTTAGAGTCGTTGAGTCGGTGTCCATTTTGGTGGAGTAGGAGTCGGAGTCGGTATAAAATGGATGATGTAAATTTTTTCATAACAATTTTGGGAAAGTTATGAAATGTCCTATAAATCTCTATTCTATTCCTGATCTAAGGATCTTGGCTTTTAGTTGAGATGAACCTGTGCTGCACTTTATGTACATGCTTAGTAGTGAGGCAGTGCTGTGGAGTCGGAGTCTGAGTCGTGGAGTCGGAAGTCATGGAAATTAAGGAGTTGGAGTCGGAGGTTTGGTTTACCGACTACACAGCCCTGGCTATAGCTTAAATTTGTGGTCAAGACTCCATTGCTGTTTTTGCCTCCCTTTGTCTTGGCTGGATCACAGCAGGATGTAATGCAGCAAACCACATTTTCTTATCACAGATTCTCATAGAATCCGCAAAAAAATCCAAAACCCTCCATAGTCCTTTGTGCAAAGTAAAAAACACACAGAAGTACCGTAAAGGCTCAAAGTATTCTGAGCATCATATTAAAGGTCTGTAGTACTAGAAGGATCAATAGTACAGCAGCATGCATATGTCCTATCATGATGGCAGAGTGGACAAGAAATGTATTGCGACTACAGTAGGCAAACAATTTGTCCCAAGAAAACTACTGTTTCGGCAGTCCGTGTGCTAGTCCCTACAGAGAAAGTTATTTAGATAAGAAGAAGCTATATCTAGTAAATTCCAAAATGTAACAGGAAATACAGTTATAGTGAATTGATCAATGAGTAACCAATTACCTGATTTTAGGAGCTTCTCTGTGGCTTCTTTACCCAGCACATGTGGGCTGTACTCCTGGAGAATGTCATAAAGTCTTTGCATTGTACCTATCCATTTGCTTTTGGCTTGTTGCCGTCGTGCCGGGTCCCTGCTAAATATGTCTCCAAAATATGTACTGGAACAGAAAGCAGTTAGATGATTTCTCACATTTTTCAGTTTGTATAAAGAGAGCATATTGATCACACTTTGTACATCTTTATGCTTTCTTTACAAGTAGAAGATAATTTGATAATATTTGCTTAACATTGTATATACATCCAGCTATTAGGATAAAGGGTATTGTCCTTACCATCATTTCAAGATTCAACTAGGCCAAGAAAATTATTAAAAGAGAGGATAAAGTATGAAAAAACACTTGGAAACCATTTGACAAATACAATTAATCACATTTCAAGATTTATTTTTGCTGTCATTGTTTTTTAACGGATAGCACTCGGAAAGAATATTTGGTCATGTACATCATTACAAGACCAATGTTATTTAATAGGGCAGTGCAGATGAATTATATTTTTCACTGACCTAACCTGTGTATGAAAAAATATCAACATGCACAACTTCCTCTGGAAATTGGATGAGACTCACCCATTCAAGTCTAAGAGTGTGAGAAAAAGTTATCGAATACATTGCAATTCTGTAAATAGGAAGCTATAAATGGTCTTTAAAATGATTAATACCTGCTGAATAAAAAAACTGATTGTATTTTCACTGCACACAGATTGCACATGGATGACAACTATGAACAATTTTTTCATACTGTTGTGTGACCTTAGCCTTATATTGTATTAGTAAGGATAGGAACAATAATTCACTGCAGAGCAGCCTGAAAACACCATCCCCAATTGTCAAACATGGTGGTGGCAGCATCATGTGTAAGAGGGTGTGACATAAAGGATGAGAATCCCCAGCGCTGTACGGCATTTATGCGCAAGGAATATCCAAATGGAACCCTGTGTCATACCGTGACATTAAGTGCAAACCAGTGGACCATGGTACACCTGGAAGCAGAACCCAGGTTGCGCCAGACCGGCTCTGGAACCCAGATGATGCCAGTCAAGACAGAAGACCAGACCAACGCCGGTCAAGACATGAAACCTAGACGACGCCAGTCAAGAGTCAATGCCCAGCCCTCATTCTAGGAGATACGGGAGACATTCGCCGTCGGTCAAGTACTAAAGATCTGTGAAGAGACTTTGCTTTGGGGTGGATGTCTGGCCTGCGGTGGTGAACAGTGAGTGAGTGAGATGGGCTGTTGCTTCCAGCACTGACATATGGCACAGGGTTGGTCTCGGCTGTACAGCAGACAGAAGGGGACCAGTTGAAGCGAAGGAGGCCCAACGAGCCTCATTAGACTACGTCAGGAGAACTTGCGGCCTAGCGATAAGAACTGGAGACTCCCGCTAGGGCCTTTGTTAGAAGAAGAAGCAATACAGTGACTCTCGTAGTACTAGGATCATTACCCCTGAGTAACCTGAGGATTGATTGCATATCTATATTGTATATTTCACGCTGTAACTCCTCTGCTTTGTATTATTCACTGTTACTATTGTTAGCAAAATTTCCCGCCACCCTCAATAAATAAACCGCTTAATTGGTTATTTCTGCCTTGTCCCTACTACGCGTTGCACCCAAGCACCTGCTTATGCAGGCAATGGAGATGTTTTTCTTCAGCTAAGAAGCAGGTCAGAGTTGATGGGAGATGGATGGAGCTAAAGACCAAACAAACTTGGAGAAAACCTGTTACAAGCTGCAAAAAACTTGAGACTGGGGCGTAGGTTCAAATTCCAGAAGGACAACGACCCTAACCATACTGCCAGAGCTACAATGTAAAAGTTTAGATCAAAGCATATTCATGTATAGGTGCATCTCACAAAATTAGAATATCAACAAAACGTTAATTTATTTCAGTTCTTCAATACAAAAAGTGAAGCTCATATATTATATAAAGTCATTACACTCAGTGATCTATTTCAAGTGTTTATTTCTGCTGATGTTGATGATTATGGGTTACAGCCAATGAAAACCCAAGAGTCATTATTTCAGTAAATTAGAATACTTTATAACAACAGCTTGAAAAAATGATTTTAAAATCCAGAATTTGGCCTACTGAAATGTATATTCAGTAAATGCACTCAATACTTGGTCAGGGCTTCTTTTGCATTTTCTCCCCCAGCACAGCTG
Organism: Oophaga sylvatica; assembly: GCA_033576555.1. Classification (NCBI taxonomy): domain Eukaryota; kingdom Metazoa; phylum Chordata; class Amphibia; order Anura; family Dendrobatidae; genus Oophaga; species Oophaga sylvatica. Next base: position 116,837,561 of record JARQOD010000001.1, on the reverse strand, counting down.
CACCGTCCCCATTGAGGTGCAGCCCATCCCTAGCGTAGAACCTGTAGCCAACTGAGAAGTCGGCCCAGTTCTCCAGGAACCCAAACCCCTCCTTCCTACACCAATTCCTAAGCCACTTATTTATCTCCCTAATCTCTCTGCATTGATGCAGTAATTGATGCTAAAGGAGCCCCGACCCAAATACATGATTGAGATGGAACCCACCATGGAAGATTACCTATAATGAGACAGATGTGGACACTGTGTATGCTGTCTGCCTCCCAAAGATCGCAGTAAGGCTGAGCTCACATCTATTCTGTGCTCCACGTTGAGCGCTTACACCAGGGTTTTCGTGTAAATCTTTGAAATATGTGATTCAGATGGAACCCACCACGGAAGATTACCAATACTGAGGCAGATGAGGACACTGTGTACTGTTTAATGAACTGTTTGTTTCTGGAAAACAACCATGGAGTCAAAATCATTACTACACCTGTAGATAAAATCCCACTTATTCTGGTAAATGGGGGCTTTGTATATGAAGTACACAAACTATTCTAGAAAAATCTGTGTTCCAAGAGTCAAATAGACACATATGGGGCATTACCACGTTCAGCAGAAATTGTGTAACAAATTTTGAAGCCATTTTTATCGAGTTTCCCCTTGTGAAAATGGGAGAATGGGAGAATTAGGAGAATGGGAGGAATAGAACTAAGGAATAGCACATGTGTAAAAGACTTGGGTATACTAATAAATCACAGACTGTACATGCGTCAACAGTGTGATGCAGCAGCAAAAAAGGCAAACATAGTTCTAGAATGTATTAAGAGAAGCATAGAGTCTAGATCACGTGAAGTAATTATCACCCTCTACTCCTCCTTGATCAGGCCTCATCTGGAACACTGTGTCCAGTTCTGGGCATTGCATTTTAAAAAAGACATTGAAAAACTGGAGCAACTTCAGAGAAGAGCCACCAGAATGGTGAGCTGACTGCAAAGTATCTCTAGATAATTTCCTTGATGGGTATAGTTTCCAAAATGAGGTCAGGTGTCATGGGTTTCTACTGTTTTGGCACATCAGGGGCTTTCTAAACGCAACATGATACAGACCATTTTACTGAAGTCTGCACTCAAAAACATTGCTCCTTAGTGTGCCCAAACAGTAGTTTCCCACCACACATGGGGTATCAATGTACTCAGGAGAAATTGCAAAACAAATTATGGTATCCATTTTCTCCTGTTACCATTGTGCAAATGAAAAATTGGAGGCTAAAGCAACATTCTTTAGAGAAAATTTAATATTTTCATTTTTTCCACATTTCTTTAATTTCAGAAGCAATTGAAGGGTTAATAAAGTTCTTGAATGAGGTTTTAAGAACATTGAGGGGTGCAGTTTTTAAAATATCACTTTTGGGTATTTTATGAAATATAGACCCCTCAAAGTCACTTTAAATGTGATGTGGTCCCTAAAAAAATGGTTTTGTAAATTTTATTGGAAATTTAGAAATTTATAATAAGCTTTTAACCTTTCCAACTTCCTAATAAAAACAAATTATGTTTCAAAAATTATGGTGATGTAAAGAAGATATGTGGGAAATGTTATTATTAACTATTTTATGTGCTATAACTGGTTTAAGGGCATAAAAATTAAAAATGTGAAAATTGCAAAATTTTCAAACTTTTTGCCAAATTTCTGATGTTTTTACAAATAAACGCCTAAAATATAGACACAGGAAAGATGTATATCTTTGTACCGTGTTAGCCAGTAGATAGAAAAATATTTAGAATTGAGAGTCCTCAGTAGATGATACCTCTTAATGGCTAACTGAAAAGATGGTAACAAATTGCAAGCTTTCGAGACTACTCAGGTCTCTTCATCAGGCAAAGACTGTCTTTGCCTGATGAAGAGACCTGAGTAGTCTCGAAAGCTTGCAATTTGTTACCATCTTTTCAGTTAGCCATTAAAAGGTATCAACCACTGAGGACTCTCAATTCTAAATATTTTTCTAAAATATAGACAATAATTTAGCCGTTCCATAAAGTACAGTCATGGCCAAAAGTTTTGAGAATGACACAAATATTATATTTTCACATGATCTGCTGCCCTCTGGTTTTTATGTGTGTTTGACAGATGTTTTTATCACAGACAGAAATATAATAATTGGAAACATATGAGTAACAAAAGCTTATATTGACAGTTAGAATGAGTTAATGCAGCAAGTCAATATTTGCAGTGTTGACCCTTCTTCTTCAGGACCTCTGCAATTCTCCCTGGCATGCTCTCAATCAACTTCTGGACCAAATCCTGACTGATAGCAGTCCATTCTTGCACAATCAATGCTTTCATTTTGTCAGAATTTTTAGGTTTTTGTTTGTCCACCCATCTCTTGATGATTGACTACAAGTTCTCAATGGGATTAAGATCTGGGGAGTTTCCAGGCCATGGACCCAAAATCTCTATGTTTTGTTCCCTGAGGCATTTAGTTATCACCTTTGCTTTATGGCAAGGTGCTCCATCATGCTGGAAAAGGCATTGTTGATCGCCAAACTGCTCTTGGAGGGTTGGGAGAAGTTGCTCTTGGAGGACATTCTGGTACCATTCTTTATTCATGGCTGTGTTTTTAGGCATGACTGTGAGAGAGCCGATTCTCTTGGCTGAGAAGCAACCCCACACATGAATGGTTTCAGGATGCTTAACAGTTGGCATGAGACAAGACTGGTGGTAGCGCTCACCTTGTCTTCTCCGAATGAGGCGTTTTCCTGATGTCCCAAACAATCGAAAAGGGGATTCATCAGAGAAAATAACTTAACCCCAGTCCTCAGCAGTCCACTGCCTGTACCTTTTGCAGAATATCAGTCTGTCCATGATGTTTTTTCTGGAGAGAAGTGGCTTCTTTGCTGCCCTCCTTGAGACCAGGCCTTGCTCCAAGAGTCTCCGCCTCACAGTGCGTGCAGATGCACTCACACCTGCCTGCTGCCATTCCTGAGCAAGCTCTGCACTGCTGGTAGCCCGATCCCGCAGCAGAAACACTTTTAAGAGACGGTCCTGGTGCTTGCTGGTCTTTCTTGGGCGCCCTGAAGCCTTTTTGGCAACAATGGAACCTCTCTCCTTGAAGTTCTTGATGATGCGATAGATTGTTGACTGAGGTGCAATCTTGCTAGCTGCGATACTCTTCCCTGTTAGGCCATTTTTGTGCATTGCAATGATGACTGCACCTGTTTCTTTAGAGATAACCATGGTTAACAGAAGAGAAACAATGATGCCAAGCACCAGCCTCCTTTTAAAGTGTCCAGTGGTGTCATTCTTACTTAATCATGACAGATTGATCTCCATCCATGTCCTCATCAACACCCACACCTGTGTTAATGGAGCAATCACTGAAAAGAGGTTAGCTGGTCCTTTTAAGGCAGGGCTGCAATGATGTTGAAATGTGTTTTGGGGGATAAAGTTCATTTTCTAGCCAAATATTGACTTTGCAAGTAATGGCTATTAAGCTGATCACTCTTTATAACATTCTGGAGTATATGCAAATTGCCATTAGAAAAAGTGAAGCAGTAGACTTTGTAAAAATTAATATTTGTGTCATTCTCAAAACTTTTGGCCATGACTGTACAATGTGTCACAAAAAACAAACTCAGAATTACTGAGATATGTTGAAGCTTTCCAGAGTTATAAAGTGACACTGGTCAGAATGCGAAAATTTGGCCTGGTCAGGAACGTGAAAAGAGGCTTCTTGCATGTCAACTTACCATCACCATTACAATACATTGAGCCATGACGTTCGAACATACTTACTTTATGGTCTGCAGCCTGTACACACTCGGCACACAGTTCTCATCCAGTTTAAACCACTGAGTAAGAAGCGCAAGATCCCTGTCATACTTCAGGGACAGTTTTTTGTGGGTAGATTCAAACATGTCCTTTTCTTCAGGATCCCATATGTTTTCTACATCTGAAGTTTCATGCGTTGACTTCTCATCTGCTGTGTCCTGCTGAAGATCTGATTCATTGGGAGTTCTCCCGTCTTTCACAGAGGAGTCATCTGTGAGACCTTTCTGTTTTGCTGTTGTCTTTATTGTTTCCAGCAAGGATTTGATCCCTTCAAATATTTCTTTTTCTAAAATAGCTGGGATAGTCATCTGATCATGTTTCTGCCCTACAAAGCACTAAATGAAGAACACCAAGATTAAAGGATCCATAAACATAGATTGTCAAAAGATGATTACAGCAGAAGGGGGTCTATTGACTTAGCATTACCTAGGCCACCCATCTCACTCCTCATTATAGACTTACAAAAAATGCTGTGTGTCCTGAATCCTGGCATTCCTGAAGAGTCTTAATGTGTAGTGAAGGCATAACATGGTCATTGCTGACTCCATCCTTTAAGCCCCATCTCAGGTCAAACATATGAAATTCAATGCCCCTTTCCTTGAAGTAGATGTAGAGATCTGGATAAGACTTGACAAATAACGCATTTCTTTCTGGGTGGGAATCTAACGCAACAAAAAATAAAAAACATAAGACTGCACTTTTTATCCAGATATTCAAGAATTTCCTTACTATTTCTGCAATTATTTATATTTTTTGTTATCATTATAAAGAGAGGGTTCTTATGCCCACCAAACACATTAGATGGTTGTTGATGGTTCAGACGATCATTTGGCCGTTAGCCATCAAGTCCGCTGTCTTATGTACATGACTGCTCGCCCAGCTGAACGCTCATGTGTTCTCTATGAGCGTCACTGCCAGACAGATGATGCAGCTTATCTCAGGGAAACCAAAATGCACTAAATCAGATATTCTGGACAGTTAACTCCACTGACAATGAATTGTACGACGCCCCCATACACATGAGACTGGCCTTTAATATGGAAGCTTTAATCTTGATTTAGTCTTATTGGTGACCATAATACATTTTTTCAACTACAAAGAATATTATGGTTTTGAGACCTATCTGCTCTTGGGTTTATGTTAGGTAAATAGATATGTGAAATGTGAATAGATCACTTCTTTCTGTTACAGTTATTCTCTGTTACCTTGGTATCCTCCACAGATATACACTATAAAAACATTCTTCCTTGCTGTATAAGGTATATTTATGCTTCCTCGAATTATCTTGCGTTCATCATCAGAGAACCTCTCAACCTCATCTTCAATGTTATCTATGTATCTGTTTTGGAGATCTCCAGACGACTCATTCCATACACCACTGCCATTTCCACAGAAGAAATTCACTGCATCTGTACTTGAATCATTTTCATCTAATTTTCCACCTTCCTGTAATGGCTCATGGTTTGTATTTTCTACTTGAGTTTTGTTATATGTTGATAAAGTCCATGCTCCATTATTTTCTTTGGATTCTTCACCCAGTGCAGTAGATGGAGCGTTCTGATCAGCAGGGCTGTCACCTTCAACAGCTGTCTTCTGCTGAGACTGCATGAATAACAATCATATGATTTATAACTACATTACATTGATTTTATCTAAGGATCTTATTACATATACATCATGATAATGAGTTATGAATTCATGATAATTTCTGGACATTTAAGTGCAACGCTAGACATATTTTGTCAAACATTCATTCCATCATTCCAGACTAGTGTTGAGCGATATTGCTCGATATCTAAAAATATCGTATCGAAATTGTATCGCCGATAGCACTAAATATCGTCGATATCCGATTTCGATACCGGAAGTCCCATGTAAGTCTATGGGAACAAAATATTGCAACAAAAAAAACCCTTTCTTTCGTTGTAAACACAAAATATACACACATAGAATACATATATATATATATACATGTCATTGTGACATATATATATACATATATTTATAGTTTATACACTTCTACATAGTAAAATCGACTCTAATTCAATTGCCGGGTAAAGACGTGACATACCCCATAGAAGTCGACGGGCTCGGTGCCGAGTACCCCGAAAACCTCTGGCTCTGTGCGACTCAACTTGGGCGTCACGAACAGGATTCTGTAGCTCGCTATAAGCGAGTCCTGTGTGCCTGAATTGCACTGGTTTTGTGCTTGAGAATTGCTAAAATCATCAGAGAATGTATTTGCCATTTTTCCGCCATATCTGCGTCACGACGAGGCACTGGTGAAGAAGAAGGGCGTGCTCTTCGTGGGTGTCACTCACTCAGTGGCGTGAAAACGATGGCCGCCCACTGTAAATGGTACTGCAATGTAACATCGTGCCCCACAGCTCTGGAGTTCCGCCTCCTCATCCTCCTCAGTGTGCGGAAACTAACACAAAGGTCCCGCCTCCCTACAAAAGAGGGGCCCTCTCCAGATATGACACATGTGACTTGGCAGAGATGGCTAATGGACACGACGAGCAGAAGTGGGAAGGGATGGAGCAGTCAGAGCTCTCCCCCCACGGAAGCGACCCGATCGCCACAGAATCACCGTTGGGCACCCGGCCTGGAAACCCTCCTACGCTGCAAGAAGCGGCGGATACCCTAAGAGGCCTGGCCCGGCACCGGGAGGAGGTCGCCAGGATGGAAGCCAGCTGGCGTGCCCTAAAACTAAACTTGGAGCGGCGCCAATCCCTCTTACCTGAAGTGTCTGTACCGGAAGGTGAGGCACCCGTTCTAGTAGAGGAGTCCTTGCAATGTGATCCGGTTGACGTTGTCGCAGTGGAGGCACCCGTTCCTGCAAAAACCGCAGCACCGTCAGCAGCACCCCAGATCCCGCTGTCTGCCCCCGTCCTGAGACAGAAGAAGCGACACCCGTCCTCATGGAGGAGGCCGCGCAGGCACCAGAGCACTACCTGCCTGTACCGGAGCCCCGACTGTCATCTGATTTAGAGCCGTCTGCTTCCTCCGCAGGGGAGCGCCGCCAGGACTGGGGGGCGACAGGAGAGCTGCCGCAAACCGGACACTGTAAGCTGCAGTGGAGTGGTGGAGACATGGAGCAGCTGGTGGAGGAGAATTTCAACCGGCGTCAGGAGGAAGAGTGGAGACGTTGGGAGCGGGAAGCAGAGCGACAAAGGGAGCAGCGAGAATCCCTAAAACTTCGCCAAGTCACCTGGAGAAGGACCGGGCAGATAAGGACCGGATGAGAAAGGATAAAGGAACCCTGAGTGAGCCGCGGCGTAAGGGTGCAGTACGGAGCTTTAAATTGAAAGGTGGTTGGGGCTTCATCAAGGAGCCTGGACTTTATTTAGAAGTCTTTGTGACCCGGCGGGACGTGGAGGCTCACCTCCCAGAAGGACACCCGGGGAGGGACCTGTTGCCAGGAGACTTGGTGACTTACACCCGACACTGGGGTTACAATGGGTGGTACACCCTAAATGTTACCAGGTGCGACCCCTACTCCCCAGTGTGTCAGGAACCTGTGAGACCCTCGAAGCCTTCAGCCTCCCACATCCAGGCCTCTGCAAAAGTGCCCACCCCACGCCGTAAATCTCCCCAGCCTCCCTCAGTGGTCTCCTCAGCAGCCCCAGCTATGGACATGATAAGTATAGCTGGCCCGTACCCGGCGCCTGTTAGGCACCCTGGGGTTCGTACAGTCCGGGACATAGGGCTCCAGACCCGGAGGGAGATGAAAGAGGTGGCCACACAGACCCAGATAGCGGGTCACGACGTCACTGTACAGGCCACACGACGTCATCAGGTCCTGGTGGTCCTTGGTGCCTCGGATGTTTGGCAATCTCAAGAAGAGTACCAGGTGGTACCTGGAAGAGGCCAGCCAAAGAAGTCTAAATAACCCGGACAGGGTCCCTGTATGTAAATAGTTAACTTGTTTATGTACCCGGACGGGTGAATGTTCCAAAAAAAATTTTTTAATTTAATAAAAAAAAAAAAAACACAGTTTTCATTTCTTTTATTACTGTCTCATCCTGCTGCGACGCCATCGATCTCCTGTAAAAAAATGGAAAAAAAAAAAAAAGTATACCACCTGACCGACGCAGTCCATAGTAACGAGTGTCCCACGACGATCCAGCTCTGCTACATCAGAATGACAGGCAGAGCCTGTCATCCCGGCGCAGCACAGCTGATTACCTGCTTCCCCGGCGGTGACGTCATTGGACTGACTGCTTTACGGCCGGGATTACCCTGCAGTCACTGCAGTTATCGCGAAAAACTGCATGTGACCGCCAGGGAGAAGATAATGGCGGCCATCAAGCAGTCCAGGACGTGACCGCCGGAGATCTTCTGCCAGGTAAGTGCCGCTGACTCCTGACAGACCCGACCGACGGACACAGACAGTGACAGTGACAAATCCGATTCCGGTATTCGATAAGACGAAAATATCGAAACGAATTATCGAAAGGCCGATAGAGCTAATATCGGCCGATAGCCGATATTTGCATTATCGTATCGCTCAACACTATTCCAGACACATATACATCTAGCATCTCCTCTGGGTGCCAGGAAACAAGATCAAGCCTGTTATTATTAATACAAGAATGCTGAATCTCTGCATATTCTGCTTTCTAAAATTTCCTAACATTAATTAAAGAAAAGTAGGACATTACCTTTAAGAGAAAGGACTCTGTGCTCTCCAGAATGTACTGATTTTCCTCTCCCAAACCTGTGTCAATGTTGACTTTTTTGACTCGCCGATGATACAGGTTATTCTAAAACAAGGGAGTAATTCAATCAACAAAATTCAGATGGAATTAATGAAGAAATTCAGAATAACATTACATGTAAAGTATCCTAGAGACATGTAAGAAGTTTATTTATGAAGGAATCTGCTCGCTGAGACCTCACTTGAACAGAATTGTTCTTGGATGATTTTCTGAAAAATATATAGCAACCCATGCATTTTAACCCAGGGGCAAACACAAAGAGAAGAAAGCCCCTGTGCAAGATTAGTAAATAGGCCCTTTACAGTTCAATAATGTGTCTATAACAGAAGCGGTTTGCTATTTTAGTGGTGGAAATTGGCCCCCGTATCTCATGGGCCCCTGTGTGGGAGCACAGGATGAACCAATGGTATGTCCACCCCTGTTTTAAGCATATTTTTATTTTGCATTATTTTAGGAAAGCTTCTTTAATTGCTGCAGATGTATTTAGCTCAAAGACCATTGTCTTGACAGGGAATTATATTTGGCCCGTGACACCGGCACCAGCCCCCCTCACCCAGCATCGCACTTTCAACTGTATCCTCATCCTGCATACAGTTGTGGGTCCATTATTTTATTTGGAGGACTATGTGGGCCCATTATACTGTATGAAGGACTATGTGGGGCCCATTATTTTGTATGGAGGACTATGTGGGGTCATAATTCTGTATGGCGGACTATGTGGGACCCATTATACTGTGTGGAGGACTATGTGGAGTCCATTATTCTGTATGGAAAACTATATAGGGGCCCATTATACTGTATGAAGGGCTGTGTGAGGATCACAGTTGGGGCATCATACTGTATTGGGGGTCACCATACTTTGCCAAAGGTGTTGAGAGGATTTAAGTAGGGTCATCATACCATGTATGTGGAGAGTACTGTGGATGAATTCAACGTGGGGATATTATACTGTGCTTGGGGGGCACATTTTTGGCATCATACTTTATGGGGGCAATGAAAAGGTAATCTAAGGGCTTCAATAGAATAAATATTACTTTGTAAGGGCTGCAAAGGAGTGAGGCATCCCCTTTTATGACCCCACTGAATATTAAGGTTCTTTTTGGGTAATCCAATTAAAACTTTTGTATGGGACCCTTTGATTTCTATGTACACCCCTGCCCACGAGGAAATAACCACTGTATCATTATTTATCTTGCATGGTGTATGCTGCAAAAAATATAAAACACAAAGTTATAATAGCCTTTTTTCATCCTACTACACAAAAATATGAAATAAAAAGTAATCAAACAGTCATAAAATCCCATATATCCCAAAATAGTACCAATAAAAGCCACAGCTCATTACAAAAAACCAAGCACCACACGGTTCAAAAAACAGAAAAATGGCCTTTAGAACAGGGGTCTCAAACGCACGGCCTGCAGTCCCCCATGCGGCCTCTGGGTCTGTTTCATGCGGCCTTCAAGCACTGTAGACCTCTTGGCGATTCCTGCCAGGTCCCGGGGGTTGCCGATGGCAGCGTTTTATTTCAGCTGAATGTGCATCCTTTAAAGGGAATCTGTCACCCTAAATTGGCGGGATATTTAAATGATGGCAGTCAGGTCAATGGGCGGTGTTTGGGTACTTGCCTTAACATGTTGTTCGCCGCTGTCTCCATTATTTCTGGGAATTGTAGTCGTTGCCCTCCATATAACGCGCCTGCACATTGCCATCTTGAATTGTATGCTTTGCCCGCAGATTGCAATGCGCAGGCGCGTTATATGGAGGGCAACGACTACAATTACCAGAAATAATGGAGACAGCGGCGAACAACATGTTAAGGCAAGTACCCAAAACACCGCCCATTGACCTGACTGCCATCATTTAAATATCCCGCCAATTTAGGGTGACAGATTCCCTTTAAACACACATTCAATTGAAATGTATTGCTTATTATCAACTGAAATAAAGTGCTGCTGGCGGCAGCTCCTGTATCGAGCCACGATCGTCAAGGGGTCTACAGTGCCTGCGGCCACATGTACAGTACGGACGCCAAGGGAACAGAAGACAGGTTAAAAAAAAATCTTTATTTTTTTTCTCCTTCATGTGTATATGAAGAATGACACAATAGGGGACATATCTAGATATGGGGACATAACTACAATATGGGACTGGATGGACATGATGGAGACATACTACAATATGGGACATGGGTATGGGGACATATGTACAATATGGGGACATGGATATGGGACATATCTACAATATGGAAACTGGATATGGGACATATCTACAATATGGGGACTGGATATGGGGACATAGCTAAATATGGGGACCCGGTATGGGGAAAAATCTACAATATGAGGGCCGGGGTGGGGACATAATCAGTACAGGGACCTTGATGGGGAATAACAAAGTAGGGGACCTAAAAATTTTGAATAAAATACAATATGAGGACATGGATTTTTGGGGACATAACTACAATTGGGGACTGGATATGGGAATATCTACAATTGGGGACCTGGATATGGGGAATAGTAAATATGGGGACGGATTGGGGGAAAAATTACAATTGAGGGCCCGATGGGGGAAAAATCAGTACAGGGCCTTGATGGGACATAACACTAGGGGACCCAAATTGGGGGCAAAAAAAATTACA
>JARQOD010000001.1:116626584-116826295 GCA_033576555.1 Oophaga sylvatica | reverse complement strand
CCATGACCGCTGGGTCCTCACCAGCCCCTCCCAGTAATCTGTCAACCCGATCAGCGATGTGTCGGACTCGAGCGCCAGGTAGGCAGCACACTGTTCGACGATCCCTGTCTTTGTGACAGATTGCCCTATCTGTTCCCCTAATAATTGAGTCCCCCACTACCAGCACCTGTCTGGCCTGCCCTGCTCTCCTAATTGCCCCTTACCGGAGCAGACACTCCCCCGGCTTTCAGAGGACGTGCCTGGCTGCAGCAGTGCTACCCCTGTACTGACAACCTCCTCATCTGCCAACTTTGCAAACTTATTGGGGTGTGCCAGATCAGGACTAGCCTCCCTGGCGCTCTTCCCTCTACCCCGCTTTCTAACTGTCACCCAGCTTCCTACTTCAGTGTCCTGCAGCTCCACCCTAGCATCCCCCCCCCCATCTATCCCATTGAGTGTCTGCTCAGTGAGCAGAAGACTCCTTTCCATATTGTCTATGGATCTCAGTGTTGCCAGCTGCACATTTAGATCCAGGATTTGGGCTTCCAAATGCACAACGTGCTCACATCTCACACAGCAGTATGCACCCTCGACCGGCTGTTCAAGGACTGCATACATGTGGCAAGATGTACACTGGATGGCATTGGCAATAGTGGAGCACATTCCTACTGGGGATTTCATCAGACAGCAAAGATAAGTAAAAATAAATAAAAAGTATTAATAAACTATAACAGCAATTCAGTAATTCCTCCCTTGGGAACTCCCTGAATCCAAAGTCACTGAATCTCAAGTCACACTTACCACCGTTCGCACTTGCGCACCGGTCACACTCAGCTCGCTCACACTCGCTGAAGCAGAAGATTTAAAGAGATTTTTTTTTCTTTTTTTCTCTCCTTCAGCAGCAAATCACCCTGCTGCTCAAATGCACTTCCAAAAAGACTTGAGCCCCAACCAGCTGGCCCTTATAAACCCTTAATTATGAACCCCCACCTTAATTAACCCCTTGTGAATATAGCTACACCAAGATTTAAATGCAATATAGTTAACCTTTAAACCTTTAAACACACAGATAGTAAAATAAGAGATTAATCCTTTAGAGAGAAAAAATAGGTTAAAAAAGCCCCCAAAAGATAGAACAGGTAATATCTGTCAGACCTGCAATCCTGGTTAACTTTAACGTGTACCTCCGGAGCACCTTGCTAAGCCCGACTATCCTTTCCAAAGGCTCCAGGTGGACCATATCACGTTGCCTAAGTCTGGAAGGTATGAATATTGTCTGGTGGTTGTCAACATGTTCTCCAGTTGGCCAGAAGCATTCCCCATTACCAACATGACTGCAAAGACCACAGCAAAGAAATTGGTGATGGAAGTTATATGCAGATATGGAGTTCCAGAAGTCGTTGAAAGTGACCAAGGTCCGGCTTTTTCTTCTCATGTGTATCAGGAGGTTCTGACAATGTTTGGATCCACTGTAGCCCTCTTTACTCCATACTATCCACAATCCAGGGGGAAAGTTGAGAGGTTGAACGACACACTGAAGGGACAATTGACCAAAATGATGCAGGAGACTACAGCTCTATGGCCAGAGCTCCTACCCATTGTACTATACCACATTTGTATTACCCCTATTGCAAAACATGGCCTGTCCCTATATGAGATATTGTTTGGTGCTAGGCCCCCAGTTGCAAATTTCCAGCCTCAGCAGTTATTAGAAGAAACTGACCGTACTGTTCAACATGTTATTCAGTTTAGTGAAAATCTTGCTAACACCTATGCTTTAGTTTCTTCTTTTTCAGATTCAGCAGAAACCGATATTTGTTATAATTTGAAGTCTGATAATTTTGTGGTTGTGAAAAGGCATGTCATAAAACACGTACTAGAACCCTTGTATGACGGTCCCTATTAAGTCCTCCTCATCACCCCTATGTCAGTGAAACTGGAAGGAAGACCAACTTGGATCCACGTATCGCACTGCAAGCTGGTTAAACAAGCCAATAGCAAATAAAGGGGACATAATGTTTTGTTTTTTCGTATTTTCCATGTTATTATTGGTAACCACATGGGATAGCCTAAATTCCCCAATGTCCTTGAATAATGAGTTTATATAATGAAAAATTACTGAGAGATTTGTTGAATAATTCCCAGTCTCTGGCAGATATTTTCTTTTTAATCCAGCCAGTTGGTTTAAGGGAATTGGGGACTAGATAGCTGGAATCCTGAAAAGTTTGTTACATATCGCTGCCCTTATTCTTGTTATGTATGTAATACTAAAACTTGTTTTTTTGGTGTATTTCTGTATGTATTAGGAAATTCTGTACTTGGACAGCCAATGATGATACCAAAGGCATTGTTATCTTGCTCTTCTCTACACCGATTTCAAGAAGTTATCTGATGAAGATGTTAAAGCCAAGCGCATGGCTATCTTCAAAGATCTCCACCACCGTTATCAAAAATTGTTATTTGTAAATTGTAGTATACAGGGCAGATGGGTACGCCGCAACAGCCATGTCTGGTAACAAGGCATCAGATATGTGAAGACCAGTACCCCTCGAGCTTATAGCTTGGGATAGTACTTCTGATGCTGGACATAAGTTAACAAAAATTTATCTAGGGGGGAATGTGAAGGATTAAATTAAGAAAGATCAAAACTGAATGCTCCATTTTGTGCTTGTAACTCCATCTTGTGGTTCATGAGATAAATTCTGTTACTTAACAAGGCTATAGTTCCTGGCCGTTATAAAGAAATAGAATAAAGGTTATGGGCTGTAATAAAACCAGACCGCTCCAGTTTGGACAAGATATGAGGCCTTGGGATGTATCATTGTAGAATACTCTGAAGAATAAGCATGCTATTGTTCCTTTCTATGGTCACGTGGATATGACCATATATGTAGTTTCCAGTCTTCCTGTATTTTCATTGGTTAAATGTTGTAGGTGTGGTTTTATACTATTGGGTGAAGTACAAGCTCACTAAATACTATAAAAGATGATGATGTAATACATGGGATAGGAATCTGTTTCGATTCTCCCAGACGGAAACACGTATCTGTTTGGTTATTTATGCTGCTAGCAACGTTCTATGAATTAATTTGGAAATCACTAGGTCAACCGTGAAGGGTCACATAGATCCTACCTCAACAGAGATATGGTGAGCAGCCATTTCTCCCAACTCTTCGGCTGCACTCAATCAATCTGTCATGGCCAACTAACCCCTTTTAGCCCTATATGTACTAAAGCATTACTCCAGGTTTATTTCCCATCCACTAGGAGTCCTACAACCACCTTACTTACCTCCCTACTCTGCCTAAAGCCGTGGGCTTGGCACCTTCTACCACTAGACATGGGATTCTCGAGAGGGCATCTGTATTATCATCCTGTAACTCCCGGTTCTATGTTGCACATGGAAGCGGAAATTTTGCAGGGCAAGAAACCAGCGGGTAACACAAGCATTTTCCCCCTTTTTCTCCCTCGTTCACCTTAGTGGGGCATGGCCTGATACTAATTTAAATATTCTCCCTAAGAGAGAGTATTGCAATGTGTCCACTGCCCACTTTATGGCCAAGCATTCCTTTTGTACAATGGAATAATTTTTCTCATATGCCGACAGGTTCCTACTCAGGTAGAGAACAGGATGCTCCTCTCCATGTATCTCGTGAGAAAAGACTGCTACTAATTTGGCTTCTGAGGCATCCGTTTAGAGTACAAATTCCTTCTTAAAGTTGGGGCAACCAGGACCAGCTGCTTACACAGAGCTATTTTCAGTTCTGGAAAGGCCGTCTCCTCCTCCAACATTCATTTAGCCATGACTGATTTTATCCCCTTAAGGAAGTCGGTCCGGGGTGCGGTCACCATGTCAAAGTTTGTAATTAACCTTATGTAGTACCCACGATTCCCAGAAAGACCCTAACTTGCTTTTTTCAGAGCGATTTCGGCAAGGTCTGGATTGCGTCCACTTTATTGATCTGGGATTTGATTTTGTGTCTACCTACTACATATCCAAGGTATTTGGCCTCTTCTTTCCCCATGGCACATTTTTTTTTATTTATAGAGAACCCGCCTTCCTGAGAGCTTCAAACACTGCCTAGATTTTTTCCAGTCCATGGCACTCTGGAAGGTGGCTGGAGCTCCTTGCAGTCCGAACGGCATCCGGACATATTAGAAGCAACTGTCGGGTGTAGAGAAAACTGTCTTCTTCACTTCTTGCGACATGTGGATTTGCTAATATCCCTTTGTAAGATGGCTTCTACAAATGGATAATGATCCTACACACATGTCAAAATCCACAATAGACTACCTCAAAAGGCGCAAGCTGAAGATCTTTCAAAGTCCCCTGATCTGAATATCATTTTGTTGCTAGACCTCAAAATAGCAGTGCATGCAAGACGACCAAGGTATCTCAAGGAACTGGAAGAATTTTCCAATGAAAATCCCTCAAACAAGAACTGAAAGACTCTTGGCTGGCTACAAAAAGAATTTACAAGCTGTGATACTTTCAAAGTGGGTGCTACTAGGTACTAACCATGCAGGGTACCCAAACTTTTGCATCAGCCCAGTGAGAAGGTGGCCTTGTTCTAAAGACTCCTAGACCAATGAATGTAGAGCGGAATCCACGGCTCTAAGGGATGCAGACATTTTCCAGCACGGGCACCAGTTACTTTGAACTTATTGTTGTGTTTTATTGGATATTTGCCTGCTGTATTTTAATAGAGACTTACTTGCTCGTCAGTTTAAGTGCACTAATTTCACCTGGAAAGTGTTCAACCTCTGGAATCAATGTTTCCATTCAGTGACAGTAAGCAGAGGAATAGATGCGGGCTGGATCTTATTTATACATAAGATAAAGGTAGAGATAAAAGCAATCATTCCATTACTCTTGATAGTATCTCAGAGGCCTCAGTTGAGCCATTGTTTCATAATTCATATGAGACTGTAAGTTGACTCTTGTTTTATGTTAATTTGTGAATGCATGCTGATTATGTTTTGCATCAGCCCACTGCAGTTTACTAACCTACACAACTTAGGATAAATTTGCAGATAATTTGAACAATCGAACAATGAAGGATAACCTCCCAACCACCTACCTTTAATACGTTGGAAGAATGTCTTCTCATTTGCCCATCACTGAACCCACAACTGGTTGAGGCTGAACTATACACACGTGGTCAAAATTGTTGGTATCCCACGTTTAATGACAGAAAAACCCACAATGGTCACAGAAATAACTTGAATCTGACAAAAGTAATAATAAATCAAAAATCTATGAAAATGAACAAATGAAAGTCAGACATTGCTTTTTAACCATGCTTCCACAGGCGCCTACCATTGCGCTACAGCCGGTGATTCCACAAATCAACTCTTGATGAAGCATACCTGTCCTGTCCATTGTCAGCCACTCAAAGTGAATATCTAATGAAGCTTCAGGAGATAATGCCAATAGTGTGTTAAACTGTCATTAGAGTAAAGGGTGTGCTCTAAGTAGTAGATACATATCCTGATTTGTTGCACATGAGTTTCTTTACTCCCCGATTCTATAGGTGTTATTCTGTGGTTTTGCTGCCTTTGGCCTGAATTTACAATGTGAACTTCCAAATAAGAACAAGGAAAACCAAGATATTAACAGGTGTGTACAAATTTTTAACAGCCATTCAACGTACATTGTATTATATTACTTACCCTTGCAGTGCGTGATATGACTGCAGGGAGTGTTTTGCTAATTGGAGGAAATGCAACTGTCTCCTTCCTTTCCTAAAATAAAAAAAGGATAAAGGTAATGACCATTTTATCATATAGCTTTATAAATGCATGCATGGTTTATGATCACAAGACAGATAAATACAAATGCAAAAAGTGGGAAGAAGATTGTAACTGCTTACCAATCAAGGGAGGACAAAGTAATTTGGTCTCTAATGTATCCTATATTATAAGCATTTTAAAGGCATTATTAAATAAGATTAATTTAATTTGGGGAACTATACACTCTCTGACAGAAGTTATGTCGCTTATCCATGTTATGTAAATAAAAGCTTATAACCTGACGTTAAATTCATCCATTGGTTGCATAAATTATTCTTTTGAAAGCTGAAACCCTCAATGTGGTTTAGATTAAGAAAATAAATTGGCATCAATGCAGAAATATTGATCATTTAATGGACACAGAATGGTCAGATTTTGGCAAGACAAAAGTTTTGTCGCCCACAGAAAGTAATGTGATATTCAAACAAATAGTTATCTTAAAATACAAATATATGTTGCATAACATTGGTGAATAAAGTTGTGGTGCTATTAGAGTCATATTTAATATTTTGTGTGACTTCCGTGAGCTTGAAGGACTGCATCCATGCAGTTCAACAATGATTCATACAATTTATTAATGAAGTCATCAGGAATAGCAAAGAATGCAGCCTTACATGCCTCCCAGAGTTCATCTAGATTCTTTGGTTTTGTCTTCCAAGCTTCCTTTTTCATCCTACCCCAAACCTGCTCAATGATGTTCATGTCTGGTGACTGGGCTGGCCAGTTCTTGAGCACCTTGATCTTTTTTGCCTGGAGGAACTTTGTTGTAGAGATGGATGTATGAGATGGAGCACCATCCTGCTACAGAATTTGACCCCTTTTATGATTTGTAATATGAGGTAGCTAATACTTCTTGATATTTTAGGCTATTGATATTGCCTTCCACCTTTCAAATGTTTCGCACACCCCCATACTGAATGTAACCCCAGACCATGATCTTTCCACCACCAAATTTAACTGTTTTCTGGGTGTATTTTGGATCCATACGGGCTCCAGTAGGTCTCCTGCAGTATTTGAGGCGGCTGTGGTGTAATTCTACTGAAGATTCATCAGAGAAATCCACCTTCTGCCACTTTTCCAGCTTCCATCTGTTAAGCAGGCTGTGGGACTTTGCAAATGCCACACGGTTTTTTATTTGCCTTTTATTTAGTTCTGGATTCTGGGCACTGATTCGACCATGGAGGCCATTTCGAGACAGAATCCTACAAACTGTTCTAGTTGACACAGGGACTTGAGGTGACCAGGCCTGTTGGAGCACTGCTGCAGAGGAAGAGGGGCTTGCTTTGGATTTTCTAACCATCAAATGTTCCTCCTGAGTAGTTGTCTTGCGGGGTCTGCCGGACCTGGGCTTGTCAAACACATCTCCAGTCTCTTCAAATCTTTTTTTAATTCTTTGTACTTGACGCTGAGATACATTAAAGGTGCCAGCCACCTCTGCAGTGGATCTGGTCTTCAGCCTCTTATTAATCCAGGCTTTGGTCGCAGGGTGGATTTTTGGCATGTTGTCAGAGCTCAAGTTGCAGTTCAAGTGAAGGTCTGGGGTGCTGGCTTTCTTTTTATACACACCCACTAATTAACCGATCATTTACTGAGCACAGGTGAGGATGTAAACTAGGATTGGGTGCATCATATGACCAGGCGACAAAACTTTTGTCTTGCCGAAATCTGACCATTCTGTGTCCATTAAATGATCAATATTTCTGCATTGATGCCAATTTATTTTCTTAACCTAAACCACATTTCGGAGGGTTTCAGCTTTCAAAAGAATAATTTATACAACCAATGGATGAATTTAAGGTCAAGTTATAAGCTCTTATTTACATAACAAGGATAAGCGACATAACTTCTGTCAGGGAGTGTAGGTTTAGGGAGTAGTAAAACAATAAGATTGTGCTTGTATAGTGTTAATGGAAGATTTCACACTACACCCAGTCAAAGCACTAGTGTGTCTATTGTGGTAGAATGTCTCACTTGGCTGCACACAAAAGTAGACATATGAAGCTGTCTCTTTAAATCTCTCACTGGTTTATTAATACACAGCATAGATCAATGTAAAGTGCATCAAAGCAAACACGGACTTTCTGGCTTAATGGAAAAGCAAAAGAAAATTTATAGAACAGTCCATACGTCTGGGGGGGGGTGAGGGGTCCGTTCGATCAGGATTAACAAAACACACAGTTCAGTTTAGCACAAACACAAGCACCTCTCTGGAGTTAACCTCTTCAGACACACTGAACACCTAATAACTCAAAAGGCTGGATATTTATGTCCCAGACCATACTCTGGGGTGGAAATATGGTCAACAAACTCCCACACGCTCTATGGTTGTTCAGAAAAACCCATCCCTTAAAATGGTCAATTAACCCCTCTCAACACATAGTGTGCTAGAGCAAACTTCTAGGTTTCAAATCACTGCAGCTAATAGCCTCCAGTACTTTGGCAGTGACTTTGTCACATAATACGCCCCTCTGTCCAAAGCTGCAAAGCCGGGAGTTTGGCTCATTCAGTTACCAAACAAGTGAGTCTAGACAGGGCATCTGCATTGACGTGTAGCTTTCCAGGCCTGTGTACCACATGAAAACTAAAATCCTGGAGCGCTAGAAACCACCTAGTCACCCAGGCATTCTTCCCCTTCCTTTCCCTTAACCATGTCAGGGGCGCATGATCTGACACTAACCTTAACTTCCAGCCTAACAGGTAGTATCTCAGAGTGTCAATTACCCATTTGATGGAAAAGCACTCTTTTTCCACAATGGTGTAGTTTTTCTCACAGAAAGGAGTTTTCTGCTTAGTTACAGGATGGCATGTTCTTCCCCGTTTACTTCTTGGGACAACACAACTCCCAAGCCAACCGCAGAAGTGTCCATCTGGACCACAAATACCTTACTGATGTCAGATTCGGTCAGGACCAGCTGCTCACACAGAGTGAGCTTTAACTCTTGGAATGTCATCTCGGCTTCAGAAGACCACTTGGCCATCGACAACTTCGTGCCCATAAGAAGATCGGTCTGGGGTACGGCTATCATGGCGAAATTCAGGATAAATAGCCAATAATATCCCACAATTCCCAGTAACACACAAACCTGTTTATTGGAGATTTGATGAGGCCAATTTTGGATTGCCTCCACTTTATTCACTTGCGGCTTTATTTCACCCCTTCTGAAGATGTAGCCCAAGTATTATGCCTCTTCTTTCCCCAAGGCATACTTCTTTGGGTTTATGGTAAACCCTGCCTTCCTCAGTGCGTCCAGTACCACCTGAATCTTCTGCAGATAACTTCCCCAATCTGGGCAGAAGATCACAAATGTAGTCCAGGTAAGCTGCGGTGTACTTTTTTGTGACAGGCTATGATCTAGTCCATGGCCCTCTGGAAGGTAGCTGGGGCTCCATGCAGACCGAACGGCATCCTGATGTACTGAAAGCACCGTCAGGTGTAGAGAAGGCAGTGTTCTCCTTGGCACTTGGGGACAGGACAATTTGCCAGTACCCTTTGGTTAAGTCCAGGGTGTTGATGTACATGGTTAGCCCTAGCCTCTCAATGAGTTCATCGACCCAGGGCATTGGATATGCGTCGATTTTAGACACTTCATTTAGCTTCTTGTAGTCGTTACAGAAATGCCACTTTCCATCTGGCATTGGCACAAGGACAATGGGCTGGACCAGCAGCTCTTTGACTCCTCAATGATGCCCACACATTCTCACCTCCTTCAAAATCTCCTCATGGCGGGATCAGGGATTCAATATGGCTTTTGGATCTCCAGTACATGCGGTTCCGTCAAGATCTCATGCTCAACAACCTAAGTACGTCCCGGTAACTCCGAAAATAGGTCTAGTTTTCGTTGAAGCAGTTCTTGGCACTGTTGTTTCTGGGCCGGTGACAGTGTCTCTGCCACTGTGACATCCTTGACCTTAGCTTCAGGATTGGCCCCCAGATATATAGCTTCCACTGGGTCCCGGTCTCGCCACAGTTTAAGCAGGTTGATGTGGTATACCCTGCCTGGTGGCCTTTGTAGTTGACATCACTAAACTTTTTGACCATCTCATATGGCCTTTGCCTCTTGGCCAGGAATTTAATTTCCACCGTGGGGATCAACACCAACACCCGGTCTCCATGGCTAAAGTGTCTCAGTCTCACCGCCCTATTGTAAACCCTTGCTTTGGCCTCTTGTGCTTGAAGGAGGCTTTCCCTCACAATCAGCATCACCAAATTAGTCTCTTATGAAAGGCCAGTCTAATGTTGGGCTTCATAGGGGTATGAATTTGGCATCTATGGGTGCCTTCAGTAAGCCTTAGGCTGCCATGTCTACCCACGGGCACCACATGATCACATGATGGCAAGCCCACCACCAGATCACATGTCTTACCTGCTGCTATCAGAGATTGACAGTGGCATTTAAAGGATATGTTGCAGGCTCATCTCTTGAGCCTTCTTCATACCCAAGCACCCAACATAAGATATCCAACAGCGACCTATTTTGGTAAGGGTTTAGAGACTAAATTTAAAATATTTTAAAATAATTTAATGCTGAACATACAGTACAGACCAAACGTTTGGACACACCTTCTCATTCAAAGATTTTTCTGTATTTTCATGGCTATGAAAATTGTAGAATCACACTTAAGGCATCAAAACTATGAATTAACACATGTGGAATTATACATTACACTTTACAAAAAAGTGTGAAACAACTGAAAATATGTCTTATATTCTAGGTTCTTCAAAGTAGCCACCTTTTGCTTTGATTACTGCTTTGCACGCAGAAAAGGTGAACGGATGGACTGCACATGCCTGGTTCCCACCGTGAAGCATGGAGGAGGTGGTGTGATGGTGTGGAGGTGCTTTGCTGGTGACACTGTTGGGGATTTATTCAAAATTGAAGGCATAGTGAACCAGAATGGCTACTACAGCATCTTGCAGCAGCATGCTATTCCATCCGGTTTGCGTTTAGTTGGACCATCATTTATTTTTCAACAGGACAATGACCCCAAACACACCTCCAGACTGTGTAAGGGCTATATGACCAAGAAGGAGAGTGTTGGGGTGCTACGCCAGATGACCTGGCCTCCACAGTCACCAGACCTGAACCCAATCGAGATGGTTTGGGGTGAGCTGGACCAATCACCGCTTCAATTTTGAATAAATCCCCAACAGTGTCACCAGCAAAGCACCCCCACACCATCACACCACCTCCTCTATGCTTCATGGTGGGAACTAGACATGTAGAGTCCATCCATTCACCTATTCTGCGCGCAAAGCAGTAATCAAAGCAAAAGGTGACTACTTTGATGTACCTAGAATATAAGACATATTTTCAGTTGTTTCACACTTTTTTGTAAAGTGTAATAATTCCACATGTGTTAATTCATAGTTTTGATGCCTTCAGTGTGATTCTACAATTTTCATAGTAATGAAAATACAGAAAAATCTTTGAATGAGAAGGTGTGTCCAAACTTTTGGTCTGTACTGTAAATTATGCTCATTTTAAGCTTACTGTATAGTGCCAATAATTTTAAAATAGAATAATTCATTAGCCAGCTAGTTTACAAATGAATTGATGTACTGGATATAGCTTACCCTTAACCCCTTAAACCCCAAGGGTGGTTTGCACGTTAATGACCGGGCCAATTTTTACAATTCTGACCACTGTCTCTTTATGAGGTTATAACTCTGGAATGCTTCAACGGATCTTAGCGATTCTGAGATTGTTTCTCGTGACATGATAGTGCTAAAATTTCTTCGATATAACTTGCGGTTATTTATGAAAAAAATGGAAATATGGTGAAAATTTTGAAAAATTTGCTATTTTCAAACTTTGAAATTTTTTACCTTAAAACAGAGAAATATGTCACAAAATAGTTACTAAATAACATTTCCCACATGTCTACTTTACATCAGCACAATTTTGAAACCAAATTTTTTTTGTTACGAAGTTATAAGGGTTAAAAGTTGACCAGCGATTTCTCATTTTTACAACAAATTATGCAAAACCATTTTTTTTTAGGGACCACCTCACATTTGAAGACACTTTGAGGGGTCTATATGGCAGAAAATACCCAAAAGTGACACCATTCTAAAAACTGCACCCCTCAAGGTACTCAAAACCACATTCAAGAAGTTTATTAATCATTCAGGTGCTTCACAGGAGCTGAAGCAACTTGGAAGGAAAAAATGAACATTTAACTTTTTAGTCACAAAAATGATCTTTTACAAACAATTTTTTATTTTAACAAGGGTAAAAGGAGAAAATGGACAGAAAAGGTTGTTGAGCAATTTCTCCTGAGTACGCCGATACCCCATATGTGGGGGAAAACCACTGTCTGGGCGCACGGCAGGGCTCGGAAGGGAAGGAGCGCCGTTTGACTTTTTCAATCCAAAATTGGCTGGTATTGAGATTGTACGCCATGTCGCGTTTGGAGAGCCCCTGATGTGCCTAAACAGTGGAAACCCCCACAAAGTGACACCATTTTGGAATCTAGACCCCTTAAGAAACTTATCTAGATCTGTTGTGAGCACGTTCAACCCCCAAGTGTTTCACTAAAGTTTACAATGCCAGGGTGTGAAAAAAATTTTTTTTTCCACATAAATGATTTTTTAGTCCCCAGTTTTCCAATTTTTGATTTTTCCCAAGGAAATTGGACCCCAATAGTTGTTTTCCAATTTGTCCTGAGTACGCTGAAACCCCATATGTGGGGGGAAATACTGTTTGGGTGCACAGCAGGGCTCGGAAAGGAAGTAATGACATTTTGGAATGCAGACTTTGATGGGTGTCATGTTCAGTTTGCAAAGCCCCTGATGTGCCTAAGCAGTGTAAACCCCCACAAGTGACCCCATTTTGGAAACTAGACCCCCTAAAGAACTTATCTAGATCTGTGGTGAGCACTTTGAACCCTCAAGTGCTTCACACAAGTTTATAATGCCCGGGCATGAAAATAAAAAAATCATTTTTTTTCCCACAAAAATGATCTTTTAGTCACCAATTTTTTATTTTCCCAAGGGTAAGGGGAGAAATTTGACCACAAAAGTTGTAGTCCAATTTGTCCTGAGTACGCTGATACCCTATATGTGGGAGAAAACTACTGTGTGGGCACACGTCGGGGCTCGAAATAGAAGTAGTGACGTTTAGTAATGCAGACTTTGATGGAATGGTCTGCGGGTGTCATGTCGCGTTTGGAGAGCCCCTGATGTGCCTAAACAGTGGAAACCCCCCACAAGTGAGCCCATTTTGGAAACTAGACCCCCAAAGGAACTTATCTAGATGTGTGGTGAGAACGTTGAACCCCCAAGTGCTTCACAGAAATTTATAACGTAGAGCCTTAAAAATAAAAAATCATATTTTTTTCCACACAAATGATATTTTCGCCCCCAATTTTTTATTTTCCCAAGGGTATCAGAAGAAATTGGACCCCAAGAGTTATTGTGCAATTTGTCCTGAGTACGCTGATACCCCATATGTGGGGGTAGACTACTGTTTAGGCGCATGGCAGAGCTCAGAAGGGAAGGAGCACCGTTTGACTTTTTCAACGCCAAATTGGCTGGTATTGAGATCAGACACCATGTCACGTTTGGAGAGACCCTGATGTGCCTAAACAGTGGAAACCCCCCAATTCTAACTCCAACCCTAACCCCAACACACCCCTAACCCTAATCCCAACCCTAATCGTAACCCTAACCACAAACCTAACCCTAATACACCCGTAACCCTAGTCCCAATCCTAACCCTAACCCTAACTTTAGCCCCAACTCGAACCCTAACTTTAGCCCCAACCCTAACCCTAACGGGAAAATGGAAATAAATGCATTTTTTAAATTTTATTATTTTCCCTAACTAAGGGGGTGATAAAGGGGGGTTTGATTTACTATTCATATTGTGTTTTTATGATTGGCAGCTGTCACACGCTAAAAGATGCTTTTTATTGCAAAAAATAGTTTTTGCATCATCACATTTTGAGAGCTATAATTTTTTCTTATATTAGCCCACAGAGTTATGTGAGGTCTTATTTTTTGAGGGACGAGTTGACGTTTTTATTGGTACCATTTTCGGGCACATGACCTTTTTTGATCGCTTTTTATTACAATTTTTGGAAGGCAGAATCAACAAAAATCAGCAATTCATGAATTTCTTTTTTGGGGGGGCGTTTATACCGTTCCGCGTGTGGTAAAATTGATAAAGAAGTTTTATTATTCGTGTTAGTACGATTACAGCGATACCTCATTTGTATCATGTTTTTTATGTTTTGGCGCTTTTATACAATAAAAACGATTATATATAAAAAATAATTATTTTTGCATCGCTTTATTCTGCGAGCTATAACTTTTTTATTGTTTCGCTGATGATGCTATATGGCGGCTCATTATTTCAGGACAAGATGACGTTTTCAGCGGTACCATGTTTATTTATATCCGTCTTTTTGATCTCGTGTTATTCCACTTTTTGTTAGGCGGTATGATGATAAATCATTGTTTTTTAGCCTTGCTTTTTTTTTTTAAGGGGTTCACTAAAGGGGTTAACTAATAGAACAGTTTTATAGGGCGGCTAGGGTGGATCGATACGGATGCAGCGATACTAAATATGTGTACTTTTATTGTTTTTTTTTATTTACATGAAGAAAGGAATTTATTGGGGAATATTTTTTTTTCTTTATTTATGATTTTTTTTTTTTACACGTTATTTTTATTTTTTTGACTTTTTTTACTTTGTCCCAGGGTGGGACATCACTGTATAATACCAGTTCACTGGTCTGACAGTGTACACAGCACTCTGTGAGACCAGCGATCTGACAGGCACTGCTGCAGGCTTTCTCAGCGCCTGCTCTCAGCAGGCACTGAGAGAAGCCGCCTCCCTGCAGGACCCGGAATGACCCCGCGGCCATCTTGGATCCAGGGTCCTGCAGGGAGGAGGGTCCCTCGGAGCAGCGCGCTACATCGCACTGTCTTGAGGGTCTCAGGGAAGCATGCAGGGAGCCCCCTCCCTGCGCGATGCTTCCCTATGCCCCCAGGACACTGCGATCATCTTTAATCGCAGTGTGCCAGGGGTTAATGTGCCGGGAGCGGTCCGTGACCGCTCCTGGCACATAGTGCGGGTGTCAGCTGTGATAATCAGCTGACACCCGGCCGCAATCAGCTGCGCTCCCCCCAGGAGCGCAGCTGATCGCATATGACGTACTATTCCGTCCTTGGGAATTAGGTCCAGGGTCACAAGGACGGAATAGTACGTCAGATTGGATAAAGGGGTCAAAAGATGTGGTCTTTGCTTAAAAGTAAAGTGTATCAATGAAAAGAACATAAAATTCAAAAAAATCACACAAAAAAGGTAGCATTTTTTACTAACACCAGGTCAGAATACCAATACCATTGTAATGATAGGATGCAACAGCCCTGTGATAAATGCGGAGGCAGCAGAGGTGCAAAATACTGATGAAACAACCACCAACACACCTACCATCCATGGAGGGAGTAATTGCATAGTATTAGAAACTCACATTGAAAAGGCTTGTATAGGGTGCCAGTCACACATATAACTGTAATCCACAGTTTCTGGCTTACAGCCTAATTGTCACACACAGTGTGGGAAGACTAAGTGCAACACGAGGGGAAGAGGTGAAGGAATCCCAAACGCTAGGGAAATGGGAAGTTGAGACCCCTAAGCAGATCTAATATAGCACCCTGCCTCCCCTACCGTCCCTATATTGGTTCCACACCAATTGCCGAGCAGGAACCTAAGCCCTGAATATCCCTAGAGCTAGGCCCTGAATAGGGAAGGGGGGTCGATTACTGGTAAGTCCCCACTGTACACTAAAGAGAAGAAGGGAGACAAACAAGGGAAAGAAACTTATCATGAGCAGAGAGGTAAGTCCAAACTTCTTCCAACAGCACAAGAGAGGAAGTAAGCCGACTGCTATAGCTCCAAGCGTTCACAAGGGAAAAATGTGAATATCACTGGCAACTCCCTGAAGCAGACTTGGAGTCTATAAACACCCAGGTCAAGGTGTGTCAATTAGAGCCGGAGGGAGGTTACCACTGGGTCCAAAAATCAGAAGGATTAAGAAGACATCTGCAATGTCAAATGCAGAGACCTTCTGCAGCCAGATGCAGAGCGACTGTCTGCGGCATCTGACACACCCGTGACACTATTATGGCTTTTTTCGGTGAGTAGCTTTTAATTTTAGTGTAGGGCTTTGCAAGTGAATGAGGATCGTTGACGTGGGTTGTGAGCTTGCATATTTTTGTAAAAATATTGACCAATCCCTTGTGCATTTTCTACATCCTTGTCATCTTTTTTTGTTGCATGTTTTTTTCATTTTTTACAGAGTGTAGCCAAGCCGAATGGTGTTGGCTAGGGGAATTTGAGGTACCTGTCGGTGTGAGGTGCCCTTATATAGTGTCGGGCAATTACAATCTCTATTAGCTAAAATGAGTCCACTGTAACTTGCCTGCTACCTCCACCTGATTCCACTCTTTTCCCTTTCTCAATGTCTTTATTTTCAATTTTTATTTACATTTTTATTTAAACACTTAATTCAATGTCATGATCGTATAAACTAGATGCCCCTGCAAAAGCTTTAAAAGAGGACTAAACCTCAGGCTCATCTGACAGCACTCAGGAGAAGAAAAACCCCTGTGAAACCCTGTCTGAAGGATTTCCCTTACTTTGGACATTTTTGATTTCAGATTTAGAGTATTGATTTGACATTTACATGAATGAATATGAGCAGCGCAAGGTAAATAGGATAATGACATAGTTACAGTTTAGTAAAATGCTAATGATGGCAAACATTCAGAGCGTTTTCTCTGTTCAGCAGGATTACATGATTCATTTGTGTAGCCCTGGTGTTAGGCACACGCAGTACCCTGGAGAGTGTGTGGCGAGACAGCAGTTTAATGCTAAATACCCATTCACTCAACATACACTAGACACACCCTTAGGGTAGTGTAGTTTACTATTGAGGGAGTGGTCAGTCAGTCAGTGCCTGGACTTCAGAGAGGAAGGTCTAGCCTGGACTGAGGAGAAGGAGATTAGTGCAGAAAGACTTCAGTCACCTGTCTAAAGGACAGTGAAAGGTTCAGAGACGTGCTCCTGCCTAGTGATAACTGAGCATCTGTAACTAACTTTGAAGAAAGTGAATGAAGGAAGTGACTACCCGACTTTATGCTAGTGTGAGTGCTTATGCTACCAGCGAGGACAAGGCGAAAGGCACAGTGGAAAGTTTATTGAAAAGGTGCGTTTGGATTGAAGAAGTCCTGCACATTGCAACCGGTCACTGGGGACCGAAGGATCACTATTAGCTACAAGCATAGTGGTAAGAAAACCAGGAATTTACCGGACCTTAGGTCGCGGCAAACAAGCCCCTTATAGTCAGTACGTAACTGGAGTCAGGTGGAATAGGGACTTTGAGTCAAGCGCAGACAAAAGCAAGAACCTAGTTTCATCAATAGGAAGGCTCCTACCACAAAACTGACTGGGCAGTACAGCTATGGATTAGCTGGAGTTATTGAGGGAACTACGCTTCAGGCTGGTTGTACTCATTGTATTGGAAGTAAAGGAGGCCCCTAACTTGTCCAGCTGCTGTCTCAAGATACACTCTCCTTGGATCAGCCTCCCTGGGACCTGCCTGAACATCTTACAAGTAAAGGTATGGAAAGACGCTGACCGTGTGAGACTGTGTTATTTATCTGCACCCGACTTCACTAACTTCATAGACTTTGAGGGACCAGTCCCACCTGTAGGGGACCCGACATCTAGCTGCCTCACCATCCCCTCAGAGATCTACAGCAGCGCTGGTACTAATTACCAGAAGACTACAGGTGGCGTCACGAACTGTATATAAACCTATCCCCTGTAAATATATCCCCAACATACGCCAGACCGCCCGGGCCACAGACCGAGCCACAGCTACCTGTGACAAACCCCATAGACTTCCATGGGCTCGGCTCTGAGTACCCCATTGCCCTGGTAATCCACAATTGTGGTGGCGGGTCGACACAAAACTTGGCGTCACGAACAGGATGCGAAACTCGCAGAATTGCGAGCCCTGTGTGCCTAAGGAATTGTTTTTGTGAAAAAGTACTGTTTTGCACTTTTGGCGCCCAAAATCGCCATTTTTGTCGCCATATTCGCGCCCTCAGGCGCTGGAGAAGAAGGTGGGCGTACCTTCGTGGGCGTCTACCCCCCAGTGGCGCGAAGAAAATGCCTGCCCTCTCAAAGTGCTATTACAACATGCGATCCTGCCCTACGGCAAAGGAGGTCCGCCTCCTCTTCACCTTCCCTGCGAGGAGGAGGAGACGCAAACCCCACCTCCACGGAAGAGACCGGATGTCTCCGCAGGAAAAAGAGAGAATCTTCTGGAACATCATGGAAGCAGGACGTGTGCAGCCGAGCAGGGAAGCGGAGGAAGGCAGGCCCCGTGCCCCAGCCAAGCTGCCACCAGCATCGGAGTTATCCGTGGTCCTGCACCTGCAGCAGGCGTTGCTAGAGATTCAAGAAGAAAATGCACGCCTGAAGAAGATGGTCCAGTACCAACCTGGCTTTGAAGAGATCGAGAGACGCCGGCGTACCCTGGAGCAGCGGAGGCTGTGGGACACGGTGATCTCTCCCCTCAACGACCCCCACGATTCCAGTTACCGAAGATTCTGCTGCCCAAGGCGAAGGAGCAACCGGAGGCTGCCCCCGAAAGTACCAATCCTGATCCCACCGGTGAAGCGGTGGAGGCGAAGGAGGTTGAGGAGGTATCGCCAGTTCCGGAACGCCCGCCCGGCCAGGAGGCCGCAGCAGATGATCGGTCCCCGGCAGGGACACCGGAGGGGTCCTGTCCGTCACTACCAGACGTGGACTGGGACGAGATGGCGCGCCTGGATGACGTCGCCTACACCGCCCAGTGGGAATATGAGTGGCAGCGTCGTGAGGAGAAGCAGAAACGCCAGCAGGAGGAAGAGCGGGAAGCTCAGCGGAATCGTCAGCGACAACATGCAGAGCTGATCGCGGACAAAGAGAGTGTCCGGAGAGAGAAGGTACCCTGAGGGAACCGCGGCGGCAGGGGTGTGTGACTGAGTTCCAGCTCCGGAAGGGCTGGGGCTTCATCCGTGAACCGGGCCTCTACCCGGGGGTCTTTGTCAGCAGGCGTGACGTAGAATCCCACCTGCCGCAAGGCCATCCCGGGAGGGACTTAGTAAATGGAGACCTCGTCACGTACACACGGCATTGGGGAATGAAGGGATGGTATGCCCTTAACGTCACCATCGTCCGTGACCCCGTCCCCGACGCAGGTAACGTCATCACTACCGCAGCGTCCCCGTCTCCAGCTCAAGCAGTATCCGGCCGTGCCCCAGCATCGCCCCCTGCAAGTTCATCGCAAATTAAAGCAATATCTACATCGCAATATGCGACCCAGTCTCAATCGCAATCCATGACACGGTCCATATCGTTAACTGTGATTGAAACGCAATCGGTGTCACGTGAGGAGAATGTACCCGTTGCGCCCCTAGAGGTTCGCACAAGAACTGTGGCGACTCAGACCCTAATCGCAGCGCATGATTTGTTAGTCCTGGGATCTAGGGCCCATTGCATTGTTCCAGCCCCCGGGGTGGAAAGTGTATTTGAAAATGAATAAATAGTAAAGAAGAATCAGTGAGATCCCTATAGGGTCTACCATAAGTAATATTGTAGAAAGTTTGGAGATGTTTTACAAAAATTTTGCATAAGTTGAAGAGTATGATGCATATATATTTTGCTAACCGTAGAATGCCCGGCTGGGTAACCAGAAAAAGTTTGCACTTTATTATAATAATGTGATATTATATCTATGTCTTTGGTTTTACAATGGACTTTGAGGTTGAGGACTGTGCCAGCCCAGAACTTATTTGTACATAGTTGCGCTTCGGTGCCTTATTTTGGTTTTACATAAACCAGCACAACTACCTCTGAATACAAAAACCCGTGTGGTGTGGCACTGAGTGAGGTCTGCATTTGGATGTCCTGCAGCCCACCAGGACCTACGTTGAAGGTTTGGTGCGGGTCCTTCACAAGAATACTGTATATTTATTGAATGCTATTTAATATTTGTATTTTTCTATAATGTTTGCAACGTTCAAGACATCCTCACCTCCCGGATGGGACGAATTAATGTTATTGTTAATGTTTTCATGCATAAACAAAACTGTCTCTTTTGTATTTTACAGCCCGGGAGTGCTGTCTTTTACCATGGGGGAATGTGTAGCCCTGGTGTTAGGCACACGCAGTACCCTGGAGAGTGTGTGGCGAGACAGCAGTTTAATGCTAAATACCCATTCACTCAACATACACTAGACACACCCTTAGGGTAGTGTAGTTTACTATTGAGGGAGTGGTCAGTCAGTCAGTGCCTGGACTTCAGAGAGGAAGGTCTAGCCTGGACTGAGGAGAAGGAGATTAGTGCAGAAAGACTTCAGTCACCTGTCTAAAGGACAGTGAAAGGTTCAGAGACGTGCTCCTGCCTAGTGATAACTGAGCATCTGTAACTAACTTTGAAGAAAGTGAATGAAGGAAGTGACTACCCGACTTTATGCTAGTGTGAGTGCTTATGCTACCAGCGAGGACAAGGCGAAAGGCACAGTGGAAAGTTTATTGAAAAGGTGCGTTTGGATTGAAGAAGTCCTGCACATTGCAACCGGTCACTGGGGACCGAAGGATCACTATTAGCTACAAGCATAGTGGTAAGAAAACCAGGAATTTACCGGACCTTAGGTCGCGGCAAACAAGCCCCTTATAGTCAGTACGTAACTGGAGTCAGGTGGAATAGGGACTTTGAGTCAAGCGCAGACAAAAGCAAGAACCTAGTTTCATCAATAGGAAGGCTCCTACCACAAAACTGACTGGGCAGTACAGCTATGGATTAGCTGGAGTTATTGAGGGAACTAC
Organism: Oophaga sylvatica; assembly: GCA_033576555.1. NCBI lineage: Eukaryota > Metazoa > Chordata > Amphibia > Anura > Dendrobatidae > Oophaga > Oophaga sylvatica. The sequence goes on along the minus strand of JARQOD010000001.1, from coordinate 116,805,632 downwards.
GCTTCAGGCTGGTTGTACTCATTGTATTGGAAGTAAAGGAGGCCCCTAACTTGTCCAGCTGCTGTCTCAAGATACACTCTCCTTGGATCAGCCTCCCTGGGACCTGCCTGAACATCTTACAAGTAAAGGTATGGAAAGACGCTGACCGTGTGAGACTGTGTTATTTATCTGCACCCGACTTCACTAACTTCATAGACTTTGAGGGACCAGTCCCACCTGTAGGGGACCCGACATCTAGCTGCCTCACCATCCCCTCAGAGATCTACAGCAGCGCTGGTACTAATTACCAGAAGACTACAGGTGGCGTCACGAACTGTATATAAACCTATCCCCTGTAAATATATCCCCAACATACGCCAGACCGCCCGGGCCACAGACCGAGCCACAGCTACCTGTGACAAACCCCATAGACTTCCATGGGCTCGGCTCTGAGTACCCCATTGCCCTGGTAATCCACAATTGTGGTGGCGGGTCGACACACATTGTTTCAGTATAATCTCTGTAACCATGCTTCTTTTGGCCCAGTATGGCAGATATGCACCCTGGGAGTAACACAATCTTTTTATATTTTGAATCAAACAGGTTGGATTAGGGAGACAAAAGGGACAATTATTAGAATTCTCCACTACTGAGGCTTCCGACACCCATTCTCCTGCAAACTCTTTATGAATAGAGATGAGCGAACATCGTCGGCTCCCTCCTTATTCGGCAAGCTATAGCGCTTACCGAACAAGCTACAGCGGGAACCCGGATACCTGTAGCGCTCCCGATCGGCTGTTCGGCGCCGCAGCTGCATGTGTCGTGGCTGTGTGACAGTCACAACACATGCATGGAGAGCCTGTTTAACACTATTTAAGGCCATTATGTAACATGTATCCTGCAGTTTCACCAGTTTTCACCATTGTAGGCATTGTCTCTTATGCAATTGATTCTGAGCTGGTGTGAGGAGACAAGATGGTATGGTATTTACCAGTAGCGTAGCTACTGGGGGGGCAGAGGGGGCGGTGGCCCCGGGCCCCGTGCTCTGAGGGGGCCCACCCGGAGCTACGATACTGTAACTGCATCGGCGTGCACAGCGCGCCGATACAGTTACATTCTGGGGCAGAGCAGGGAGAATCGATCTCCCTGCTCTGCCGCAGGCCGCTATGGGGCCCCTGAGCAGGCGGTGGGGGGCCCGGTGCCAGCAGAGGGCCCCCCGCCCATCATCGGAGGGTCAGCTGATTCGGCATGTAGCCGATACAGCTGACCGCATTGAGAGAGAAGGAGCGAGCGCTCCTTCTCTCCCATAATCCCCCTCTTAGCGTCTGACAGCGGGCGCGATGACGTACTGCCCGGCGCCCGCTGTCAGACGCTGAGAGGGAGAGCAGTGCAGGAGCCGGGAGCAAGAGAGGTGAGTACTGGATTTATTATTTTTGTAATGGGGTGCATTACAATATAGAGGCTGCCTATGGGGGTGCATTATATTACAGAGCAGAGGCTCCATATGGGGTGCATTATATTACAGAGCAGAGGCTCCATATGGGGGTGCATTATATTACAGAGGCTCCATATGGGGGTGCATTATATTACAGAGCAGAGGCTCCATATGGGGGGTGCATTATATTACAGAGCACTGGCTCCATATGGGGGTGCATTATATTACAGAGCAGAGGCTCCATATGGGGGGTGCATTATAAATAAGGCTGCCTATGGGGTGCATTATAAATAAGGCTGCCTATGGGGTTCATTATAAATAAGGCTGCCTATGGGGTGCATTATAAATAAGGCTGCCTATGGTGGGTGCATTATAAATAAAACTGCCTATGGGGGTGCATTATAAATAAGGCTGCCTATGGGGCTGCATTATCATACAGAGGCTGCTTATGGGGAGTGCATTATAATAGAGAGGCTGCCTATGGGGTGCATTATAATACAGAGGCTGTCTATGGGGGTGCATTACAATATAGAGGCTGTCTATGGGGGTGCATTACAATATAGGGCTGCCTATGGGGAGTGCATTATAATACAGAGGCTGCCTATGGGGAGTGCATTATAATACAGAGGCTGCCTATGGGGGTGCATTATAATACAGAGGCTGTCTATGAGGGTGCATTATAATACAGAGGCTGTCCATGGGGGTGCATTACAATATAGAGGCTGTCTATAGGGAGTGCATTATAATACAGAGGCTGCCTATGGGGAGTGCATTATAATATAGAGGCTGTCTATGGGGAATGCATTATAATACAGAGGCTGCCTATGGGGAGTGCATTATAATACAGAGGCTGCCTATGGGGAGTGCATTATAATACAGAGGCTGCCTATGGGGAGTGCATTATAATACAGAGGCTGCCTATGGGGAGTGCATTATAATACAGAGGCTGCCTATGAGGAGTGCATTACGCCTCCCGAAGAAGCAGGGCGAAACGTGAGCGTCGGGGCAGAGGGACGGAAGCTCCATCTATTTGTTTGCTACGCTGCTGGGATCCAGGTAATGGCTTTCAGTGACTCCCTTAGTGCATAAACCGTGCTATATGGCTTTGTTTGCAAGGTGTAGATTTGATTTGATTGGACATGATATACTCTGTGTTGTTAGATATCTATTGACTATGATTGAGGTCAGGTCTAATTATTGAATGACATACCAGAGAGTCATAGTCCTCCCTATATATGCACCCATTTGGCATTGTGCCTCTGAATGCAATTTGAACTATTCCTTGATATATCTATTAGAAGATTGGGGAGTGTTATTTGCACCAGCGGTATTTACCCTAAAGGCAGATGGGTTTCTATCTACATTGACCAATTTAAATATGGGAGTCATGAAATCTTTACCATGCAGCGAAATTTAATATTATAATAACAATAATAATAATAATCTTTATTTATATAGCGCCAACATATTCCGCAGCGCTTTACAGTTTAACAATTTCAAAACACAAGTCATAGGTAACAACGTTAACAATACAATAATTAAAGCAAAATAAGCCGACCCTGCTCTGAGAGCTTACAATCTACAATGAGGTGGGGGAGATACAAAGTACAGGTGTATATATACAATGGTGCATTTACAATGATGGTCCAGCCATCTTGAGGGAGTGGGGGATGGATGGAGATAGTGAATGGGCTACACACACACACTTACACATAGAATGACTTTGGTTAGTGAATGTGATAGGCCGCTCTGAACAAATGTGTTTTGAGGGAGCGCCTGAAACCATGCAAATTGTGGATAGTCCTAATTTCTTGGGGTAGAGCATTCCAGAGGATTGGCGCAGCACGGGAGAAGTCTTGGAGTCGGAGGTGGGGTACGGATTAGTGCAGAGGTTAGTCGAACGTCGTTTGCAGAGCGCAGCAGTCGGTTGGGCCGATAGATAGAAATGAGGGAGGAGATGTAGGGGGGTGCTGCACTGTGGAGAGATTTGTGGGTGAGAACCAGTACTTTGAATTGGATCCTATAATGAATGGGCAGCCAGTGTAAGGACTGGCGAAGAGCGGACGCGTCCGAGTACCGATTAGCCAGATGGATGACCCTGGCTGCTGCATTAAGGATGGACTGGAGAGGGGATAGTCGAGTAATGGGGAGGCCAAGTAATAGTGCGTTGCAGTAGTCCAGGCGGGAGTGGATCAATGCAACAGTGAGGGTTTTTGTTGTTTCCATTGTGAGGAAAGGGCGGATTCTAGAGATGTTCTTTAGGTGTAGACGGCAAGAGCGGGCAAGAGAATGTATATGGGAGGTGAAGTTTATCCATATTATGGAAGCTATACACCGTCTCTCTTTTATCTTGCACCATTTTTTGATAAATTATTGGAAATAATGTTATAAATTGTGTAAAAATAAAAATGCATTTTTGATTACCATTTGAATTTGCTCTCTGTGCTTTGTTATACTATTGACAAAGAATTTGGTGTTTATTATAAATAAGACTGCCTATGGGGTGCATTATAAATAAGACTGCCTATGGGGTGCATTATAAATAAGACTGCCTATGAGGTGCATTATAAATAAGACTGCCCATGGGTGCATTATAAATAAGACTGCCTATGGGGTGCATTATAAATAAGACTGCCTATGGGGTGCATTATAAATAAGGCTGCCTATGGGGTGCATTATAAATAAGACTACCTATGAGGTGCATTATAAATAAGACTGCCTATGGGGTGCATTATAAATAAGGCTGCCTATGGGGTGCATTATAAATAAGGCTGCCTATGGGGAATGCATTATAAATAAGGCTGCTTATGGGGTGCATTATAATAGAGAGGCTGCCTATGGGGAGTGCATTATAATAGAGAGGCTGCCTATGGGGGTGCATTATAATACAGAGGCTGTCTATGGGGGTGCATTACAATATAGAGGCTGCCTATGGGGGTGCATTATAATAGAGAGGCTGCCTATGGGGGTGCATTATAATACAGAGGCTGCCTATGGGGAGTGCATTATAATAGAGATGCTGCCTATGGGGAGTGCATTATAATACAAAGGCTGCCTATGGGGGTGCATTATAATAGAGAGGCTGCCTATTGGGGGTGCATTATAATAAAGAGGCTGCCTATGGGGAGTGCATTATAATACAGAGGCTGCCTATGAGGGTGCATTATAATACAGAGGCTGCCTATGGGGGTGCATTATAATACAGAGGCTGCCTATGGGGAGTGCATTACAATACAGAGGCTGCCTATGGGGAGTGCATTATAATACAGAGGCTGCCTATGGGGGTGCATTATACTATATTGAGGACTATCTGGTGTATTATGCTATATGGAGGCTATCTAGGGGACCATCATACAGTGTGGGGATTATAGTGGCGGGGCCATCATACAGTGTTGGAGCCATTAAATAGTTTGGGGATATTAAGGGGTCAGTATATATCCAGTGAGGGGGAATCACAATGTGTATAGGGGAGCTGTACAGGGGGAGACTCGGGACATTATTAAGTGTAAAGTGGGCACTTATTGTTATAGGGAACTCTGGTTATTGTGACTGTCAAAGGGGCACACAGGGCAATATTACATTCTAGGGGACAAAATGTGGGCAATGTTTTCTAGGGCACTTGCACCTGGCATTACTATATTATAGAGGGGTGCTTTAGAATTTAGAGGTCACACAGAACCACACAATAGGTGCAGTAATAGGGACACATACGGCAGCAGAGGCTCAGTATTGGGGTATCAGGTGCAGTAATAGGGACACATACAGCAGCAGCGGCTCAGTATTGGGGTATCAGGTGCAGTAATAGGGACACATACGGCAGCAGCGGCTCAGTATTGGGGTATCAGGTGCAGTAATAGGGACACATACAGCAGCAGCGGCTCAGTATTGGGGTATCAGGTGCAGTAATAGGGACACATACAGCAGCAGCTGCTCAGTATTGGGGTATCAGCAGGATGAGGAGTTTGTGCAGGTTGAGAATAGTCCAATTGGTGACCGTGACAGTGCTGAAAATATGAGAAGTGAAACGTGTCTTTGTTGTATTCTCTGCAGCCGAGTCCTGGCTGGAGGAGTCGTCATGTCGGTCTGGGGCCAGATGGAAAAGACATGAAAAGTGAACGATTCCATCAGAAAGAACGTCAGCGGTAAGTCATTATCTGTAACTCTGCTGTAATCTATTATATGTTCTGTAGGACTGGTATTATTTACCACTGACCATATGGTGGTAATATCAATATTGGTCTTTTTATATATAGATTATTTTTGGCAACAGTGCGGTCATTTGCTGAGGTTCTCTGGTTAGAGGCCCACTCAGAAGTTTCGCCCCCCCTAAAACCGAAACCCTAGCTACGCCTCTGGTATTTACTATACCCTATAGAATAAACAGAGAGATGGAGTCCTCTTTTTCCTTTAGTAGCACACAGACCTAAGCAGCAGAAGAATTAATTAGATTATACCCCTGCACTGAGCAGTATAAATGTGAATCCAGCTCTGGGGTGAGATAAAAGACTTGTTGTCATGTTAAGCAGTGTCTTTTTCTGTATGCTTTTTTTCCCTCATTCTGTTCCTCACTCCATATAATTTGAGGTGTAACCTAACCCTCCATTGTGCTTGCAAAGTTTTGTTTTGAGCAAGACGGACTTGTTATGTCAGAGTGGATCTCAAGTACAGGAGGTGTAGGGTGGATAGAAAGAAGTGACTTATAAGAGGAGAAAGAAGCAGATTTATTTGAAAAGCTGTATTCAAACGTTTCTTATAATCACATGTACCATTGATTTGCATTACATTTATTGATAGCACAGTTCCTTTTTAAATGATACAATTTTGTAGCTTCTGTTACAAATTGTTGGTGCAAGCTTACATCTACTGATACTTGGTTAGTAGTAAGATGTTTGACCAAAGAGAAAAGATGGAGGGCACCACTGAAGATAATTCTGGGATCACCTATAGCAAGTAATATATACTAATGCAAAAACCCAGACAAAGACAAGCTATATAAATTGGGATCACCAGACATGGTAAAATAGAAAATTCTTTATTAAGTAACAACTACACAAAAACAATGAATAAAAACAATTAAAAAGTCAAAAACATGACACAAGACATGATCAACTGCAATTAGGATGACCAAACCTGTCAGGCAAATAGATGAATAATACTATCTAAATAAATCATATACAGGACCTAGGTAAATTAAACCAAACAAGTGATATATTAACCCCTCACAATAAAAATGCTCTATGGATCTCCTGTGGTGCAATGAAATAATCAAAATCAATATTTATAAGACTATAACAACTGCTATAAGATGAAAGTTAAATACCCAAAAAAAGCAGCCATAAAGCATGATGAAAACAAGATGTAATATGAAAAGCGCTGGTGGAAAGAGCAGGGATCCAAATGACAAGGAATACCTACATCAAGCAAGTAATGATGCCAATGGTGTATATGGATAAGAGAGCATAATAACCTCGGTCTGCAATAAGTCCATGCATCTGACAGGGCAAAAAACACCCAACACGTGTCGCCACAAGCGTGTGGCTTCCTCGGGGGCCTGCTCTTGGAAAGAGCAGCGCTTTTCATATTACATCTTGTTTTCATCATGCTTTATGGCCGATTCCTGTACAGACTAGATATCCTGACTCCACAGTCCTTAGTGGTACCTGCAGGTGCAGAAGTAGACCTAACCATAGGCTAGGAGATAGCAACTGTGGCCTAAACTCCCTAAAATCCCAAAGAGTTGCTTCACATTCCTCCTAAAGAACCAGAGGGAAAGCAGAGTGTGAATTACCTACAAGAAAGTGTGCTGAACAAAGGAAAGATCCGAGAGTGAGTAAAGTAGATATAACGAAATACCAAAGAATAAAACAAGTACTGTTAACAAATATACTGTCTACTTCCTAATGATACACAGATAACCAGGTGCAGAGGATAGCAAAGAAACCACAAAGCGAAAACCTTTAGCTGGAATCCTACAGACTGGCTCCAAACATCAATAGAATGTCAGAACATCTACAGTACAGACCAAAAGTTTGGACACACCTTCTCATTCAACGATTTTTCTGTATTTTCATGGACTATGAAAATTGTACATGCACACTGAAGGCATCAAAACTATGAATTAACACATGTGGAATTATACATTACACTTTACAAAAAAGTGTGAAACAACTGAAAATATGTCTTATATTCTAGGTTCTTCAAAGTAGCCACCTTTTGCTTTGATTACTGCTTTGCACGCAGAAAAGGTGAACGGATGGACTCTACATGCTTTGTTCCCACCGTGAAGCATGGAGGAGGTGGTGTGATGATGTGGGGGTGCTTTGCTGGTGACACTGTTGGGGATTTATTCAAAATGGAAGGCATACTGAACCAGCATGGCTACCACAGCATCTTGCAGCAGCATGCTATTCCATCCGGTTTGCATTTAGTTGGACCATCATTTATTTTTCAACAGGACAATGACCCCAAACACACCTCCAGGCTGTGTAAAGGCTATTTGACCAAGAAGGAGAGTGTTAGGTGCTACGCCAGATGACCTGGCCTCCACAGTCACCAGACCTGAACCCAATTGAGATGGTTTGGGGTGAGCTGGACCGCTCACCGCTTCAATTTTGAATAAATCCCAAACAGTGTCACCAGCAAAGCACCCCCACACCATCACACAACCTCCTCCATGCTTTACGGTGGGAACTAGGCATGTAGAGTCCATCCATTCACCTTTTCTGCGTGCAAAGCAGTAATCAAAGCAAAGGTGGCTACTTTGAAGAATCTAGAATATAAGACATATTTTCAGTTGTTTCACACTTTTTTGTAAAGTGTAATGTATAATTCCACATATGTTAATTCATAGTTTTGATGCCTTCAGTGTGATTCTACAATTTTCATAGTCATGAAAATATAGAAAAATCTTTGAATGAGAAGGTGTGTCCAAACTTTTGGTCTGTACTGTATATGAATCTATCATCAGCAGGAAATGCCAGCAGGGGAACAGAATATAAAGCTGCACCCAAAAGGTGATAAGCACACAAATTAAACAGCTGCAGACTGCAGCTGGAAAAGTAAAACCCAAACAGCCAAAGAAAGGGTGTGTCTCCTCCAGCTTGGCAGAAAGAGAAGTCGGCCACGGAACACAAACTCAAGGGATCGAATCGAGCATGACAACTGTATATAATTATATAATGTCAAATACATTTGTATAACAAAACAAATGTTGTAATATTCTTTGACTAGGATTCCAATGCTCATTGTTTACAGTTCCCACTAACAGGTATAATACGGAACACTTTTTCAGAAAAAAATGAAGCTTGACATGAAGCTGATCATGAAGTTTCCTAGCGGTGAAGCCAAAAGTAATCAGTTTAAATCTATGGGAAACCGGGTGCTAAGTATATCCAGTCACTGCCGTGCCAGAAATGAAGCAGTGCTGAGTACCTATTCAAATGAATGAGTTGTCCATGTAAAACAGGACAGGACTTATCCTCCGTAGCAAAAGATCCTCTTCTATTCATATTCTCTGTACTGATTAGGAGACGAGGATCCTGAACCCAGAAAATCCCCTTGCAGTGAGTTTTCTAGACTAGACAACCCCCTTGTTCAATGTTCTTTTCATTCTCAATTCTTAGAAAGCACTGTCCTTTTTTATATAATACCTAATATTATTCATAAGAAATCTACAATTTCTGATATATCATTAAACGACTGATGATAGCGTTCCTATTAAATATAAATGCATTATTATATAGAATAACATTTTATAATAAAAACTATACATTCCTTAGGATGTGTTGACATATAAACTAGTTCAGCCATTCATGCATTACTTACTTTATGTATAGTTTTCCGAGGAGTAATCCCTTTCATATACAGAGTCCACATGGTTAAATAATGGGATTAGTACATCACAAGCTATTGAAAAAAAATCCTCAGATGTATTCAATATTCTACTGTGTGTAAACCAGAGCTGAAATACAAATCTGGAAATAATGTAAATCTTATCATACAATTCTATTATTGGGGTGTTTGTATATCATGGTGAGCTTTGGGGGGAAATGATGCTCTTGGTGCTGCTTTGTTGGGCGATCAGAAAACAGACTGGTGACAGAATAATACAGATGAAGACAATTCCAATAATTCTTCCAAATCTGCCGAATTCATCTATTAGATCACTCACAAAATCCATTTGATTAAGTCCAATTTAGCCTTCTTGTGAGCATGAAAAAAGCTATAGCATCTATGCAGTATGGACGACAAGTTCCATTTACCGAGGTGTCTTGTGACATATTTAAGAATGATATAAAGGCTCTGGGAGAGAATCGATAATCCAGATAACTGAAGTCCAGATCTCCTCGTATGAATGTTTTGGTTATTGGATTTGCTTGGGGTTTCTTTTTTTTTTAGAAAAGAAGTTGTGTTTAATCTTTGTGAAGTACTTGAAGGTGATGACTCTCCTGGGTGAACCTCCAGATCCTCGTAAGTAGAAAAATACAGAGTCAATTTCACTTGCTGAAGTCCTTTAATGGACAATGTCGAAGGTGAGTGCAGAACAAAGTGACGTCCCCTTAGCAACATACACTCTACCTGTTTGTGTTGTCTCCTGGAGGGCATCACAGCTCTGCTGCTAATTACACACCGCCTCCCTCCATTTATTTAACAGTCGGTCAGATCTGTCAGTCATCCAGACCACAATGGAGGAAGTGGGATCTCGGCATTCCCATACATTACATGTTACTTAGCCAGACCCCACATTGCACAAAGCAGCACTGTGCTTGCTGCTGTCTGCTAGATACAGAAACAATGACTCAGACACGTTTCTAGCTATCCCAGCATGGTTAACTCACGTCACCAAACCAACCACATGAACAAACAGTGTGTAGCAACTAAAATATGAAGTCTAATTAACCCCTCGCCTCCACAGCCAATTTTCATTTTTGCACTTTTTTTTATCTCTTCCCATTTTCCAAGAGCCATACCATATATTTTTCTGTCGACATAGCCGTATGATGGCTTATTAATTTGTGGGACAAGCTGTAGTTTTTGAATGACACCATCAAGTTTATCATATAATGTACTGAAAAACAAGGAAAAAACTCCAATTGAGATAAATTGGTAACAAAAGGCAATGCCACCATTTTTTTTAGCTGTGCTTTTAAGGCATTCATTTTATGATTTTTCAGGTCAGTAAGATTACGGTGATATCAAAATAGAATTCTTGTTATTTAACTGGTGAAAAAAAATCCCAAGTTTAAAAAAAGAAAATGTTTGGTTGTGCAGCCATCTTCTGAGACACATAACGTTTTTATTTTTCCATCAGTTGAGCTACATTGGGGAAAATAAGTATTTGATACAATGGCGATTTTACAAGTTCTCCCACCTACAAAGAATGGAGAGGTCTGTCATTTTTATCGTAGGTACACTTCAACTGTGAGAGACAGAATCTAAAAATGAAAACCAGAAAATCACATTGTATATTTTTTAAATGATTAAATTACATTTTATTGCATGAAATAAGTATTTGATCACCTACTAACCAGCAAGAATTCTGACTCCCAAAGACCTGTTAATTTCTCTTTAAGAAACCCTCCTACTCTGCACTCATTACCTGTATTAATTGCACCTGTTTGAACTCATTACCTGTATAAAAGACAAATATCCACATACTTAATCAAACACTCTCCAACCTCTCCACCATGGCCAAGATCAAAGAGCTGTCTAAGAACACCAGGGACAAAATTGGGCTGCAGGACACAAGACAAGCAGCTTAGTGAGCAGACAACTATTGGAACAATTATTAGAAAATGGAAGAAACACAAGATGACGGTGTCAGGCTCCATGCAAGATCTTGTCTCATGGGGTAAGGATGATTATGAGAAAGGTCGGGAATCAGCCCAGAATTACACGGGAGGACCTGGTCAATTACATGAAGAGAGCTGGGACCACAGTCTCAAACATTACCGTTAGTAACACACTACATTGTCAGGGATTAAAATCCTGCAGGACACGCCAGCACATGTCCATGCCTGTTTGAAGTTCTACAATGACCATCTGAATGATCCAGAGGAGGCATGAGAGAAGGTCATGTGGACAGATGAGACCAAAATACGACTTTTTGGATTCAACTCCACTCGTTGACTTTGGTGGAAGAAGAAGGATGAATACAATCCCAAAAACACCATCCCAACCATGAAGCATGTGGGGGAAACATCATACACGGGGGTGCTTTTCGGCAAAAAGGACAGGATGACTGCACCGAATTGAAGGGAGGATAGATGGGGTCATTTATCGCAACATTTTGGCCAACAACCTCCTTACTTCAGTAATAGTATTGAAGATGGGCCATGGCTGGGTCTTCCAACATGACAATGATCCAAAACACACAGCCATGGCTACTAAGTATTGGCTCCGTAAGAAGCATTTCAAGGTCCTGGAGTGGCTTAGCCAGTCTCCAGACCTGAACTCAATAGAAAATTTTTGGAGGAAGCTGAAACTCGATGTTGCCCAGCGACAACCTCGAAACCTGAAAGATCAGGAAAAGATCTGTATGGAGGAGTGTGCAAAAATCTCTGTTACAGTGTGTGCAAACTTGGTCAAGGACTACAATAAATGTCTGACCTCTGTAATTGCATACAAAGGTTTCTGTACCAAATATTAAGTTCTGATTTTCTATTGTATCAAATACTTATTTCATGCAATAAAAAGCAAATTAATTATGTAAAAATCATACAATGTGATTTTCTGGATTTTTTTTTACCATTCTGTCTCTCACAGTTGAAGTGTACCTACAGTACAATAAAAATTACAGACCTCTCCATTCTTTGCAAGTGGGAAAACTTGCAAAATAAGCAATATTTTCCTCACTGTATGTTATGGCTTGTCTTTTCTGGGGCAAGCTGACATTTTTATTAATACTAATTTGGGGTACATACGCCATTTTAATCACTTTTCCTTGCATTTTCAAAGGAGGTATATTGACTGAAAATTAATATTCTAGAGCTTTCGTTTGTTTTCTCTTTATGTCATCTACTGTATAATTTAATTCATTTTATATTTTGATAATCTGGACTTCTATGAACATGTCAATACCAAATATGTTTATTTTTTTAAGTTCTTTATTTTTAATGGGGAAAAAGGGTAGTGAAACAAAGTTATTTTTTTTATTTTCTTTTGAAAACTTTTTTTACTTTATTTACTAGCTTGGCCCGTGCAAAATTGTTGCACATCGGTCGTTGGGGCCGCAGGCAATTTCAGAAAAAGTAAGCTGGTCAAATGTAAATGTATTTCATGAGATGATGAACACAGACAGGTATTTATATATGTAGATTGGTAATGCAATAAATTGGTTTTCTAAGTAGAGGCCAAAAAATGTCTTCTGGTTGAGGTGCCACATGCAGGTCATTGTGTCTTTCTGTAGGTTTATGAAAATAAATGTTTAAACTGTATTTAGTGATAAAATCGTGAATGTGTGGTTTGTTAGGCTCTTTTCTTGCTGAAGGGAGCAAGTTTACCTTTCAAATGGTGTATCATTTGTGTGTGTGGGTTGAAGTAATCACTGAAAAAGCAGTGCATGTATACAAATGTGTTTGCATATGTGACTCACCTGCAGTGAAGTGTGCAATCCTCCAATGTGCCTGAAATAGGCTGGGTAAGCACTTGAGCAAGCTGGAAAGACCCCAAGGCAAATGTTTGGATTTGTTTGTGATGTCTGTAAGCAGCTTTGTGGTAGTGTGCTTTGGGGTAGTGTGCTGCCACCTGCAGGTAATTTGACCTTTCAAATGGTGTATCATTTGTTTGTGTGGAACGGAGTATGAACGGAGCAAGTATGCAATTCAATAGGCAGTGCATGTTTACAAATGTGTTTGCTTATGTGCCTCACCAGCAGTGAAGCTTAGCCAATCCTCCAAATAGGCTGAGCAAGCAGTTCAGCAAGCTGGAAAGCCCCCAAGGCAAATATTTGGATTTGTTTGTGATGTCTGTAAGCAGCTTTGTGGTAGTGTGCTTTGGGGTTATGTGGTGCCATCTGCAGGTCATTTGTACTTACTGCAGGTTTATGAAAATTAATGTTTAAACTGTATTTTGTGATCAAATCGTGGATGTGTGGTTTGTTTGGCTATTTTCTTGCTGAAGGTGGGAAAGTTTACCTTTCAAATGGTGTATCATTTGTGTGTGTAGGTGCAGTATGAACGGAGATACAAAGTAATCACCGAAATACAGTGTTTAGGCCTCTTTCACACATCAGGTTTTTGCAATCAGGCAAGTTCCGGCATTTTTCCTTAAAACCGGATCCGGCAAAATGCAATGCCGGATAAGTTTTTTTCCCATTGACTAACATTAGCGACGGATCGCGCCGCATGGCCGGTTTTTGCCAGATCCGGCTAATTGTCTCATTCCGGCGTCTTGAAAAAAACGCTACTGTAACGTTTTTTGTCTCCGGCGCTTCCGGCTTTTTGTTACAATGAAAGTCTATGAGCACCGCAATGCACTGGATCCAGCAAAAGCCGGATCCGGTGGCCGGATCCGGCTTTTTAGTCTGAGCATGCTCTCTGTAGCCCAGTCCACAGCAAACCTATATAAACCATGCCAGTGGGACCACCCTCAGCAATAACCATGCAGCCAGCCAAGAGGACAGGAGCCAGCCGCAGAGGAGCCAGCCGCAGGAGAGGACACGAGGAGACCAGACCAGCACCACCACCACCACCCCAAGACATTTTGGCCATGATGCAGCCGGGAGCAGAAGGCAGACCTTTAAATATCACAGAAAACCCCTTTCAGCCACAGAAAACCCCTTTTTTTCTCTTTATTCCACAGCACAAGACGCCCAACAGCAGCATCGTCACCAGGAGCACCTACACCACCAGGACTCCAACAAATGCGCCTGATGATGGAGAGTATGGGAGCAGAGGCCAGACGGTAAATATCACACACAACCCCTTTCAGCCAGGGCCATGCAATATCAATTGATATTGCATGGCCTTTTTTCTCTTTATTCCACAGCAGAAGCCGTCCCTCAACTCCTGCAGCAGCACCACCCCAAGATACAGAGCCTGGGTGTTGTGAATACCTTGGAGGCGACTTCTGAGCTGGGGCACCCTCCGGTGGTTGCTGAGGGTAATGAACTAATTACTGAATGGCCTTCAGCTGGCTCTGAATGGTATGATATAAGTGACCTGAGTTCCCAGCAGCCTTGCCGGTAATCAATTCTTCCTCCTGCTCTTGCTTGGAGCACATCTTGCTTTCCTGCTCTCATACAGATAAGTGTTTTGTTTTTTTTTCCTCTGTTGGATTTTCACTGCTGGTTTGCTGCTTGCAGTGGACTGCAGCCTGGTCCCCTTTTGTGGTCTTGCGCTGTAATTGTGCTCAGTGTGTGTTTGCATTTTTGCTTTGTTCCTTTGTCACTTTTTATTTGCTGTGTTGCTGTGTGTTACACCAGAGATCTGATTTAGGTGGCAGAGATCGTGTGATCTCAGGTTTTTTTTGTTAATCAGAAGTGTTGGTATTTTTGTCAGGGTTTTTTTGGGTTGCAGACAGAATTCTTTCCTATACTTTTCTATCTAGACAGATTGGGCTCCAGCGTTTGCTCATTCTATTTTCTGTCTGTGTCTGTGTTTTCTTGTCTAACCGCCATTACATGTTCGGGGGCTTCCTAGTTCTATGGGGATTCTGCTCCGGGGCAGATAGCATTCATCTTTCTGCCTTTAGGTGTAGCTATCTCTCCGGCTGTGATGAGGCGTCTAGGATCACCGTAGGTACGCTCCACAGCTACTTCTAGTGTGGCGGTTAGTTTAGGTTACTGCAATTTAATAGTTTCCAGCCTCTCTGGTGTATTGCTACTTTGTCTATATTTTCCAGTTTCTCCTCAGCTACCGAAACATAACAGTATTACCGGCCAAACTGAATATTATATGGTACTCACAGAAAGGAAAAATAGTAGAGGAAAAAGTTTGCTACATTTTTTTTTCCCCCTGTTTGTTGCATTTTTTTCCCTCTTTTTCTCTGGGTGCTGAGGATGATTTTTTTCTCTCTCAATGGAGCTTGCACAGTTGTCTGGCCGTGTGGATCAGCTTGCCACTGAGGTTCGGAGTATTGCTACCTATCTTGCTGGGTTGCCGTTGTAGAAACTAGGATTCCCATGCCAGATTTGTTTTTGGGGGGATCAGGCTAAATTTCTGAATTTCAAAAATAACTGTAAGTTGTTTTTTGCCTTAAAGCCTAAGTCCTCAGGGAACGCAGCACAGCAGGTTCAAATTGTCATCTCTCTCCTGCGCGGCGACCCTCAGGATTGAGCTTTTTCCCTGACACCTGGGGATCCTGTTTTGAATGATGTTGATGTATTTTTTCTGGCTCTGGGGTTATTGTACGATGAACCTAATGTCATTGATCAAGCTGAAAAACCTTGTTGGCATTAAATCAGGGTCTTGAAGACGCTGAGTTGTACTGTCAGAAATTCCGAAAGTGGGCAGTCCTGACCAAATGGAATGATGATGCTTTGGCAGCCCTTTTTCGGAAGGGGCTGTCAGAGAATGTAAAGGATGTTATGCTGTGATTCCCTGTTCCCTCTGGTCTCAATGATTCTATGTCATTGGCTATTCAAATTGACAGACATTTGCGTTAGTGCAGAGGTATGCGTGAGATAGTGTTGCCTTGTGAGCCAGCTTCTGAACCCATGCAGTGTGATAGAGTGACTTCTGGGGCACAGCGTCATGAGTTTCGAAAGCGCAATGGGTTATGTTTCTACTGTGGTGACTCCTCTCATGCTATTTCGGTCTGCCCTAGGCGGGGAAGACGTTTTGCACGCTCAGTTGTCTTGGGTAGTGTTCAGACTAAATTTCTGTTGACTGTTACCCTGATTTGCTCCCTGTCCACATTTTCTGCTCAGGCTTTTGTTGATTCAGGAGCAGCTATTAACCTGATGGATTTTGACTTTGCCAAACATTGTGGGTTTCCCATGATACCCCTGCGGAAGTCTATTCCCCTACTGGGCATTGAGTCTACCCCTTTGGCGAAGAATAAACCCCAGTTTTCTACTCAGGTGATAATGAGGGTTGAACTAGGTTTCCCTTGTTTACAGTCTCATAATCCTGTTTTGGATTGGAAATCTGTGTCTGTGACCAGTTGGGACTGCCAATGTGTTAATGCCGACACTCCTGTTTTTTCTGCCTCTCCCCAGTCTCAGGATGTTCCTGACTTTTTGACTGATTTTTCAGATGTATTTAGTGAAAGTAAATCTGCATCCTTGCCCCCTCACAGGAGCTATGATTGCGCTATTGAATTAGTGCCTGGTGGTAAATTTCCTAAAGGTCGCCTTTTTAAACTTGTCTGTACCTGAACACGATGCTATGCGATCTTATATCAAGGAGTCATTGGAGAAGGGTCATATCAGACCATCCTCTTCACCCTTGGGTGCCGGTTTTTTCTTTGTGGCCAAAAAGGATGGTTCATTGAGGCCGTGTATTGATTATCGTCTCTTGAATAAGATCACTGTGAAGTATCAATATCCGTTACCCTTGATTTCTGACCTGTTTTCCAGGGTGAAAAGTGCTAATTGGCTTACCAAGCTTGACCTCAGGGGGCGTATAACCTTATTCGCATTAAGCACGGGGATGAATGAAAGACGGCGTTTAATACCCCAGAGGGGCATTTTGAGTACCTAGTGATGCCCTTTGGGCTCACTAATGCTCCTTCCGTCTTCCAATCCTTCATGAATGATATTTTCAGGGATTTTGTGGATAAATTTCTGATTGTTTATTTGGATGATATCTTGATTTTTTTCCAATGACTGGGACTCTTGTTATGATTTGATAGCTGAGGAGAGCAAGCAAAAATGGCAATACACCAGGGAGGTTGGAATCTACTGGATTGCAGTACCCTGACTAACCACCACAACTAAAGGCAGCCGTGGAGCGTACCTACGATGGTCCTAGACGCCTCGTCACAGCCTGAGAGGTTAACTACACCTAAAGATAGAAAGAGGAAAAGCTATCTGCCCCGGAGCAGATCCCCAAAGAACATAGGAAGCCCCCAAACATGTAATGGAGGTTAGACAAGAGGAAATACAGACACAGACAGAAAATAGTATGAGCAAACGTTGGGCCCAATCTTCCTAGACAGAAAAGGATAGGAAGGACACTTACTGCAATCCCAAAAAACCCTAAAAAGTACCAACTCTACTAATTGCAAAAACACCTGAGATCACACAACCTCTACCACCTAAATTAGTTCTCTGGTGTAACAAAACTAAGCCGCAGCCACTGAAGGAAAACTGGAAAAGGCAAATGAACAAACAACAGTGGCTCAGACAAACTGAGAGGAGCACAAGCCCCCGGAGGGGACCTGGCTGACCTCCACAAAAGTGCAGGAAACAATGCAAAAAGCAAGCACAAAAATAAAAACAGAAAAAGTCTTATCTGAGAGCAGGAGAAGAGGCTAGATTCAGCAAGCTTCCAAGTGAACCAGGAACCACAGTTGAGACAAGAACAATTGATCACTGGCAACCCTGATGGGAGGGAACCTCCCTTATATAGTGTAGCGCCGCCGTCAGCGTCCCTGTCCTCTGCCAGGCAGGGACGCTGTTCCTCGGCGTCAGCATCCCCGTCCTCTGCCAAGCAGGGACGTCGCTCCTCTTACCCACGCTCGGCGTCCTCCTCCCGCCCTGCTGGGGCTGCGCGCTCCTTCCCTGCCTCTGGACTTAGGGCGCGCGCCCGCGCGCTCCCCCGCTCTTAAAGGGGCCGCGCGCATCTTTCAAAAAGGTCCCCGGCCAATGCTGGTGGACTCCACCCTATATAAAGCACTCCCTCCTTAATGGAGGTGCCCGAGCAATGTTGTTGCACTGTTCACTACTCTGCTTCAGCCCTCAGGTTCCGTTGCCAGTTACCTGCCTGTTTCCTGCCAGTTTGCTGTCTGCTACCTGTCCGCTAGCCTACCTGGAGGCTTCATCGTCCGACAGTCTGCCCGCCATCACCTGCCAGTCTGTCTATGGACCAGCCTGTCCGTTTACCTGCTGAGTTTCACCGGTTGCCAGTCTGCTAGCCTACCTGGAGGTTCAGCCGTCTCGTGCAGTGATCTTCGGCTATTCCAGAGACTCTCGCCTGCTCACTTGGGGCGCTCATCTGCCATCTGCCTGCTAGCCTACCTGGAGGTTCGGCCGTCACAGGCGGTGACCATCGGCTATTCCAGAGACTCTCGCCTGCTCACTTGGGGGCGCTCATCTGCCATCTGCCTGCTAGCCTACCTGGAGGTTCGGCCGTCACAGGCGGTGACCATCGGCTATTCCAGAGACTCTCGCCTGCTCACTTGGGGGCGCTCATCTGTCTTCTGCCTGCTAGCCAACCAGGAGGCTCAACCATCTCAGGTCGTATATACCTGTCCATCCAGAGACTGCCCCAGTCACTTTCCGTGACTACCTGCCTGTCTATCCAGAGACTGCCCCGGTCACTTGCCGTGACTCCCTACCTGTCCATCCAGAGACTGCCCCGGTCACTTGCCGTGACTACCTGCCTGTCTATCCAGAGACTGCCCCGGTCACTTGCCGTGACTACCTGCCTGTCTATCCGGAGACTGCCCCGGTCACTTGCCGTGACTTCCTGTCCATCTTCCCCGGGTGCCACCCGCTCCTTTACAAGGAACACCCCCTTGTATAATAGCTCAGAGGTTCCGCCTCCCAGACCCGTTACATATAGGACCAGTCTGTAACTCCTGATTGCCAATCTTCACTAAATGGTTCAGCACTGTCTGCAACCACCGGAGGGAGCTTCTGCTCAGAACTCATTTCTAACACATTCACAACAGACTCTCATGTGAAACATGTTCGGACTGTGTTCCAGATTTTGAGAGAGAATGCACTGTATGTGAAGGGATCAAAGTGTCTTTTTGGCGTACAGAAGGTCTCTTTTCTGGGATTCATTTTGTCTCCATCTGTTATTGAAATGGACCCGGTCAAGGTTCAGGCCATCTGTGATTGGGTCCAACCTACTTCATTAAAGGCTCTTCAGAGATTTTTGGGTTTTGCCAATTTTTATCGTAAATTTATTGGTAATTTCTCTATTGTTAAACCATTGACTGATTTGACCAAAAAGGGTTCTGATGTGGTGAATTGGCCTCCTGAGGCAGTCTCTGCGTTTCAGGAACTTAAGCAGAGATTCACTTCTGCTCCTGTTCTACGGCAGCCTGATGTTTCTCTACCGTTTCAGGTGGAGGTTGATGCCTCTGAAATTGGGGCAGGTGCCGTTTTGTCCCAAAGAGATCCAGAGACCTCTAAGAGTAACCCTCGTGCCTTTTTCTCTCGAAAATTTTCTCCAACTGAACATAATTATGACGTGGGTAATGGGGAGTTATTGGCCATGAAGTGGGCCTTTGAAGAGTGGAGACATTGGCTGGAAGGAGCCAAACATCAGGTGGTGGTCCTCACGGACCATAAAAACCTGGTTTATCTCGAATCAGCCAAGCGACTTAATCCTAGACAGGCCAGGTGGGGCCTTGTTTTTCACACATTTTAATTTTGTGGTTTCTTTTCTTCCTGGCACTAAGAATGTTAAGGCGGATGCCCTCTCGAGGAGTTTCTTTGCGGACTCTCCTGAGTTATCTGATCCTACTGTTATTTTGAAAGAGGGTGTAGTTCTTTCCGCCATCTCGCCCAATTTGAGACTAGCTCTGGAAGGGTGTCAGGAGGATAAACCTGAGCGCTGCCCTATTGGGAAATTGTTTGTCCCAGACCAGTGGAAGAAGAGTGTGATGTCTGAGATTCATTGTTCCGCGTTGGCTGGTCATCCCGGGATTTTTGGTACCAGAGACTTGGTGAGTCGGTCCTTTTGGTGGCCTACTTTGTCTCGTGACGTCAGGGAATTTGTGCAGTCCTGTGGGACTTGCTCTCGCTCCAAGACTTGCTCTCGCTCTAGTGGTTTGCTAATGCCATTACCTGTGCCCAAGAGGCCATGGACCCACATCTCTATGGATTTTATTTCCGACCTCCCTGTTTCTCAGAGAATGACCGTTATCTGGGTAATCTGTGATAGGTTTTCCAAGATGATACATCTTGTGCCATTACCTAAGTTTCCTTCCTCCTCCGAATTGGTGCCTTTGTTCCTTCAGCACGTGGTTCGGTTACATGGCATTCCGGAGAACATTGTGTCTGACAGAGGAGTCCAGTTTGTTTCCAGATTTTGGAGGACATTTTGTTCTAAACTTGGTGTTCAATTGTCTTTCTCCTCTGCTTTTCATCGTCAGACCAATGGACAAACCGAGAGAACAAACCAGACCTTGGAGACTTATTTGAGATGTTTTGTGTCTGCTGATCAAGATAGAAAATGAACTCGGCACTCAACTTTAGTATAGTGAGAATAAAGATTTTTATTCACAGTAGTAACACGAAACGTTTCAGTCCTATATCATGGACCTTCATCAGTCACAGATACTACTGGGAAGGGGTTGATCCACATAGGGAAGAAAGAAAGGGCTGGATATAGCCTGTATTGGTGGGGTGAGATGAGGAAGAGGACAATGCCTCTATTGCACTAGTAACCTGTTGTGAAGGAGTCCGGTAGTGAGGATAGGTCTCTGCATTGGACACCGCGTCCAATGCAGAGACCTATCCTCACTACCGGACTCCTTCACAACAGGTTACTAGTGCAATAGAGGCATTGTCCTCTTCCTCATCTCACCCCACCAATACAGGCTATATCCAGCCCTTTCTTTCTTCCCTATGTGGATCAACCCCCTTCCCAGTAGTATCTGGGACTGATGAAGGTCCATGATATAGGACCGAAACGTTTCGTGTTACTACTGTGAATAAAAATCTTTATTCTCACTATACTAAAGTTGAGTGCCGAGTTCATTTTCTATTAGATACGGTTTGGGAACCTACTCTGGCACCTTCTTGGTTGTGCACACGGTTATTTTTTCATGCTGATCAAGATGACTGGGTCTCTTTTTTGCCTTTGGCTGAGTTTGCTCTTAATAATAGGGCTAGCTCTGCCACCTTGATGTCTCCATTTTTCTGCAATTTTGGGTTTCACCCTCGATTTTCTTTGGGACAGGCGGAGGCTTCTGTCTGTCCGTGTGTTGACTCTGTTGTGGAGCGAATGCAGCAGATTTGGGACCAGGTAGTAGAGAGGTTGTCTCTCTCTCAGGAGAAGGCCCAACGGTTTGCCAACCGGCATAGGACTGATGGTCCTCGGTTTAAAGTGGGGGACTTGATTTGGTTATCCTCAAGAAATATCCCTATGAGGGTTGCATCTCCAAAGTTTAAGCCTAGGTTCATTGGACCTTATAAGATCATGGAGATTCTTAATCCGGTTTCCTTCCGTTTGCTTCTTCCAGGGACATTTAAGATCCATAACGTGTTCCACAAGTCCTTATTGAAGAGTATTGTCGAGCCAGTGGTTCCTATGGCTGCGCCTCCTGACCCTGTTTTGGTTGAGGGCAATCTGGAGTATGTGGTTGAGAAAATATTGGATTCTCGTTTTTCTAGACAGAAACTCCAGTATTTGGTTAAGTGGAGAGGTTATGGTCAGGAGGACAATTCTTGGGTGTTTTCTTCGGACATCCATGCTAGGAGACTGATCCGTGCCTATCACCAAGCTCATCCTGATCGGCCTGGTTGCACAAGTGAGGGTTCAGTGACCCCTCCTCAAGGGGGGGTACTGTTATGAATGTGCTAGAGATGGTTTCTGAGCAGAGACTCCCTCTGGTGGTTACAGACAGTACTGAACCTTTCAGCGAGGAATGGCAATCTGGGATCACGGACTGCTCTGATATAAGGGAGGTTCCCTCCCATGATGGTTGCCGGTGATCAATTGTTCTTGGCTCAATTGTGGTTCCTGTTTCATTTGGAAGTTTGCTGAGTCTTGCCTGCATCTTCTGCTATCAGATAAGATATTTTCTGCTTTTATTTTTGTGCTTGCTTTTTGCATTGTTCCCTGCACTTCTGTGGAGGTCAGCCAGGTCCCCTCCAGGGGCTTGTGCTCCTCTCAGTTTATCTGGAGCCACTGTTGTTTGTTCATTTGCTTTTTCCTGTTTTTTCAGTGGCTGCAGCTTAGTTTTGTTACACCAGAGATCTGATTAGGTGGTAGAGATCGTGTGATCTCATGTGTTTTTGTAATCAGAAGAGTTGGTATTTTTTAGGGTTTTTTTGGATTGCAGTGAGTATCCTTTCCTGTACTTTTCTGTCTAGACAGATTGGGCGCCAGCGTTTGCTCATTCTATTTTCTGTCTGTGTCCGTGCTTCTTCTTGTCTAACCGCCATTACATGTTTGGGGGCTTCCTATTTTCTTTGGGGATCTGCTCCGGGGCAGATAGCTTTCCTCTTTCTGCCTTTAGGTGTAGTTATCTCTCAGGCTGTAACGAGGCGTCTAGGATCAACGTAGGAACGCTCCACGGCTACCTCTTGTTGTGTGGTTAGTTCAGGTTACTGCAATCCAATAGGTTCCAGCCTCTCTGGTGTATTGCCGTTTTTTGCTTATTCTCCTCAGCTACCAAAACATAACGCTCCCCACTTCCAACAACCTGCCCCATACCAACATCCTTCCCCGTACCAGTTCCCAACCACATCTGCTCCTCTATTCCCTGCCCAATCTTCCACTCCACCACCCACCTGTTCTGCCTCCCACCTCTCCACCCGTTCCATTTCTTTTTCCACCCATTCACCTCTTTTACCTGATCCTTCCCCACCACCATCCCAGTCCGCTCTCCACACTCCCACTGTCGAAGGGTCACACAGCCCCTCCAGTAGTATCTCCACCCCACACTACACAAATTTGTAGATGTAATTTATTTCTAAAATTTTCTTTATTATGAAAAAAATATATATATTTTACATTGAAAAAAGTTAATAAAGATTTCACTTTGAAAAAAAAGTTATATGTTATTAAACATTTAAATACAATAAATGTAAATTTGTTTGATTAAAATTGGTGTCTGTTATTTATTTCTAAGGTACAATAAAGGTAAAATGTATTGGATAAACAAAACCAGGTACATAACTTTGGGTAAAAGGTAAAATAATTTTACCTTTTGACCAACGTTGTGTCCCTCGTTGTGTATTAGCCAAAGTATTTCACCTTTCAACCAAAGTTCTGTACATTGTTAGTTAATCCCCAACAAGGTACAGAGCTTTGGTTAAAAGGTGAAATACTTTGGTAATACATAACCAGGGACACAACTTTGGCCAAAAGGTAAAATACTGTACATAATACACAACAAGGTACACCACTTTGGTTGGCAAAGGTATACTGTGGGTACACAAGGTACAAAGGTCACAGAGCAATTTATTAAACTCTGTCATCCTGCCAGTCTAGTCTTCCTTCAGAGGACATAAAGTATTCGGCAAATGTGTCCCCCATTCGGGAAACAGTCACAGAACTTCTATTTGTAACATTCTGGTAATCACGCAAGGTGGTTTCTTCAGAGTGTTCCTCAATGGAAATCTGTTCTTTGCTGATAACAAAATTGTGTAGAACCACACAAGCTTTGATAACCTCGTCCACAGTTTCAGTTTTTAGGTTGATCGCAGTCAATAGAACACGCCATTTGGCTGTCAGAATCCCAAAAGCGCACTCCACCATTCTTCTGGCTCTTGTGAGGCGGTAATTGAAAATTCTTTTTGTGTGTGTCCTCTGCTGGAGTACGGTTTTAGCAGGTGTTCTGACAGCTGGAATACTTCATCAGCTACACAAACAAAAGGCATTTGGAGGGCCAGATGTTTGAGGCAGTGGTCTAGGGGGTGGGAACTGGAAGGTGTTTCCATACAGCTGACGGCCCATTGCTGACAGTTTGAACACTTGAGAGTCATTGGAGCGGCCATAGGCCCCAATATCTACAGCAATAAATTTGTATTCCGTGTCAGCGATGGCCATGAGGACAATTTAAAAATATTTTTTGTTATTAAAATATTCGGATCCAGATCCTGCTGGCTTGACAATCCGGATATGTTACCCGTCCACAGCGCCCAGGTAATTAGGAAACTGACATATTTGTTCAAACTTTTCTGCAATTTCAATCCAACTCTCTGTTGTGGGCTCTGGTAGAATTTCCGCAACTAGACAGTCCCACAATGCACGGCATGTGTGCTTCACAATTCCAGAGATGGTATAAATCCCAAGTCTGTACTGGAAATGGAGTGAGGAAAGAGATTCTCCAGTTGCCAGGAATTTGTGAATAAAAAAAAAAAAGAATTTCAAATCACAGCATTACATACCAGACCTCAGCTATAACAATTGGAGATACTATAAGAATAATATTTTTATAGTATCTCCAATTGTTAAAGCTGAGTCAAATGGCCGTATACAAACTACCAGCAACAACATTCCAGGACAAGTGTGCTCTGAAGCAAGCAGATCCAATAAATATGGCTTACCGAAGAGTCACCATCAGACGCTCCACCGGTGAAATGGAGAAGCAGCGATATGTGTCAGATCTAGTGTTGAGCGATACGATACTGCAAATATCGGGTATCGGCCGATATTAGCTGTATCGGGCTTTCGATTCCGAATACCGATATTTTCGTCATATCGGATACCGGAATCGGGATTGTCACTGTCACTGTCACTGTCTGTGTCCGTCGGTCGGGTCTGTCACTGTCAGTGTCCATCGGTCGGGTCTGTCAGGAGTCAGCGGCACTTACCTGGCAGAAGATCTCCGGCGGTCACGGGCTGGACTGCTTCATGGCCGCCATCATCTTTCCCCGGCGGTCACATGCAGTTTCTCGCGATAACTGCAGTGACTGCTGGGTAATCCCGGCCGTAAAGCAGTCAGTCCGATGACGTCACCGCCGGGGAAGCAGATAATCAGCTGTGCTGCGCCGGGATGACAGGCTCTGCCTGTCATTGCGATGTAGCAGAGCTGGATCGTCGTGGGACAGTCGTTACTATGGACTGCGTCGGACAGGTGGTATACTGTTGGTTTGTTTTTTTTCTTTTTTTACAGGAGATCGATGGCGTCGCAGGAATGAGAGTACAATAAAAGAAATGAAAACTGTGTTGTCTCTTTTATTTCATTAAAATACTTTTTTCTTGCTTTGTCTTTTTTATGCATTTAATAACTTTGGGATTAATAATGGATCGGTGTCTTATTGACGCCTCTCCATTATTAACCGGGCTTATTGTCACCGTGCAATCAACGGTGACATTAACCCCTTATTACCCCACTTGCCACCGCTACAGGGCAGTGGGAAGAGCCGGGTAAAGTGCCACAATTGGCACATCTTTTGATGCGCCAAATGTGGGGCTGCTGTGGCCTGGTATTATCAGGCTGGCAAGGTCCATGGATCTTGGCTACTTAACAGCCTGAAAATCCAGGCCTCAGCGGTCTGCTTCATCTGGCTGGTTAACAAAAATAGGGGGGACCCCCGCCAATTTTTTTCGAGGGGATCCCCTATTTTTGTTAATCAGCCAAGATATGCAGACTGCTGTGGCCTGGTATTATCAGGCTGGCAAGGTCCATGGATCTTGGCTCCTTAACAGCCTGAAAATCCAGGCCTCAGCGGTGTAAGGTTCTTTGTACATGTTCTTGAAACTCAGTTTTTCCGTCAGCCATTTTGCTTTCTGTCTTGCTGCAGCTATCTTGCCCTCAGTCAATATGGAGTTTCCAGCTTTCATGTTCCCGCCCTGATTCTCTCCCTCTTGCTTCTTAAGCAGCCACAGCTGAGCAATCAGTGCTTCAGAATCTAGCCTGCAGTGAACCTGTGACCTGACTCCTGGAAGCCTTGGACTTTGTACTCCAGCTATTCCTACTGAGGAACTCTGGAACACTTGTGGACTCTGGAACCCTGCTCTTTGAAAGATCCACGTTTGCATGGACTTACGGTAACAGAGAAGAAGATCCTGAACCTGTTGTGGAGAGTGATTGCTGAGCTTAAGTTACTCTGGCCTGCTGTGTCTCCTGCTTCTGTATCTGCAAACTGTGTGACTATTTTTGCCACTTGTATGAAGTAATACAAGACCTTCTATATCAAACCTGTGTCTCGTGTATTTTCATCGCACCCAAGCACAAGACGCTATATGAACTGTACTACATACATTACAAGCGGTCTGCTTCATCTGGCTGGTTAACAAAAATAGGGGGGACTGTTGTGAATGGGTTTGAGATGAGTTCTGAGCAGAGGCTCCCTCTGGTGGTTGCAAGCGGTGCTGGTGAGGATTGTGAGGACTGGGAATCAGGTGTTACTGATTGGTCTTATGTAAGGGAGTCATTTTCCCATCAGGGTTGCCGGTGATCAATTGTTCTGGTCTGAATCCTTCTTTCCAGTTTCCCTTGTAGCCTGCTGTGTCGTGTCTGCATCTCCTGCTATCAGATAAGACAATTTCTTATTTTGTGTTGTTGCTATATTTTTGCATTTTGTCCTGCACTTCTGTGGGGGCCTTCAGGGTCCCCTCCGGGGCTTTTGCCCTCTCAGTTTAGTCCAGCCACTGTGTTTTGTACTTTTGCTTTTTCCAGTTTTTTTTCAGTGGCTGCTGTTTTGTTTTTGTTACACCAGAGAACTAATTTAGGTGGTAGAGGTCGTGTGATCTCAGGTGATTTTGAAATTAGTAGAGTTGGTGTTTTTTCAGGGTTTTCTGAGATTGCAGTAAGTACCCTTCCTATCCTTTTCTATTTAGATAGTTTGGGCCCCAGCGTTTGCTCATACTATTTTCTTTCTGTGTCAGTATTTCCTCTTGTCTAACCGCCATTACATGTTTGGGGGCTTTCTATTATCTTTGGGGTTCTGCTCCGGGGCAGATAGCTTTCCTATTTCTATCTTTAGGTGTAGTTAGTTTCTCAGGCTGTGACGAGGCGTCTAGGACCAACGTAGGAACGCTCCACGGCTGCCTCTAGTTGCGGTGGTTAGTCAGGGTACTGCAATCTCATAGATTGCAACTGCTCT
Source organism: Oophaga sylvatica (assembly GCA_033576555.1). Lineage (NCBI taxonomy): Eukaryota > Metazoa > Chordata > Amphibia > Anura > Dendrobatidae > Oophaga > Oophaga sylvatica. The sequence continues at coordinate 116,778,375 of JARQOD010000001.1, read as the reverse complement.
GGTGTATTTCCTTTTTTACCTGCACTCCTCAGCTACCGTAACATAACAGTATCACCGGCCTGAAAAATTGTATGGTACTCACAGAAGGGAAAAAATATTTTGAAGGAAGAAAAGTTGTCAGAGATATTTTTCTGTTTGTTGCATTTTTTTTTTTTTTCCCTCTGTATCTCTGGGTGCTGGGGAGGATCTTTTCTCCCAATGGAGTTTGCACAGTTGTCTGGCCGTGTGGATCAGCTTGCCACTGAGGTTCAGAGTATTGCTGCATATCTTGCTAGGTTGCCTGTTGTGGAACCTAGGATCCCCATGCCAGATTTGTTTTTAGGGGATCGAGCTAAGTTTCAGAATTTCAAAAATAATTGTAAATTGTTTCTTGCCTTAAAATCTAAGTCCTCAGGAAACGCAGCGCAGCAGGTTCAAATTATCATCTCTCTCCTGCGCGGCGATCCTCAGGATTGGGCTTTTTCCCTGATACCTGGGGATCCTGTTTTGAGTGATGTTGATGCATTTTTTCAGGCTTTGGGGTTATTGTACGATGAGCCTAATGTCACTGATCAAGCTGAAAAAGCCTTGTTGGCATTAAATCAGGGGCTTGATGACGCTGAGTTATACTGTCAGAGATTCCGTAGGTGGGCAGTCCTGACCAAATGGAATGACGACGCTTTGGCGGCCCTTTTTCGGAAGGGTCTGTCGGATAATGTAAAGGATGTTATGGTGGGATTCCCTGTCCCCTCTGGTCTCAATGATTCTATGTCATTAGCGATTCAAATTGACACGTTTGCGTGAGCGGAGAAGTATGCGTGGAGTGGTGTTGCCTTGTGAGCCAGCTGCTGAGCCCATGCAGTGTGATGGAGTGGTGTCTGGGGCACAACGTCATGAGTTTCGAAAGCGCAATGGGTTATGTTTCTACTGTGGTGATGCCTCTCATGCTATTTCAGTCTGCCCTAAGCGGGGAAGACGTTTTGCACGCTCGGTTGTCTTGGGTAGTGTTCAGACTAAGTTTTTGTTAACTGTCACTCTGATATGCTCTCTGTCCTCATTTTCTGCTCAGGCTTTCGTTGATTCTGGAGCAGCTATTAACCTGATGGATTATGATTTTGCTAAACGTTGTGGGTTTCCCTTGATACCCCTACAGAAGTCTATTCCTTTACTGGGATCGATTCTACCCCTTTGGCTGAGAATAAACCCCAGTTTTCTACTCAGGTGATAATGAGGGTTGAACCTGATCACCAGGAGTGCTGCAAATTTTTGGTTCTATATAATCTGCATGACATTATAGTGCTGGGTTTCCCTTGGTTACAGTCTCATAATCCTGTTTTGGATTGGAAATCTGTGTCTGTAACCAGTTGGGGCTGCCAATGTGTTAATACCAACACTCCTGTTTTTTCTGCCTTCCCCCAGGCTGAGGATGTTCCTGACTTTTTGTTTGATTTTTCTGATGTGTTTAGCGAAAGTAAATCTGCATCCTTACCTCCCCATAGGAGCTATGACTGCGCTATTGAATTAGTGCCAGGTAGTAAATTCCCTAAAGGTCGCCTTTTTAACTTGTCTGTACCTGAACATGACGCTATGCGGTCTTATATCAAGGAATCATTGGAGAAGGGTCATATCAGACCATCCTCTTCACCCTTAGGTGCCGGTTTTTTCTTTGTGGCCAAAAAAGATGGTTCATTAAGGCCGTGTATTGATTATCGTCTCTTGAACAATATTACTGTGAAATATCAATACCCGTTACCCTTGATTTCTGACCTGTTTTCCAGGGTGAAAAACGCTACTTGGTTTACCAAGCTTGACCTCAGGGGGGCGTATAACCTTATTCGCATTAAGCACGGGGATGAATGGAAGACGGCATTTAACACCCCTGAAGGGCATTTTGAGTACCTTGTGATGCCCTTTGGGCTCACTAATGCTCCTTCCGTCTTCCAGTCCTTCATGAATGACATTTTCAGGGATTTTGTGGACAAGTTTCTGATTGTTTATTTGGATGATATCTTGATTTTTTCTAATGACTGGGACTCTCATGTGAAACATGTTCGAACTGTATTCCAGATTTTGAGAGAGAATGCTCTGTATGTGAAGGGATCAAAGTGTCTTTTTGGCATACAGAAGATCTCATTTCTGGGATTCATTTTGTCCCCATCTGTTATTGAAATGGACCCGGTCAAGGTTCAGGCCATCTGTGATTGGGTCCAACCTACTTCATTAAAGGCTCTTCAGAGATTTTTGGGCTTTGCCAATTTTTATCGTAAATTTATTGGTAATTTCTCGGTTATTGTTAAACCATTAACTGATTTGACCAGAAAGGGTTCTGATGTGGTGAATTGGCCTCCTGAGGCAGTCTCTGCGTTTCAGGAACTTAAGCAGAGATTCACTTCTGCTCCTGTTCTACGGCAGCCTGATGTTTCTCTGCCATTTCAGGTGGAGGTTGATGCCTCTGAAATTGGGGCAGGTGCCGTTTTGTCCCAAAAAGATCCAGAGACCTCTAAAAGTAACCCTTGTGCCTTTTTCTCTCGAAAATTTTCTCCTACTGAACGTAATTATGACGTGGGTAATCGGGAGTTATTGGCCATGAAGTGGGCTTTTGAAAAGTGGAGACATTGGCTGGAGGGAGCCAAACATCAGGTGGTGGTCCTTACGGACCATAAGAATCTGGTCTATCTGGAATCTGCCAAGCGACTCAATCCTAGACAGGCCAGGTGGGCCTTGTTTTTCACACGTTTTAATTTTGTGGTTTCCTTTCTTCCTGGCACTAAGAATGTTAAGGCGGATGCCCTCTCGAGGAGTTTCCTTGCGGACTCTCCTGAGCTATCTGATCCCTCTGTTATTTTGAAGGAGGGTGTAGTTCTTTCCGCCATCTCGCCCAATTTGAGACTTGCTCTGGAGGGGTGTCAGGAGGATAGGCCCGAGCGCTGCCCTGTTGGAAAATTGTTTGTCCCGGACCAATGGAAAAAGAGTGTGATGTCTGAGATTCATTGTTCCGCATTGGCTGGGCATCCTGGAATTTTTGGTACCAGAGACTTGGTTAGTCGGTCCTTTTGGTGGCCTACCTTGTCTCGCGATGTCAGGGAATTTGTGCAGTCCTGCGGGACTTGCTCTCGCTCCAAGCCTTGCTCTCGCTCTAGTGGTTTGTTGATGCCATTGCCTGTGCCCAAGAGACCATGGACCCATATCTCTATGGATTTCATTTCCGATCTTCCTGTTTCTCAGAGAATGACCACCATCTGGGTAATTTGTGATAGGTTTTCCAAGATGATACATCTTGTGCCATTACCTAAGTTGCCTTCCTCCTCTGAATTGGTGCCGTTGTTCCTTCAGCACGTGGTTCGTTTACACGGCATTCCTGAGAACATTGTGTCTGACAGAGGAGTCCAGTTTGTTTCCAGATTTTGGAGGACTTTTTGTTCTAAACTGGGTGTTCAATTGTCTTTCTCCTCGGCATTTCATCCTCAGACCAATGGTCAAACTGAGAGAACAAACCAGACATTGGAGACTTATCTAAGATGCTTTGTGTCTGCTGATCAGGATGACTGGGTCTCTTTTTTGCCTTTGGCTGAGTTTGCTCTTAATAATAGGGCTAGCTCTGCCACTTTGATGTCTCCGTTTTTCTGTAATTCTGGGTTTCACCCTCGATTTTCTTCAGGACAGACGGAGGCTTCTGTCTGTCCAGGTGTTGACTCTGTTGTTGAGCGTATGCAGCAGATTTGGGACCAGGTAGTGGAGAGGTTGTCCCTCTCTCAGGAGAAGGCCCAGCGGTTTGCTAACCGGCATAGGACTGATGGTCCTCGGTTTAAAGTGGGGGACTTGGTCTGGTTGTCCTCAAAGAATATTCCTATGAGAGTAGCATCTCCTAAATTTAAGCCTAGGTTCATTGGACCTTATAAGATCATGGAGATTATTAATCCTGTTTCTTTTCGTTTGCTTCTTCCAGGGACATTTAAGATCCATAACGTGTTCCACAAGTCCTTGTTGAAGAGGTTTGTTGAGCCAGTGGTTCCTGCTGCTGTGCCTCCTGACCCTGTTTTGGTTGAGGGCAATCTGGAGTATGTGGTTGAGAAAATATTGGATTCTCGTTTTTCTAGACGAAGACTCCAGTATTTGGTTAAATGGAGAGGTTATGGTCAGGAAGACAATTCTTGGGTGTTTGCTTCGGACATCCATGCTAGGAGACTTATCCGTGCGTATCATAGAACTCATCCTGACCGACCTGGTTGCTCAAATGAGGGTTCGGTGACCCCTCCTCAAGGGGGGGTACTGTTGTGAATGGGTTTGAGATGAGTTCTGAGCAGAGGCTCCCTCTGGTGGTTGCAAGCGGTGCTGGTGAGGATTGTGAGGACTGGGGAATCAGGTGTTACTGATTGGTCTTATGTAAGGGAGTCATTTTCCCATCAGGGTTGCCGGTGATCAATTGTTCTGGTCTGAATCCTTCTTTCCAGTTTCCCTTGTAGCCTGCTGTGTCGTGTCTGCATCTCCTGCTATCAGATAAGACAATTTCTTATTTTGTGTTGTTGCTATATTTTTGCATTTTGTCCTGCACTTCTGTGGGGGCCTTCAGGTCCCCTCCGGGGGCTTTTGCCCTCTCAGTTTAGTCCAGCCACTGTGTTTTGTACTTTTGCTTTTTCCAGTTTTTTTTCAGTGGCTGCTGTTTTGTTTTTGTTACACCAGAGAACTAATTTAGGTGGTAGAGGTCGTGTGATCTCAGGTGATTTTGAAATTAGTAGAGTTGGTGTTTTTTCAGGGTTTTCTGAGATTGCAGTAAGTACCCTTCCTATCCTTTTCTATTTAGATAGTTTGGGCCCCAGCGTTTGCTCATACTATTTTCTTTCTGTGTCAGTATTTCCTCTTGTCTAACCGCCATTACATGTTTGGGGGCTTTCTATTATCTTTGGGGTTCTGCTCCGGGGCAGATAGCTTTCCTATTTCTATCTTTAGGTGTAGTTAGTTTCTCAGGCTGTGACGAGGCGTCTAGGACCAACGTAGGAACGCTCCACGGCTGCCTCTAGTTGCGGTGGTTAGTCAGGGTACTGCAATCTCATAGATTCCAACTGCTCTGGTGTATTTCCTTTTTTACCTGCACTCCTCAGCTACCGTAACATAACAGGGGACCCCACGCCATTTTTTTTTCGAAGGGAACCCCTATTTTTGTTAATCAGTTCCCTCTGACGTCACTGATGGTGTCCCTGGCTGACCTGAAGTGAAAGTGGAAAGCAATCAATTAAGCTTTCCACTTCCTCTCCTGTCAGCCAGGAGAGGAGCTCATTCATTTGGGGGTTTACTGTGAGGCTGCAGCATTAGCTGCGGTCCCTGCAGTAAACATTAACCCTTTCTGAAGGATTACACCGTGGGACCTGACTGTGCATCGGATTGGTAAGAATAATTTTGCTTTATTATTTTATTTTTATTACAGGAAATGGTTTTAGCAGGTAAATAAAATATGGTCAAAAACTGTGTGATTATTTCATTAAACTTCTTTTTTATTAAAGTGTGTGTGTTTGATTTTTCTTTCATACAATAGGATTAATAATTGATAGTTGTCTAATTGACAGCTCTCAATTATTAACCTGGCTTAAAGTGACCTTTCAATTGCAAGGTCATTTTAACCCTTTATTAACCCATTCGCCACCGCTACAGGGCAATGGGAATAGACGGGCAAAGTGCCAGAAAGGGCAAATCTAATTAGAGATTTGCCCTTTCTAGGGTGTCTGGGGGCAGATGTTAGTAGCCGGGGGGGGGGCCAAAAATAATGGTCCCTCTCTGGGCTATTATTATCTGCCCCCACTCACTGGCTTTGTCTGTCTGGTTGCGAAAATAGGGCGGGAGCCCACGCATTTTTTTTCAGCAATTTTACACCTCATATATATATATACATGTCATTGAGTTTGTGACACATATATATATATTTATATTTATAGTTCATACACTTCTACATAGTATAATAGCCGCTAATTCAATTGCAGGCTTTTGTGAAAATGCAGAACCCGACATGAAATGACACTTGGTGTACATAGGGTTAACCATGTCTTTTCATGTCCTTTGCTATCTGATTTGCACAAACAATTACATCAGTCTATGTGTGCAAAATTTCACACCTGTAGGGGTTAATTAAAGGTGTAAATTCGTAGCAAAAAAGTCCGTTTTTTTACAACGAATTTACACCTTTAATTAACCCCTACAGGTGTGAAATTTTGCACACATAGACTGATGTAATTGTTTGTGCAAATCAGATAGCAAAGGACATGAAAAGACATGGTTAACCCTATGTACACCAAGTGTCATTTCATGTCGGGTGCTTCTGTCTTTTCACAGAAGCCGGCTTTACCCGGCAATTGAATCAGAGGATATTTTACTATGTAGAAGTGTATAAACTATACATATATGTATATATATATGTCACAATGACATGTATATATATATATATATATATATATATGTATTCTATGTGTGTATATTTAGTGTTTACAAGGAAATAAAGGTTTTTTTTAGTTGCGATATTTTGCTCCCATAGACTTACATGGGACTTCCGGTATCGGAATCGGATATCGCCGATATTTAGTGATATCGGCGATGCCATTTCGATCCGATATTTTTAGATATCGAGCAGTATCGCTCAACACTAGTCAGATCTTCTTATCAGGTCTCCAATGCGCTCCACCAAGAAATCAAAGTTCTCCATTTTCATGCGAACATATGCAAACAATTTCTGAGGGTTTCCTCGTAGCTCCACGTATAGTGTAGAATACACCCCACGTGTCATTCTCTGGGCTGTAATGGGGTGGATCCAGAAACGGCGTCGGCGCTGACGCATGATGCGCTGCTGTATCTTTCTCTCCTTCTCCAGAACAATCGCTTTCAGACGATTCGCCTCCACTGTGAAATCCACCAAATTCTTCATAATGTTTCCTATCACAGCGTCCATCTTCACCAGCCACTTGCTCTTCTCTCCAACCTGCACTTGCTCCTATACAATCTGTCAAAGATGGGCTGTAGGAATAGTGTATATATAGGTTTTCAGTAGCTAATCACGTTTGGAAGCCCAAAAAGGGCGTTTTAAAAAAACGGATCCGTCGTAATCTGTCGAAAAACTGATAAAAAAACGGATGAGACAGATCCGGTTTTCGGCCGGATCCGCTCGACGAATCCGGCCGAAAACCGGATCCGTCTCATCTGGTTTGACATTAAAAAAAATGGATCCGGCGCTCTGGCGCGACGCCGCTTAGCGCCTGACGCCGAAAACCTGATGTGTGAAAGAGGCCTTAGAAAGAATAGAATAGATTAACTTTCTTTTGGACTTGAACCAGCAAAAGAACAGTATTGCAGTATATAGTTAAAATTGAGGTATCCTATTAAGCTCATCATGTGGTAGACCTTTACATGAGTATAAAGATGGCAGCAACAGGGACCTTCAGAGTAGGCTCCTGGCTGCAATGGTAACCCGCTAATGCTTGCAGTCCCATTACAAGGGTCGAATAGAAGTTGGTGTACACTGGAATCGGAAACTGCACGATTTAAACACCGCTGTCAGAGATTGACAATTGCATTTGAATGGTTGACGGCAACAATTGGAGATCAGCTCTAGCAGCTGCTGTTGGCCAAAGATGCTCGATATGTAATATAGCCGGCATAAGACTCATATGGAGAGCACAGCTCCTGAGCCCTGTCCACACACTGTCACTCCCTCAATATGACGTATACTTATGTTATATTTTGTTAATGGGTTACAATAATAATTAGATCAATCCCTTAAAGGGGTATTCTCAAGTTGTCTTTTGAGCAGCTCAGAGCTATGCACTCTCCTAATTTTAGATACTGACTGCTTGGAAAGTCAGCATCTATCTATAAACCTTTGTCTTTTGTACCTATTTTTCAATTGAAGCACAATGCCATCTTGTGGTTGGCACAGCTTCTTACTGAACCCTGCACCAAAGATGCCTGTAATGCGCAGGCGTAGGCAGTGGGACAGAAGCACATCACTGAACATGGTATCTGCTCTGAGAACATGTTGCTCAGTGCAGATACGTCACTTCTGCACTGTGGAGTGATGTAGCACTGATAGGTCAGGAAATGGTGGCAAAATTATTTTCCCCATACTAATAACAGCCCTTTCCTTACTGATTTGTAGAAATTGTAATTTGATTGACACCATTAATTTATCATGTGATGCATTGGATTTGCAAAAAAAAAGTGCAATTCCACAATTGTTTTTTGTTTTTTCTTTATTTACCGTGTTCACTATATAGTAAACCTGACTTGGCAATACAATTCTCCAGGTCAGAACGATTATACAGATACAAAATATATATATATTTTTTTTTATTTAACTGGTAAAAAGATATTAGGAAATTTGTAAAAAAATGATGTTTTTGTTGCTATTTTCCAAGACCCGTAAAGCTTTCAAATTTCTGGATATGCTGCTGTGTGAGGGCTTATTTTTTGCACCCTGAGCTGAAGTTTTCACTGATACAATTTTGGGGTAGATATGGGATGACGCGCTCCACGCTGACGTGTGTTAAATGCCACTGTCAGAAATTGAGATGAATCCCAGCCTACAAATGGGCTTCACATCAGTACCATCAAGGCAGCTATTCTGCCTCTTCCTAAAGGCTGCAAAGCCCAAGCGTTCTAATTATCAACACTTTAGATAATTGTGTAACTTGTACAACCACCACCAGGCGTCCGCAGACAGGTTAACTTGACCAGCACCGCAACTGTAGGAAGACCAGGAGAAACAATGCTGTTTTTTTCCAAAATCTTGTATTAGTTACAATGAACAGAAGGGAAAAAGGAGTAATCTGTACAGGGGAGTACACATGCGTCTTGAGTAATGGCTGCTGTAGACTAAACTGAGGAAGAAGGGAGGAGCAATCTAATACAGAGCCCAACTATGGGAGGAACATAGGGACCAGGGCCGGCTCCAGGTTTTTATGGGCCCCGGGCGAAAGAGCCTCAGTGGGCCTCTTTAACACAGACCACGATTCATGATGCACAGATACGGCAGAGAAATATAGGTACAGTACAATGCCAAATACTTCACTTCTTCCATTACATGACTGATATCTATTGTAAATTGTACAATAGCTCAAAAACCGCCAAATCCTCGCAGCGCATAGTACAGACTGGACAGTACAGTCCTCCATACAATATTATGGGCACCACATAGTCTCCCCCTCATCACCCATATAATACCCCATGCAGGATGTCACCCCCCCATACACCATATAATGCTCCATAAAGAATACTGGACCCAAAATAATGCTCCATACAGAATACTGGACCCAATATAATGCTCCATACAGGATACTGGTCCCCATATAATGCTCCATACAAAATATGGAGCTCTCCTCTGCGCTGTGCTGCGTTCTGCACTGTTATGGCTCAGGAAAGGGCACTGTGGAAAGACTCCCCATCATCATCATCATTGCCTCCCCATCATCATCATTGCCTCCCCATTATCATCAATGCCTGCCCATCATCATCATCATCTTCTCCCCATCATCATCATTGCCTCCCCATTATCATCAATGTCTCCCCATCATCATCATTGCCTCCCCATTATCATCAATGCCTCCCCATTATCATCAATGCCTCCCCATCATCATCATCACCTCCCCATCACATCATTGCCTCCCCATTATCATCAATGCCTCCCCATTATCATCAATGCCTCCCCATCATCATCATCGCCTCCCCATTATCATCAATGTCTCACCATTATCATCAATGCCTCCCCATCATCATCATCACTGCCCTCCCCCCACCACCATCACACAGACAGCACAGCAGCACACAAGAACTCTCTCACATATACACACACGCAAAGCACCGCACTACATACACACACACTGATACACACACACAGACACATCACATCTCACCTGTCCGGCGTCCGCGCGCTCTCTGCCACAGCCGGCCGCTGAATGATGAAGTCATTCAGTGGCGCTGCTGTGAGAGAAAGCGCAGGCGCCCCCTGGAGCCCGGAGCTGCAGCAGCGGAGGCACGGGGAGAGGTAAGTATTGTGCCAGCTGCTGCCGGGGCCCTGAGCAAGAGGGGGGGCCAGTGGCGGCGCTGACACCGCTCTCCTCCACTAACGGGCGCCGGGGTGCCCGATGGCGAGTGGGCCCCCCCCGCCTGCTCAGGGCCCCGGCACTTGCCCGGGTATGCCGGGTGCTGACGCAGGCCCTGATAGGGACAATCTTCACAAAGTCTAATTCTACCTAGCAACAACAGGGAATTTTGCTAATTGGAGGAAAACTCAACACAGAGAATATACATTACAAGTTGCTCCCATTTGTGGGACACAACAGCAGCTGCAGGGTCCTTCAGCAGCCCACTATTTGCCATAGCAACTAATCGGTCCTGTAAAGCAGGCTCAAGATGTACCCATCATTGAGCCTCAAAGGGGTTGTCCAAGCTTGGGACAAATGTCTGCAGTCACCCTACTTGACTGCAGACGGGTGGTTGTGTGACTGCATGTAATGACAAGATGCGTTTGGCTTTTCTCAGTAGAACAGAATTGAAAGAAGCACAGGAGTCTAGCCAACACTTGACCACAAGCATGCAAATCGAATACATGTAGTCATGTGACCACACCAGAAAAACCTGGGTATCATGACAGCATGCCCAACTAAAGCTGTCATGATTTGGCAGTCATCCTGTGTCACGAGCCTGGAAAACACTTCTAAAGAGTTAATATTGTATTAATAATGTTTTGAAAAATGTATTTTTCATCGGAATGTTTAGTCAATATGTAAGGAGGTGATGCAGGCCGTCATATGCTTCCCTCTCTTTAGACATTGTTCACATTTTTGCAGTTCCAGAGCATTTATAAGTGTTAATGTGTTTATGTACTGTAATGTGAATGTATTTGATATCTGTTGTGTGTAGGATTAGGGTTATCATAGGACAATAAGGGGACTAGATTAGTGGGGCACACTAGAGATAGGGGAAAAGAGTCTTAGAGTAGATATGGTTAGCAAATGGGTTTTCCAGACTGGGAGAAGTTACAGAGTAGTGTAGTGCAGAACAGTAGGGATATAGTGTAGACACTACCTGGTTAGGGAGCAGAGCCCGGGCAGTCTTGCCCAGTGCAAGAAGTGCAGAGCAGATGTAGCAGTGAGTAGAGACAGTCTGACAACCGTGGGGATAAGGTTGCTTCGGCACGAAGGAGCCCCAGGCTGAGTGTCGTGCAGGAGGTCACTAGCTTAAACAGGACCGTTCCGAGGAGGATCCGAAGCTTACGGCAGGGACTAGGTGAAGCTGAGACGGTGAGCCTGTTACCCTTTAATTCAAAGCAAGAGCAGGTGAATGGTAGGAAGATAGTGTGAGACAGAGATTGTCCAGGAAGAGCAGTGATTGCTTGATTGCTGGAATGGGACAGGGATTGTCCAGGAAGAGCAGCGATTGCTGGAACAGAAGATGGATTGTCCAGGAAGAGCAGAGATTGCTAAAACAGGACAGAGATTGTCCAGGAAGAGCAGAGATTGCTAGGAAGACAGGAAAGTCTTAGGAATGTCACTCTGTACACACTGTGCCACATCTGTAATGGAAGCGATATTGATAAGTAAAGTTGAACTGTTGAGAAAGGACATTGTTTCTGGAGTTGTTTGTGCAGCTCGTGAATCCGGAGATGGAGTGACAGAAGCAGAGGGGACTCTGACAATAAATGTGAGTGTTCTGTTGCGCACGCTGCACATACAGCAGAAGGGACATTATGTTTCATCTGTGGGGCGCCAGGGTGTGGGAACACTACAGCTCGTTGCCACGACTACCACCCTGGCCGCCTTACACATATCCAATTTAGGATATTTGCAAAAAATATTTCAACAAATCTCATCCACATTCTGCAGGGAAAATATTAAAATAATTTGGCATGTGATGCAGATTTCAGATCCACAGTATATCAATTTACATGACTTGATTTTCATAGTGGATTTCACCTTTTGCAATATGTACGACAAAATTTGCAGCATTTGCTGAGGATAATTGAAAATCCACTGTGGCAGGATTGGGATTGGTTGGTCACACTGCTTTTTGAGTTGATGATCACTTTCAGTGTTGCATTAATACCCCTATCAGTAGGGGTGATCAATAACAGAACAAAAATATCATAAGTAATAACAATGAAACTCACATTTTATATAACTTTATGAGTCAATATTTAGTAGGGATTCTTCCTTCCTCATGGGCTTCCACAGGTGCCAAAACCCATCGACTTAGGATAGAAGGAACCATGCTAAAACTTAGGCTACTTTCACACATCCGTTTTTTTGCTGTCAGGCGTGATCCGGCTTTTTTTAAAAAAAACTGATCCGTTTTTTTCTTCCGCTGGTTTTTTCTCATTGACTTGCATTAGCTCCGAATCGCGCCGCACGTGCTTCCGTTTCGTCTGTTTTTTTCGGGATCCGTCAAAAATTGCGCTTCCGGCGGCCGGATTGTTTTTTGTGTCCGGCAAAAAAAACGGACAGAAGCGGACGCGGCGCTACCGGCTCATGGGTACAATGCAAGTCTATAGGGGAATCCGGAGACCGGATCAGTCTTTTGCCTGATCCGACCACCGCATTCATTCTCTCTCTCTCTCTCTCTCTCTCCTGTCCAGGCATGCTCACACTGCATTTCTCGGGTTCAAAAGTTCAAGACGGATCCGGCTAAATACCTCATCGGTCGCATCAGTTTTTTACAATCTACGCTGGATCCGTCTTTTTTAAACTTGGATGGATTGTGCCTGATTGTAAAAAACGGATGTGTGAAAGTAGCCTAAGTACACACTAGGTGGGTAGTGAGCAAACCGTGGGACATCTTGTACTATAATGGTGTGGATGCATCGAAGAAAACTAGGAATTTATTATTACCTGTCTCACACCAGTAGAAAGCACAACAGATTCAACAATAGGCGCATGACCTGCAGATAATTCACCATTGTCCTAAAACACCAGGTTGAGCTTAGCCTTGTTTTTCAACACATTTATAAGTGTAATGAAAAATGGCAAAAATACTTCATAAACTATGTGATTCAGACACAACATTAGGTTTTCAACTGAATTTATTCCAGAAAATTGCTATAAATACAATAAAAATCTACTGTGCGTAACTAAAGCTGACCACAAACAAATAATAGCTGTGGGCGAGCACTCATTCAGCTGTCAGCTATCTCTCCCGAGTCCCCAATACTCATGAAGGTTCAACTTGGCAGTATGTTCATATGGAGGAAGACCGGGCTGCGGGTACCTGAGCCGCGCAGGGTCCGGAACTGTTGAGACTGCGTCTCCTGTTTTCCCAGGGGAAGAAATAGGGGCCCCATGACCCAGAATAAGGGGGTGTGTTTAGTCAGAGAACCCGGCCGGAAGCTGAGGTGGAAAGCGTGCGAAGCTGCAGAGAGGCCCCTGCCGTCAGCGTTGAGCAGCAAGACAAGCAGCGAGCTCTGCACTCGAACCACTGGCGCTGCGACGGACTGAAGCAGACAGACCGGGTGGCCTAGAGGCAGTTTTCGCGTGGGCAGGCGGCGTGTGTGGCGACCCTGAGGGTCCAGTCGATACAGAGGTACTGCACCTCACCCAGAGGTGTGGTATCCCACTCTCAGGTAAGGAGGGAGTACTAACCAGGACTCTAACACTCACATCCAACACACACCAGTTCAGTCAGGGCACCTGGGTGTACCCTTAGGGAGGATGGCCTCATCCCAGGCTGGGTAGGAAAGGGTGTTGGGGAGTGGGTGGAGGAGGTAGGAAACAGGGTAGGAGCTTAGAAGGCAGGAGTGAGTGAGCAAAGAGAGTTAGTCAGAACGTGAGGAGGAGGAGAAGGAGTGCAGTAGAGAAGCTGCAGAGAGAATTGAGAAGGGAGGCTGAAGGAAGCTCCTGGGAGGACAGAGGGGTCCTAGGGACACGGGAAGTGCCAAAGCCACCCGTGGGACCCGTATGCAGAAGTAGAGGGACCAGGTAGCAGTAGGGGAGCCGGCCCCCAAGACTAGTGGAGGATTACAAGACTCAGCTACCAAGCCGGAAGCTGGCGCAGCTGTACGTACCTCAGCCACAGCCACAATCATTTGCCGAAAAGGCAGCCATATAGGAGCAAGGGGGCATAGAGGACGTCGCTGCTGGCTTGGGACACTGTGAAGGTGCTGGGCAGGAGGGCGGAAACCAGTGCAGTGAGACGGCCAGGAGAGGAACACACAGAAGGGAGTCCTGGAAAGGTGCATCCCAATCTACCTGGGAGTTTGATGGACCCCTCACCTAGAGGACACGGCACTAAGCGGGCATCTGCGCAGAAGTGAACTTTGAGTAAAACATTGGAAACTGCACCCTGCTGTGTCCTCTGAATTATTCTCGTCTCACCTGCCCAACACGGCACTCACCACAACAGCCGCCACCATCATTTTACACTTCCTAACTGCACTGGGACTCAGCTCTACCCATGAAGAGCTTAACCATCTTTGCTGCCCTAACATCATCCCAGAGGATCTGCATTGCAGCGTCGGTTATCCCTGGCCGAATACCACGGGTGGCGTCACGAACATTATATCACAAACTTTATTTCCCTTTTATACCCATTTTCATGGGATGCCCAGGGCCCAGGACTGGGTCACTGCTGCCGTGACACTTCCCCTTCAAGAAGTGGCCCGGTACCGAGAACCCCCCTGGCCCTGGCGGGCGCTCCATTTTGGTGTCACGAACAGGATGGACCGACCCGATAAATCGGGTCCTGTGCGCCACAGATTGTGCTGAACTGTTTAATGGCCGCCATTGCTGTCCCACATGGTGTGCTGAGAGGCGCATAGATCATGGCAGCCCACTCAAAGTATTACTGTACCCTAAGGACCTGTCACTCGGCCAGTGAGATCCGCCTCCCAATCCTGGATGGCGGGAAAAGGAAGAAAAAGAAACCCTGCCCACAGAGGAGAGAGCGGGAACGCCACGTGGGTGCTGCAGAGAACCCGGCAACCAAGATGGCGAGCGGTGGTGACCTGGAGTATGGAGGAGCATGAAAGTGTGTCGCCCGCCAGGGCCTGTGGGGTACTCGGCACCGAGCCCGTTCACTTCAATGGGGGATGTCACGGGTATCACAGCTCGGTCCGTGGCTCTGGGCGCTCATTAAAAAGGGGGGTTATTTACAGGGGATTAAAGTATTTGTAGGAATTCGTGACGCCACCTGTGGTACCTGGTCAGGGTGACCAGCGCTGCTGTGTAGATCCGCTGAGGGGTTGTTACTGGGCAGTAAGGTGTTAAGTTTTCCACAGGCAAGACTGGGTCCCTCAGGGTAGATGGCGGTGTAGGGGTGCAGGATGGAGAAGGGGCTTTCTGCTGCAGGAGCAATAAGGCAGACACACACACAAAAGTCTCTTTCTGTATCTTTACTGATGTAGTTGCAGGCACGTCCCGGGGTGCTGGCAGGGTGGAGGATGCACGTCCAGTATTCCCACTGAGTAGGTGTAGGGCCTCCTTACTCCTGTAGTGTGAGTTTCTGACCTGTATGAAACGAAGTCTAACTCTGTCTTCACGTCTACGCTCGGCTGACTTTGTGGTGGAGCCGTTTTCTTGGATAGAACAGTGTCTCTGTATGCAGCGTCCTGCTAGACCCCCGTCTTCCTGACCCTGGTTACGTATCAGCACTCCTGGGCCCCTGCGACCTGTAGTCCAGCAGGGTCTCCGGTATCTCCTACTAGTCGTGTAGATGCTAGCAAGCTCGGACCCAGTGTTCGGTATTCAGAGTAGAGGTAAGCTATCAATGCTGTTTCAACCTCTATTACTCTCTTCTTCTCTTCCACTCGCCTTTCGTCCTACTCCGACCCTTAACATAGGCACACTAGCAGTAGATAGCTGATTCTTCTCTCTCTCTTCACCGCTCTCAAAGCGTCGGCACGCTTGCTCACTGAAACTGCCCTCAGTTGACTCAGTTCTGACCAGGCTGAAGTGGCTATCTTTCTCCACTCGTACTAGCCTCCACACATTGAACTAAGCTCAAGGCTGCAGTCTTCAGGTTCTTTCTGTAACTGTTGTTCTCTTTCCTTCTTTCTTTCTAATGCTCTGTCTAAAGCAGCTATCAGGACCTTCCGTCTACTGATCTGTGCACACTTCTAGGAGCTGACTCTCCACACTCCAAGAGAACTAACAGCTTCTCAACTTTCTGAGGTAATCTAGACTGTCTGAGGTGACTAGACTGTCTGTCTGCTGTCTCAGCTCTAGACTCAGCCCTCGACTAAAACAACTGACTGCTGTGGCTTCACCATCCTTATATATATACTCTAAAAGGGCTCCCTCTGGTGGCTCTCGGGATTGGTGAAGCTGTGAATGAATATCAGGTCACTTGTGGGGTTACCTTTGGTGCATCCTCCTGGGAAATGTGACTCCAAGTGCAGCTGGGCTACACATCCCCCCCTAGTAAACATCAGCACTCCCGGGCTGAAAGAAATAATTTTTAAATTAACAACAACATTAACTCTTCCCTTACGGGTGGTGAGGACTCTTTAACGTGTAAGGTTTCAACTCACTCGGCTGCTTCAGAGGTAATCAGGAGACACTTTTCTTATCCAAAAATCATCAGGTTTATTACATCATAAACCTCACAGTCACAGGCAATGCAAATCTTCAGTACTTCAGCTCCTGCCTGGAGCCTCACTCCTCAGACACAGAGACCTCTCTGTAATGTCCCGTCTGGACGCATGGAAGTCTGTCAACACTGGCATACTCCCACACACTCTCCTCAGGTGCCAAGCACACTTCGTTACATAGGCATAACCCCGCCCACAGGTGAGGTCAGGATCACATGGTTAGGTCACCTGATCATGACCTCATCACAGGTCCTTCAGATACACACAACCATATACAGGTTTTATCTTAGGCATTCAGACACATACCTCTTGGGTGGGTTTGTAGGTGACTGGACCCACCCAGCTCTCCTAGTCACCTGTAAGCCTCCCAATATATAGTACAACTCTCAGCAATAGATCTGCTGAACCAAAACATATCCAGGCTTCCATCACAGGGCCACCCACCTCTGCGATACATAACGTCCATCCATCACATGCCTCCATGCATATCCCGAGGAGCCTACACAGTGCCCCCTAGCTGCATCAGGGGTCACTACACCACAAACGTTACAATATAAATACACTTTTAATACAAATAGAAAAAGTAGAAAATGCAGTGTAAAGTGCTTGTCAAATAAACAGTATACTTGTGAACATTCAAATACAGCAGGCACCTGTCCAGGTGCAGCAATACTTCATCAACTATATACAGTACAGTGACCCTGTTCGGGTTTATAATGCGGCATCGCCATATCTTTAACAGTAGCTACTGGTACTACCTGGTCCTCGTCAGAGAACTCATGGAGTACCTGGGAGCTATGACTTAATGGCTGCGCAAGCACAGGACCATTCCTGTCCATGGGCACAGTGCCTAGCACCAGGGTCATTGACTCCACCGCTGGTGTCCATGTGGCTAGTGGGGGGTCAGGGGTTCCACCAGGGTCCGATGTCGCCTGGTGGCTTTTGCTACCAGATCATGTCCAGCCCCTTGCCGCCGCAGCCCCTGCACAGTACCTTGGTCATGCTGCTCCTGGCGACGCTGCTGGGACAGGCGGCGCTCGGCACATACAGGTGTGGGAGCCGGCTCAGATCCTGGTTGGGGAGCCGGCTCGTCCCTCCGGCGATGCTGGCGGCAGGCACAGATCTTGTGCAGGCGGCGTGGGAAGACGTTCCTCCACGGGCTTCTCCGCTGTGGTGTCAGCTTCGGTGTCGGGATCCTCCTCTGATTCTTCTGTGGGGACAGGTAAGGCAGCAGCGGTGTCTGCGACAGGACTTGCTCCTTGGACGGCTTCTGATGCCGGGATCACAGGTGGGCAGAGCGATCGGCTCTGCTGCAGCTGCAGCTTCTGGGCCCTCCAGCTCTGTTCCATCCGCTCCACTTCTGCCCGGAGCCGGGCCAGGTCCTCCAGCGCTGCATCCGCTTCATCGCTGGGGAAGGTGAGCTCCTTCATTCCCTCCCGCGACAGCTCACCACCAGCAGCCATCTTTATCCGGTCACCCGTCCCTTCTCCATCCGGGGGGTCCCGTTCTTTGGTACAGGGGTGGGGTTTTCTTTTCCTCCTGTTCACTCCATTTGGGACAAGGAGGCGGGTTCCCCTTGCTGATTGGCATGTCCGGTTAGTGCAGTCACACTTAGGGTAGGCGGGCATAATTTTCGCGCCACAGGGGGAGCACGCCCACGAATGCATGCCCCTCTTCTTCACCAGCGACTCAGGGCGCGAACATGGCGGTAAAATGGCGGCAAAATGGCGGCAAAGTCACAAAAATAGCAATCACAGTCTTTTGCACAAAAAAACAGTCCAATTCAGGCACACAGGACTCACTTATAGCGAGCTTCGGATCCTGTTCGTGACGCCAAAAGATGTGTCGCCCGCCAGGGCCTGTGGGGTACTCGGCACCGAGCCCGTTCACTTCAATGGGGGATGTCACGGGTAGCACAGCTCGGTCCGTGGCCCTGGGCGCTCACTAAAAAGGGGGGTTATTTACAGGGGATTAAAGTATTTGTAGGAATTCGTGACGCCACCTGTGGTACCTGGTCAGGGTGACCAGCGCTGCTGCGTAGATCCGCTGAGGGGTTGTTACTGGGCAGCAAGGTGTTAAGTCTTCCACAGGCAAGACTGGGTCCCTCAGGGTAGATGGCGGTGTAGGGGTGCAGCATGGAGAAGGGGCTTTCAGCCGCAGGAGCAATAAGGCAGACACACACACAAAAGTCTCTTTCTGTACCTTTACTGATGTAGTTGCAGGCACGTCCCGGGTGCTGGCAGGGTGGAGGATGCACGTCCAGTATTCCCACTGAGTAGGTGTAGGGCCTCCTTGCTCCTGTAGTGTCAGTTTCTGACCTGTATGAAACAAAGTCTAACTCTGTCTTCACGCCTACGCCCGGCTGACTTTGTGGTGGAGCCTTCTCTTGGATAGAACAGTGTCTCTGTATGCAGCGTCCTGCTAGACCCCCATCTTCCTGACCCCGGTTACGTATCAGCATTCCTGGGCCCCTGCGACCTGTAGTCCAGCAGGGTCTCCGGTATCTCCTACTAGTCGTGTAGATGCTAGCAAGCTCGGACCCGGTGTCTGGTATTCAGAGTAGAGGTAAGCTATCGATGCTGTTTCAACCTCTATTACTCTCTTCTTCTCTTCCACTCGCCTTTCGTCCTACTTCGACCCTTAACATAAGCACACTAGCAGTAGATAGCTGATTCTTCTCTCTCTCTTCACCGCTCTCAAAGCGTCAGCACGCTTGCTCACTGAAACTGCCCTCAGTTGACTCAGTTCTGACCAGGCTGAAGTGGCTATCTTTCTCCACTCGTACTAGCCTCCACACATTGAACTAAGCTCAAGGCTGCAGTCTTCAGGTTCTTTCTGTAACTGTTGTTCTCTTTCCTTCTTTCTTTCTAATGCTCTGTCTGAAGCAGCTATCAGGACCTTCCGTCTACTGATCTGTGCACACTTCTAGGAGCTGACTCTCCACACTCCAAGAGAACTAACAGCTTCTCAACTTTCTGAGGTAATCTAGACTGTCTGAGGTGACTAGACTGTCTGTCTGCTGTCTCAGCTCTAGACTCAGCCCTCGACTAAAACAACTGACTGCTGTGGCTTCACCATCCTTATATATATACTCTAAAAGGGCTCCCTCTGGTGGCTCTCGGGATTGGTGAAGCTGTGAATGAATATCAGGTCACTTGTGGGGGTTACCTTTGGAGCATCCTCCTGGAAAATGCGACTCCAAGCGCAGCTGGGCTACACAAAAGGACTTCCCCAGCCCATGGAGTGAGGACCAGAAAAAACAGACAGCCATGGACCAGGAGTTCAAGTGGAGGAGCTGAGCCGCCAGCTCCTGGGTGTGCAGCTGGCCGCGGTGGGCAGGTGGAAGTCGGCCCTGCCAGGAAATTTCAAAGTTGGAGGATCAGCGTTCCATCCGGCAGCCAGCAACCCCAGTTCCTGCGGAGGAGGAGGAGAAAGCCAGCACCGGAACAACAGCACAGGCAGATAATGTCACCAACCCTGCCCCGATAGCCGAGGAGCTCTTGGTGGGCCTGCTAGCTGCGCCGCCAGTCCGTGAACCCGGCCGGGTTCGTTCTTCCCTGAACTGGGACCAGTCTTCAGGTATAGAGAGTCACCTGAGGGCTCTGCTCCAGCCCACCAGTCTACCAGGGGAGATATACGAAGAAAGAGTAGTATATTGCTGGGCAAACCTGGTAAGAGATTTAATTGGGTTCCCTGGTGAAGGACAGAAGGAAGGAGGAAAGGTGGAAGTCCTCAACTGGGAGAAGTATCAAGAATAATTAGCGCTCGGGTGGGAGAAGGAAAAGGAGGAGCGCAATACCCAGCGCAGGGCTATGGATGAGAGAGACTCACGTGCTAAAAAACAGGCCCTTAGGGCTAGGAAAGTAGACCAGAGGACGCTGAAACGGGGCACTATGGTGGCTTTTCGGCTCAGCAGGGGCTGGAGCTTTATAAGGGAGCCCGACTTGCTGGCAGAGGGGTTCGTTAACCGCAGGGACGTGGAATCTCATCTCCTGGAGGGACACTCTAATAGGGATCTGTACCGAGGGGACTGTGTGACCAACACCCGTCATTGGGGTGAGAAAGGCTGGTATGCCCTGAATGTGAGAAAGTACAAGCCCACTGCCCCTGGCTCAGTAGACACCAGCATGGAACAACAACCAGTGCCAACACCACCTGAGGCCAAAGCAACTCCTGCCTTACCACCTAGCACTGCACCAGCCCCTACTGCCTACACAACGCCAATTGCAGTACGGTCCCAGACTACTCAGACACCAGTAGTGGGACATAACTTTACAGTACATGCCTGCATCGGCCATGACCTCTTTGTGTTCCCAGGAGTGACCTTTGTATATGAACTTCCCCGGCCAGGGAGTGGCAGTCACCAGGAGCTGTCTCAGAAAAGGAAATGAAGTATCAAAATCATATTAAAATGACCGTAAATAGTTAAAAAGTTAAATTAACCCAGTAGGGTTCTTGCTGCAAAAGTTTATCCTTTAATACAAAGAACTGTGAGATCATGAACAATGTGTAATCCAAACTTTACCTGTAAAAAGTTAGCACTTCTTAAAGTGCTCCCTTTTAGTTTTACGCAAAACCTTAGAGTGTGCATAGCACTCTGTATGTTGCACAGCTGGACTAAAGAACTAAAACAGTCTGGCGTGGCCAAAGAAGTGGTCCAAACTGGAGACCAACTATGCCTTGTAGCCACGCCCAAGGCCTACATTGGGGGTTTGAGACGGGTCCCCCATATTGATGAATACCTTGGTTCAGAATTTTGCTGAACACTCTTAAAAGTTGAAGAACTTAATGTTGATTTGCACTAAAATGATGACATTTTTAATTGCACTTTAGAGTGAATGTTTTGCCTGGAGTAAATGCCAAAAAGTTTTATTTAAAGTAATATCAATGTTTAATGATTTATATACTGTTTTGTTATGCAACATTAATGAAAAAGAGCCTCCCATAAAGGTAAGATGCGTTTAATGGTTTTAACTGTTGAAATGCATTTCAGAAAAATTTGTATGTTTCTCTGTAACACCTGTTTTACTTTGTTCCAGCCCGCGGACGTGCTGTGTTTAACAGGAGGGGGTATGTGGCGCCACTGAGGGTCCAGCCGCCACAGAGGTACTGCACCTCACCCAGAGGTATGTATCCCATAGGAGGGAGCACTAACCAGAACTCTAACACTCACACCCAATACACACCAGTTCAGTCAGGGCACCTGAGCGTACCCTTGGGGAGGATGGCCTCATCCCAGGCTGGGTAGGAAAGGGTGTTGGGGAGTGGGTGGGGAAGGTAGGAAAAAGGGGAGAGCTTAGAATGCGGGAGTGAGTGAGCAGAGAGAGTTAGTCAGAACGTGAGGAGAT
The DNA here is from genome assembly GCA_033576555.1 of Oophaga sylvatica. Lineage (NCBI taxonomy): Eukaryota > Metazoa > Chordata > Amphibia > Anura > Dendrobatidae > Oophaga > Oophaga sylvatica. The sequence continues at coordinate 116,756,496 of JARQOD010000001.1, read as the reverse complement.
GGAGAAGGAGTGCAGTAGAGAATCTACAGAGAGAATTGAGAATGGAGGCTGAAAGAAGCTCCTGGGAGGACAGAAGAGGTCCTGGGGACACGGGAAGTGCCAAAGCCACCCATGGGGCCCATATCCAGAAGTGGAGGGACAAGTCGCAGTAGGGGAGCCGGCCCTCAAGTCTAGTGGAGGACTACAAGACTCAGCTAGCAAGCCAGAGACTGGGGTAGCTGTACGTACCTCAGCCACAATCATTCGCCAAAAAGGCAGTCATATAGGAGCAAGGAGACTCCAATGATGTCGCACGACAAGGTCCTTGGCTGCTGGCTTGGGATGCTGTTTGTGAAGGTGCTGGGCAGGAGGGCAGAAACCAGTGCATTGAGACAACCAGGAGAGGAACACACAGAAGGGAGTCCTGGAAAGGTGCATCCCAATCTACCTGGGAGTTTGCTGGCCCCTCACCTGCAGGACAATGGCACTAAGGCCTCTTTCACACATCCGTTTTTTTACTTCAGGCGCGATCCGGCGTGTTGTTAAAAAAACGGATCCGGTACCGGATGCGTTTTTTAGCATTGACTTTCATTAGTGCCGGATTGCGCCTGATGTTGTTGCGTTGTATCCGTTTTTGTCCGGATCCGGCGGAAATTTAGATTCCGGCGGCTGGACAAAACGGTGACTGCAATGTTTTTTTTTTTTCCGGAGCCACCTGATAGTGCCTGAAGCGGCGCATCAGGTGGCCGGAAATAATAGAAGTCTATGGAACCGGACCAGTCTTTTGTGTAATCCATCAAAAGACTGATCTGGATTCTGGAAATCAGGGACTACTACTACCACTACTACTACTACTACTACATCCGGACATGCGTACCTGAATTTTCCGCCTGCAAAACTTCTTTTTCCAGGTTCAAAAGTTCAGGTCGGATCCAGCAAAAAAACTGATCCGTTGCATCAGTTTTTTCATTTCAGCGCCGGATCCGTCCCTTCAGGTATACGACGGATTATGCCTGACACAAAAAAACTGATGTGTGAAAGAGGCCTAAGCGGGCATCTGCACACAAGTGAACTATGAGTAAAGCATTGGAAACTGCACCCTGCTGTGTCCTCTGAATTATTCTCGTCTCACCTGCCCAACACGGCACTCACCACAACAGCCACCATCATCATTTTACACTTCCTAACTGCCCTGGGACATAGCTCTACCCGTGGAGAGCTTAACCATCTTTGCTGCCCTAACATCATCCCAGAGGATCTGCATTGCAGTGTCGGCTAGCCCTGGCTGAATACCACGGGTGGCATCAAGAACATTATACAGTGCCTTGCGAAAGTATTCGGCTCCCTGGAACTTTTCAACCTTTTCCCACATATCATGCTTCAAACATAAATAAACCAAATGTAAATTTTTGGTGAAGAATGAACAACAAGTGGGACACAATTGTGAAGTTGAAAGAATTTATTGGTTATTTAAAATTTTTGTGGAAATACAAAAACTGAAAAGTGGGGCATGCAATATTATTGGGTCCCTTTAACGTAATACTTTGTTGCGCCACCTTTTGCTGTGATTACAGCTGCAAGTCGCTTGTGGCATGTCTCTTTCAGTTTTGTACATCGAGAGACTGAAATTCTTGCCCATTCTTCCTTGGCAAACAGCTCTAGCTCAGTGAGGTTGGATAGAGATCGTTTGAGAACAGCAGTTTTCAGCTCTTTCCACAGATTCTCGTTTGGATCAGGTCTGGACTTGGCCATTCTAACACCTGGATATGTTTATTTGTGAACCATTCCATTGTAGATTTTGCTTTATGTTTGGTATCATTGTCTCGTTGGAAGACAAATCTCCGTCACAGACTCAGGTCTTTTGCAGACTCCAACAGGTTTTCTTCAAGAATGGTCCTGTATTTGGCTCCATCCATCTTCCAATCAATTTTAACCATCTTCCTTGTCCCTGCTTAAGAAAAGCAGACCCAAACGATGATGCTGCCACCACCATGCTTGACAGTGTGGATGGTGTATTCAGGGTGATGAGCAGTTGCCTTTATGCCAAACATATCGTTTGGCATTGTTGCCAAAAAGTTCGATTTTGGTTTCATCTAACCAGAGCACCTTCTTCCATATGTTTTATGTGTCTCCCAGGTGGCTTGTTGCAAACTTTAAACAACACTTTTTATGGATATCTTTGAGAAATGGCTTTCTTCTTGCCACTCTGCAATAAAGTCCAGATTTGTGCAGTGTACGACTGATTGTTGTCCTATGGACAGACTGTCCCACCTCAGCTGTAGATCTCTGCAGTTCATCCAGAGTGATCATGGGCCTCTTGGCTGCATCTCTGATCAGTCTTCTTGTTTGAGATGAAAGTTTAGAGGGACGGCCGGGTCTTGGTAGATTTGCAGTGGTATGATACTCCTTCCATTTTAATATGATCACTTGCACAGTGCTCCTTGGGATGTTTAAAGTTTTGGAAATCATTTTGTATCCAAATCCGGTTTTAAACTTCTCCACAACAGTATCACGGACCTGCCTGTTGTGTTCTTTGGTCTTCATAATGCTCTCTGTGCTTCAAACAGAACCCTGAGACTATCACAGAGCAGGTGCATTTATACGGAGACTTGATTACACACAGGTGGATTATATTTATCATCATTAGTCATTTAGGACAACATTGGATTATTCAGAGATCCACAATGAACTTCTGGAGTGAGTTTGCTGCACTGAAAGTAAAGGGGTCGAATAATATTGCACGCTCCACTTTTCAGTTTTTGTATTTCCACAAAAATTTAAAATAACCAATAAATTTTGTTCAACTTCACAATTGTGTCCCACTGTTGTTGATTCTTCACCAAAACTTTACATTTGGTATCTTTATATTTGAAGCATGAAATGTGGGAAAAGGTTGAAAAGTTCCAGGGAGCCGAATACTTTCGCAAGGCACTGTATCACAAACTTTATTTCCCTTTGATACCCATTTTTCATTGGACGCCCTGGGCCACGGACCGGGTCACTGCTGCTGTGACACTTCCCCTTTAAGAAGCGGCCCGGTACCAAGTACCCCCCGCCCTGGCGGGTGCTCCATGTGCAGCGGGCTGAGAGGAGTACTCTGTCCCCAGAGTACCGGTGCTGCGCAGGCCTGCGTCTGTTAACTCCATTTTTTTTTTTTTTACTGATACCCGTTTTGTAAGTTTGCTTTTTATTTTAAAATTTCTTTTATATTCTTTTTATTTATTTTTAGCTTTTCCTTTCTATATTATTTTCTTTTTTTCGTTTCTAAATAAAAAAGTTTATACCAAACGCTCACATAAAATTTGGTTCACACACAAACACCCAAACAACAAAAATGGGCTGCAACGTGAAGGGGTTAATCCCTGAATGTTTGTGCACTCCATGTCACACAATCACACAATTATTATATACCTCAGACACTGCTCATTATTTTACACTCGGGGCACTGGGCAAGAAAAGAACCTGTGTTTTGTGTGGACAGTTATGGGATGAGCTAGAAATTAATTATTGGACAACTTGCAAACGGTTCCTCTCATTATTTCTCTTTGTCCTCGGCAATATGAGCACAGCACCTAATTATGTGCCTCCCAAAACTATAATTATGTGTCATCAATTAGCCATATTTGTAATATACCCCTCCTTGATCCTATTGCTGCTCCTCTGTATCCGTCTGTCTGTGTGGAGAACACGTAGGCAAGGCAACTTGTACATGGTGAAGATGCCAATGGCCCGGACAACCGGTTAATAACCAGTTGTGATGAATTGCTTAAGCAGGTAATGGCCTCCTGAACCTTGCCTTAGTTGTTATACCACAACCTATGTGAAAGATCACTTACTACTAGTGATGAGCGAGTATACTCATTGCTCGGGTTTTCCCCGAGCAGCTCGGGTTGTCTCCGAGTATTTGGAAGTGCTCTGAGATTCAGTTTCTATTGCTGCAGCTGCATGATTTGCATCTATTTGACAGCCTGAATACATGTGGGGATTCCTTAAAAAGCAGGCATTCCTCACATGTATTCGAGCTGTCCAGCAGCCATAAATCATGCAGCTGCGGCAACAGAAACTACATCTCCGAGCATTTCCCAATACTCGGACACCACCCGAGCTGCTCGGGGAAACCCGAGCAACAAGTATACTAGCTCATCACTGCGTTATGTCCAAACATCCTTACATGGGTCCCTGGAGAGGAACGGACAGATCCCATAGATTCCATACCTCACGTTAGTCAGCATCAGACCAGTTGTAGTGGAAGGGTTTACTATCGGAAGGTGCGACGGCCTAACAATATAAGGCATAATCCAGCAGCTTTACACCTGCATTCATTCTTATTTGCTGCCACCTCACATAATACAAGTGACCTGCTCTTTGACCCTTTGTGTTTTTGCAGGTCACTAATTACATATGGACTTAACAAGGCCACACAACCTGCTTCTCTGGTTTGCATTCAAATAAGTATTGGTATAAGTAGCCAAGGCCATATAGCAATGAGTCTGCAGCAAGAGATGCCTGCAACCTGAATGTTGTCATATTCATAGTCATTGAATTGTATGTCTATACAGCACCTTGAATACCAACTTTATTCAGTATTGTCAAGCTTACTGTTTTACTTGTTGGTTGTCTTTAGAGTGGTTACGTGGACGGAAAAATAGCCACCATAATGATCAAACTGTATCTGATTATTTAATTTTACTTACTTTAGAAATTACATTGTCTGATTTTATCCTTTAAAACTTCCAAGTTTTCTTTTCAGTAGCTCCTTATTAATGTTCTAAAAATGAAACACAATGTCGGACTGATGTTCCTTGCGCCCACCAAAAGAAATGATCCTGAAGTCATACCATCAATGTATACAGCATGATTCTGCCAATGTTCATGTCCAGTTTTAATTACCGTAAATTCTGATTGATGGTACTATAAATTTGGACACCAGTCAGGACACAACAAGGGGAGGCCAGCAAGGCATTTGCCCTGGGTACGGGATGTTATGTGGTGCCAATATGCAAATTGCCTCTTCAGAGAGGCATATTAAATTTCTCAGAGGAGCTTTGCATGGCGAATATGTAAGCAGGTTGCGGGATGCAGTGACAGGCAGTAGGCAGAGCAAGGGTTAACAAATTGTAATAATTTAATAGAACAGATTTTTTTCACTGCTCGCATGGCGGTAAACGATTAAAGGATGAATAATAGAAGTACTAAAAGTAAAACAAGAGTAGTCCAATGAAAGAACTTATCGTGTCCTGTATGGTCCTCTGCAGCAGATGATCCCGCAGGGATTGTAGAACCGGAAGAGTCCGGGAGAATGTCCTCAGAAGGGGTCCTTCAACCGGTGGTCCATCTTCTGGCAGCAGAGGTCGGTCTTCGGTACCTTCCGTTGAGCCCTAGTCCATCAACAAGTGCGGCCGGATAAAACAAGTCCGCAGCACTCCCAGAGTCAAACAGAAACGGGCCTGAGGAAAGTGGCAGGGAAGGCCGCAAGAGTCTGTCCGGGACCCGGCTCTCTCTCTTGGCAAGTGGGCAGTACTCACAGTCAAGGAGCGCATTGCACCGCTCTGCGCAGCGGTCCCACTGCTAACGGCGGGGACCAACCAATGCAGCCTATCGCGGCGCCGGCTCTCGGGGCGGAGCGCGCTGCTCACATAGCTGCGCGCTACTCCTGGTTCGCGCCAAACTGCTTGCTACTGCACAAGCTTTTCCTTTTATCTTACCCCGCCTCCCAGGGTCATGAGGTTGGACTGGCTTCTTATTTGTTAGCCCTGGCAACATGGGAGGCACCTCAACAGTCCTCCTTACAAATAAACCTCCTTACCCTGGCATGCCAGAGCCGGTATGCCACTCTCCGCAAAGAGAAACTGTACCTCTTAGGCCTCAGTTGGTACCAAGTCACTTTTCCTGGGCCAAGGTATTTACAGCACATTGTACCTAGGTGAAAGAAAGTTGAGTTGCACCTCTGAAATTGGTCATATCATTGTTAGCCTCTAGTAACAATTGTCACTAGATAAATCCTCTTTTGGATACTATCTGTTGGTCCTTAGAGCCCAATAACTGACCATTAACACTAGATAGTTGAGCTATAGTTTGTCCAAAAGCTAACATCCATTTTTCTCAACTCCCCAATACACAGGAACGTTTAATTCGGGCAAGCGTCCCTGACTTCTATATGAGAAAGCTCCTGCCATAATTATCTAGCAGCAGCTTATCTCCTCACTTAACAAAAGAAGAAAGTGGTTAGAAATCAAGCACCGATCTTTATGTCCAGTGAGGAAAAAAGTCTCTGTCAAGTGTAGCAGCAGCTCTCTCTTTGATCGGGGTCACACATGCGAGAAACTCGCACGATTCTGGTGCGAGTCTCTCGCATGAACACCTGTCACTGCCGCGGGCACTCAGACCGGAGCGTAGAAATACATGCAGCCGCACGCTCCGGTCCGAGTGTCGGCGGCAGTGCCGGGTGTTAATGCGAGAGACTCGCACGAGAATCTGCAGATTTACTGCAGTTTTTGTGCAGATTTCCCCTGCCTTTTGAGACGTGCAGATTCCTATAATGGAGCAGGTCTCAAAGCGCTGCAGTTCTGCACAAAAGAAGTGACATGCTGCAATTTTAAATCCGCACTAAATCTGCGCGGAAAAATCAGCAGCATGTGCACTGCGTTTTTTGATTTCCATTGACTAGAATGGTACTGTACATCACTTGCAGTTCTGCTGCAGATCTGCAAGGCAAGTGCATTTGAGCAGCAGGGTGGTTTGCTGTTGAGGGGAAAAAAAAAATCTCTCTTTAAATCTGCTTCAGCGAGTGTGAGCAAGCTGAGTGTGACCGGTGCGCAAGTGTGAACGGTGGTAAGTGTGACTTGAGATTCAGTGACTTTGGATTCAGGGAGTTGACAAGGGAGGAATTACTGAATTGCTGTTATATTTTATTACTTTTATTTATTTTTACCTATCTTTGCTGTCTGGTGAAATCCCTATTAGAAATGTGCTCCACTATTGCCAATGCCATCCAGTGTACATCTTGCCACATGTATGCAGTCCTTGAACAGCCGGTCGAGGGTGCATACTGCTGTGCGAGATGTGAGCACGTTGTGCATTTGGAAGCCCAAATACTGGATCTAAATGTGCAGCTGGCAACACTGAGATCCATAGACAATATGGAAAGAAGTCTTCTGCTCACTTAGCAGACGCTCAATGGACAGATGGGGGGGGATGCTAGGATGGAGCTGCAGGACACTGAAGTAGGAAGCTGGGTGACAGTTAGAAAGCGGGGTAGAGGGAAGAGCGCCAGGGAGGCTAGTCCTGATCTGGCACACCCCAATAAGTTTGCAAAGTTGGCAGATGAGGAGGGTGTCAGTACAGGGGTAGCACTGCTGTAGCCAGGCACGTCCTCTGAAAGCCGGAGGAGTGTCTGCTCCAGTAAGGGGGAATTAGGAGAGCAGGGCAGGCCAGACAGGTGCTGGTAGTGGGGACTCAATTATTAGGGGAACAGATAGGGCAATCTGTCACAAAGACAGGGATCGTCGAAACAGTGTGCTGCCTACCTGGCGCTCAAGTCCGGCACATCGCTGATCGGATTGACAGATTACTGGGAGGGGCTGGTGAGAACCCAGCGGTCATGGTGCACATTGGCACAAATGACAAAGTTAGGGTAGGTGGAAGGTCCTTAAAGACGATTTCAGGGAATTAGGCTGCAAGCTTAAAGCAAGGACCTCCAACGTGGTATTTTCTGAAATACTGCCTGTACCATGTGCCACACCAGAGAGGCAACGGGAGATTAGGGAGGTTAATAAGTGGCTCAAGAATTGGTGTAGGAAGGAGGGGTTTGGGTTTCTGGAGAACTGGGCCGACTTCTCAGTTGGCTACAGGTTCTATGCTAGGGACGGGCTGCACCTCAATGGGGAGGGTGCAGCTGTGCTGGGGGAGAAAATGGCTAGAAGGTTGGAGGAGTCTTTAAACTAGGGACTAGAGGGGAGGGTATTCATTTTATAGGAGGGGAAGACAGTGCAGATAGAGACCTGGGCACAAATAATGAAATTGGGGGTGGGGGTGGCATGGGGGTTGGGGTTAGAACAGTTAATAATTTAAGAAAGAATAGAGGTTCAGAGAGATACATAAAGTGCATGTATACTAATGCCAGAAGCCTCACCAACAAAATGGCGGAATTAGAATTAATTTTGTTGGAACATAATTATGACATGGTGGGGATATCTGAGACTTGGCTGGATGAGAGCCACGACTGGGCGGTTAATTTACAGGGCTATAGTCTGTTTAGAAATGACCGTAAAAATAAGCGAGGTGGGGGTGTGTGTTTATATGTAAAATCTTCCTTAAAACCCATCCTGCTTGATAATATATGTGAATCTAATGGGTGGAGATTAGGGGAGGGGGGAAAAAATAATAAATTACTGATAGGGGTTTGTTATAAGTCTCCTAAAATAATGGAAGCAACAGAGAATATACTCGTAAAGCAAATAGATGAAGCAGCGACTCAAGGAGAAGTCATTATTATGGGGGACTTCAACTTCCCTGAAATACATTGGGGAACAGAAACCTGTAGTTCCAGTAAAGGTAATAGGTTTTTGACAACTATCAGAGACAATTACCTTTCACAACTAGTTCAGGACCCAATAAGAGTGGGGGCACTGCTAGACCTAATATTAACCAACTGGCCAGACCGCATATCAAAAATAAGGGTTGGGGGTCACTTGGGTAATAGTGATCACAAAATAATAAGCTTTCATGTATCCTTTAATAAGATGTGTAGTCGAGGGGTTACAAGGACACTAAACTTCAGGAAGGCAAATTTCCAACGGATGAGAGATGATCTTAGTGCAATAAACTGGGACGATATCCTGAGACATAAAAATACACAAAGAAAATGGGAGACGTTTATTAGCATCCTGAATAGGACCTGTGCACAGTATATACCCTATGGGAATAAACATGCTAGAATTAGGAGGAAACCACTATGGCTAAATAGAGCTGTAAGGGGCGCAATAAATGACAAAAAGAAAGCGTTTAGGGAATTAAAGCAGGTAGGTAGTGATGAGGCATTAAATAAATACAGGAGATTGAATAAATTATGTAAAAAGCAAATCAAGACAGCAAAGATTGAGGCAGAGACACTCATTGCCAGAGAAAGTAAAAATAATCCCAAAATATTCTTTAACTACATAAATAGCAAGAAACTAAAAAATGATAGTGTTGGTCCCCTTAAAAATAGTCTGGGTGAAATGGTGGATGAGGATGAGGAAAAAGCCAATATGCTAAATGACTTTTTTTCAACTGTATTTACACAAGAAAATCCCATGACAGATAACATGATCAGTGATAAAAAAAAAAATTCCATTAAATGTCACCTGCTTAACCCAGCAGGAAGTACGGCGGCGTCTAAAAATCACTAAAGTTGGCGAATCCCCGGGCCCGAATGGGATACACCCCCGAGTACTGCAGGAATTAAGTAAGTCATAGATAGACCATTATTTTTAATCTTTAAAGATTCCATAATAACGTGGTCTGTACCACAGGACTGGCGTATAGCAAATGTGGTGCCAATATTCAAAAAGGGGGCAAAAACTGAACTTGGAAATTATAGGCCAGTAAGCTTAACATCTACAGTGGGTAAAATCCTGGAGGGTTTTTTAAGGGATACTATATTGGAGGCTGAATAACCTCATGACACAGTATCAGCATGGGTTTACAAGGGACCGTTCTTGTCAGACTAATCTGATAAGCTTTTATGAAGGGGTAAGTTCCGGAATGGACAAATGGAACGCCGTGGAAGTGGTGTTCATGGACTTCTCAAAAGCTTTTGATACGGTGCCACACAAAAGGTTGATACAAAAAATGAGAACAATGGGGATACTGAAAAATATGTGTAAGTGGGTTAAGAACTGGCTCATGGATAGGAAACAAAGGGTGGTTATTAATGGAGCACACTCGGACTGGGTCACGGTTACCAGTGGGGTACCACAGGGGTCAGTATTGGGGCCGCTTCTCTTTAACATATTTTTAATGACCTTGTAGGGGCATACAGAGTAGTATTTCAATATTTGCAGATGACACTAAACTTTGCAGGGTAATAAATACAGAGGAGGATAATTTTATATTACAGGAGGATTTATGTAAACTAGAAGCTTGGACTGATAAATGGCAAATGAGCTTTAATGGGGAAAATGTAAGGTCATGCACTTGGGTAGAACAAACAAGATGTCTAATTATGTGCTTAATTGTAAAACACTGGGCAAAACTGTCACTGAAAAAGACCTGGGTGAAAGGGTGGACGACAAACTCACATTTAGTGGCCAATGTCAGGCAGCTGCTGCCAAGGCAAATAAAATAATGGGATGCATTAAAAGAGGCATAGTGTAAAGCAGCTGAAATGCAGGCCAGTGTGCTCAGGACAAGCCTGCACTGCAGCAGCCAAAACCACCACCAGGTGGCAGCAAAAACATCCAAAGCTGAGTTAGGAATAATCAATCATACAAGAACCAGAGGTCTCAGCAAGCCCGTGGTCAGAAACAAGCCAATAGGTCAAAACCAGATGGGAGCTGTCAGACTACTGCTGTGTAGCGCAACCTTCCCCAGAGGGAGCTAGGGAGGGACGTGAGACTGAGTACACAGAGAAGCTATACAAATCAGAAGCACAGGCACCACCAAGTGGTGGGAGCGTGGTCAGGCAAGCCGAGTCAAAACCGTACAGAGGCAGAAGTACCAGAAGGAGCAGCAATACACGTAGTCAGTATACCAAGCCGAGGGTCAAATAGCCAGACAGAGAACGTAGCAGCAGAGATGGATACCAAGAGACGGGGTCAGAGTCAGTCCGGATCATACACGAGTAAACAACTCAAAGGCAGGAGGATCACCAGGTAACAGGGGTCAGAGGCTCTAAACTGGAAGCTTGAGCTATCACTAACACTGGTAAGCCGGCTGTGACGGACTGAAATAGCCCAGCCCGCTCCAGAATGAGGCCGAGGAAATTAACCCCCGCATGACCAGTCCTGAGAGAGGACAGCAGAGCACAAACTCCAGACTGGACCATGACAGTACCCCCCTCTCAATGGGGGGCCACCGGACCCCCAGGCTTCCCTGGATGATGAGCGTGAAAGGCCCGGACCAACCGATCAGCATGGACCAAACGCGCCGGCACCCATGACCGGTCCTCAGGACCGTACCCTTTCCAATAGACCAAGTACTGAAGTGAACAGCGGAGCATACGAGAATCCACCACCTGTTCCACCTCGTCCTCGGTCTGTCCATCTACCACAACAGGAGGTGGGTGTGAGGGAGACTCACCAGAGGAAGGCACCGACGGCTTCAGAAGCTCCTTATGGAACACATTGGGGATCCGCAACGACGGAGGCAAGCGCAGGCGAAAGACCACAGGATTAATTACCTCTAAAATTTCATACGGACCAATATACTTGGGACTCAACTTAGCCGAGGGAATTCTCAGCCTTATATTTTTGGTGGATAACCATACCTTATCCCCCACCTGATAAGCTGGCCCCACAGAACGTCGTTTATCTGCAAAAAATTTATATTTGCCCTGAGCCTCCCCAATGTTTCTCTGAACCTCCCTCCAGACCTCCCCCAACCGCAGAAAGGCCGAATCAGCCCCTGGATATCCCGAATCCAGCCGGGAAAACTCACCAAAATGTGGGTGAAACCCATAGTTGCAGAAAAATGGAGAAGTACCAGTGGACTGATTGACACGATTATTGAAAGCGAATTCTGCTAAAGGTATCGCAGAGCACCAATCATCCTGTCTAGACGTGACAAGACACCGTAAAATCTGCTCCAAAGACTGATTGGTCCTTTCAGTCTGACCATTGGTCTCGGTATGGTAGGCCGATGAAAAGGTCAGACTGATGCCCAGCCTTTTACAAAAAGCCTTCCAGAATTTTGCCACGAATTGTACCCCTCTATCAGACACCACACTGACAGGCACTCCATGCAACCGGATCACATGCTCAATGAATAGTTTAGATAGAGTCTCAGCATTCGGAAGGCCCTTTAAAGGTACAAAATGTGCTTGTTTACTGAACCTATCAACAACTACCCAGATCACGGTTTTGCCAATAGAGGGAGGAAGACCGGTGACAAAATCCATGGACAGATAAGTCCATGGTCTATCCGGAATTGGCAGTGGCACCAATTCCCCGGCCGGCCGGTTGCGGGAGGCTTTTGCACGGGCACAAGTTTCACAGGAGGACACAAACCCAGTGATGTCTGACATCAACGAGGGCCACCAGAACAGCCTAGTGATGGCTTTACGAGTGGCCTGAGATTCCCGGATGCCCACTCAGAGCAGAGTCGTGGAACTCACGAAGCACCCTTAACCGATATTGGACAGGCATAAAGAGCTTATTTTCAGGTATGAACGATGGAGCAAGAGATTGGGACTCACGAATCTCTTGTTCCAATCTCGAGGACACCACAGCCACCACCACCACCCACTGAAGAATGGAGGAAGGAGGTTCAGGAGGAGATACTGGATCTAAGCTACGAGACAAGGCATCTGCCTTCACATTCTTGGACCCTGGTCTGAAAGTGATGGAAAACTGAAATCGGGAAAAAAAAAGTGACCACCTTGCCTGTCTCGGAGTTAAACATTTGGCGGACTCGATGTAAGACAGGTTCTTGTGATCTGTAATGACAGTGATACGATGAGCTGCCCCCTCCAAAAAATGCCTCCATTCTTCAAATGCCAATATAATGGCCAACAACTCCCGGTTACCCACATCATAATTCCTCTCAGCAGAGGAAAATTTTTTTGAAAAGAAGGCACAGGGTCAAGTTAGTTAATGTGGTGGGCCCCTGGGACAACACAGCCCCCACTCCCACCTCAGAGGCGTCCACCTCTATGATAAATGGTTTAGACAAATCAGGTTGAACCAGTACAGGGGCAGTCATGAAACTGTTTTTTAATGAAGAAAATGCCGCCACAGCTGGAGCTGACCAGTTTTTTTTAGATCAGCCCCCTTTCGAATGAGATCAGTGAGGGGTTTGACCACTTGAGAAAACCCCTTGATAAATTTTCTATAGTAATTGGCGAAACCCAGAAATCGCTGAAGACCCTTGAGATCTCTGGGTTGCACCCAATCCACAATGGCCTGTACCTTCCTAGGGTCCATACGAAACCCCTCAGAGGACAAAATGACCCCTAGAAAGGACAATTCTTGAGTAAAAAATGAACACTTCTCCAGTTTGGCAAAGAGGGAGTTCTCCCTGAGCTTCTGGAGAACCGCACGAAGATGACCCATGTGACTTTGTCTATCAGAAGAATATATGAGTATATCATCAAGATAAACTACCACAAAGCGTCCAATAAAGTCTGAAAAAACATGGTTAATGAAATTCTGGAATACCGCTGGTGAGTTAGTCAAGCCGAACGGCATGACTAAATTTTCAAATAGACCTTCAGAGGTGAGAAACATAGTATTCCACTCATCCCCCTCCCGCATACGGATGAGATTGTATGCTCCCCTGAGATCCAACTTAGAAAACCATCTGGCCCCGGACAATTGGTTGTATAAATCAGGTATCAGTGGGAGAGGATAAGTGTTTCTTATGGTGATCTTATTCAGTTTTTGAAAATCGAGGCACGGGCGTAGACCACCATCTTTTTTTTTTACAAAAAAGAACCCCGCCGCTACTGGAGAGACAGATGGCCGAATATGTCCTTTACGGAGGCTTTCAGAGATATACTTGTTATGTCCCATGAATGAGTCATTTTACAGACTGTCCTGTGTATTTTACATGCTGTATTGCAGTCTCTCATATTGTTTACTGTTGCTATGTGTCCCTGTGTTTGCATAGCTGAAATCCTTCCTTTACATCAAGTTTGTCCTTTCTGTCTCTCTGTCTCCCTCTTCTGGTGTGATGTCATTTCCTTCTTCTTTCTCCTGTGTTTCATTCTCCATCTTGATTTTATCAGAATCACATGTGTTTTCAGTCCGTCTGAAGAAAGTCTTTTTTACCTGCTGCTGTTTGTATGCATTCAAGAAGAATTCTTAAAGAAATCAAAGTCTCTTCTGGATTCTTCATAACATGTGTGCCGGCAGCTGAGTTAAGCTATCTGTGATCGTCGCCAATTGTAAGTAAGGTGAAAGAGATCCAGCATCTCACAGAGCCATATTTACAGCCACAGGCCCCGGGGACAGAATAGTAAAAAAGACTCTTCAGATTCATCTGTAAAACCCACAGCTTCTATAAAGCTACAGAACTTCCTGCAGAGCATTGCTCTCAACATATAAGAGTCTATACAGCTCTCCTTCTCCCTGTGAATCAGGATGGCTGAAGGAATTACTACACGGTCTCTGCCAGACCCATTGTCAGAGGAAGAGTGCATAGACCCTAATCCACCATTTAGTGAGAAGGCTAGACGTGTCACAAAGCCAACATGGAAAATAAGGGAGAATCTAGAATCCAGTAAACATGATCTTCTCCGTGCAACAGCAGAGCTATGGCAAAAACTCTTATGCCACATAAATAGCCTATCTCAGCCTGCTTCTCTCCAACGACCACTGGAGGGAGCTCTCGCACAACTGTGTTCAGATTATCAATGTTATGCAAAAATAACAGACCAGTATATCGCAGTGTTAAAAAGACTTAACCCATCAGTTACCTGCAAAGAGCTGCAAGCTTTCCAAAAACTTAACTCTGAGAGAGAAAGCATGGTGCGCGATATAAAAGCCAAAACAGAGGCAAGAATCGCACTAATAGCCGAGATGTCATCTTGCATTTCTGGCTCTGCCAGACAGTCAAAGCGACCATCTAAGTCACGCTCTTCAAAATCCTCAACCCTCAGCGAACAGCTCATAAAAGCACGTGCGGAAGCTGAGGCCACTAAAATACAAGCTGCCTTTGCTCAAAAGGAAACTGAAATGAAAACTGAGGCCACTAAAATACAAGCTGCCCTAGAGGCCACTAAAATACAAGCTGCCCTAGAGGCCCTAGAGAAGGAACGCCAACACGCCATAGCCATGGCAAAGTTAAAGGTCCTGGAACAAGCCATCAGTGGGAGCCAAAGAGACAGCATCAGCTTAAGTGGTTTTGATACTGAAGACCCTCTTAAGCGTACTAGAGACTATGTACAAAGCCAACACAGTGCTATCCCTGCTCCTGCAATCCTTCCTGACCACACAGATGCTCCCCTGAAACATCAGGGTTTTGATACTGAAGACCCTCTTAAGCGTACTAGAGACTATGTACAAAGCCAACACAGCGCTATCCCTGCTCCTGCAATCCTTCCTGACCACACTGATGCTCCCCTGAGGCAACAGGACACAGAGCGTTTATCCCCATCCTGCACCCAAGGTCAATACAATTACAATACGCTGCCAATCTTGTATCCTGATCCACCTCTGTGCACCGAAATGTACCAGAAACCTGCAAATCACCAAATCTTATACTCAGAATCCTACATACAGGCCAATATGCAGGCCAGTCACCACACTCCGGTCAATCACACAATTCCAGTCCCATGTGTGGCAGAAACTAAGCTCATTAAGCCAGTTAATGGACTGAACGCCTACGCTGCCCCATATATACCTGCATTCCCAGGTCAAATCACAGACTGTATGAACAAAGCTATCCAGCCAGCATCGGTCCTTACAAAATCAGAGAATGCTGATATGACTGGCCTCGCAAGGTACATGATTCGGCGCGATCTAACTAAGACCGGTCTTACAGAGTTTGACGATAAACCTGAGAACTACAGGGTTGGAAGTGTACCTTTGAAACCACGATCAGCGATCTCGGCATCACCGCCGCTGAAGAGCTAGACCTGCTAATCAGGTGGCTTGGGCCACAATCCACGGATCGGGTCAAGAGACTTAAATCTGTCCACATCAGTAATCCCATTGCTGGTCTCACTGCTGCATGGAAGAGGCTAGAAAGAAGCTATGGCAGTCCTGAGGTCATAGAAAGGGCCCTGTTCAAACGACTAGAGGATTTTCCAAAGGTATCTAATAAAGACAGTACAAGGTTCCAAGAGCTCAGCGACCTCCTGTTAGAGCTTCAGCTGGCCAAAGCAGACCCATACCTTCCTGGCCTCAGCTACCTGGACACTGCTCATGGGGTAACCCCAATAGTTTCCAAGCTGCCGTCCAATATCCAAAATAAGTGGGCCATGCTTGGATCAAAATACAAAAGGGAAAACCAAGTCTCCTTCCCTCCATTTTCCTACTTCTGCGAGTTCATCGAAAATATTGCAGACTGTAAGACTGATCCAAGTTTTTTCTATGGAGAACACAGCGACCCTGTTTCATCTACTAAACACGACAGTCCACGTCTTAACTACAGGAGCCACCAAGCTCCAATGTCCATCAAGAAGACTGATGTTCTTCCGGCACCTTCAGTATCACAAGATAAGAGCGACAAAGGTGAGAAGGTTGAGAATCCTAATCGCCAGTGTCCAATTCACAAACTGCCACATCCCCTGAAGAAGTGCATCGGCTTCAGGAAGAAGCCCCTTCAAGAACGAAAGGAGCTCTTGAAGAAGTTTGGAGTATGCTTCAGGTGCTGCGCCTCTACCGAACATCTTGCTAAGGACTGTGTCATCCCCATCAAGTGTCTAGAGTGCGACAGCGAAGACCACGTACAGGCGCTCCATCCATCACAGCCTGACTCTGCGTCTTCACCTCCCACCACAAGCCATGGCGGGGAGAGTACAGACCAAGTGACAAGCCATGTTGCAGTATCTTCCTCATGCACCGATGTCTGTGGAGAAGGTCTTCGAGACAAGTCCTGTGCGAAGATTTGCCTGTCATGGGTGTATCCCAAGGCCATCCAGAGAAGGCAGTCAAGGTGTACGTTAGCCTGGATGACCAGAGCAACAAATCATTAGCCAGGTCGGAACTCTTTGACTTGTTTGACTTAAAAGGAGACGTCTATCCCTACACCTTGGGCACCTGCAGCGGCGTTTTACAAACCTCTGGAAGAAGGGCCAGTGGCCTCATAATAAATTCTCTTGAGAAAGGCGCCACGGAGATACCACTACCCACGCTTGTAGAGTGTAACCAAATACCATTCAATAGGGAAGAAATCCCAACACCAGAAGTCGCTCTTCAGCATCCTCATCTCAGAATGATAGCCAAAGAGATGCCACCCCTGGACGATAAGGCAGACATCCTAATTCTCCTCGGCAGAGACATTATACGATTGCACAAGATGCGTCAACAAATCCACGGACTACTCAATGAACCATATGCCCAGCGCCTCGAGCTGGGCTGGGTCATCATTGGCAACGTCTGTAGTGACCAGACAAAGAATCAGAACGACATCTCCTCTTACAAAACCGTTATCACGTCGGATGACAACGACTTGTCCTCCCTGTCATACTCACGTCACCAATGGATAAAGGAGAAGTCAAACGACACTACGTGTCAACGGCAACCATCCGATATTTCAAGTCCGCTTTATCCTCGAGACTACAACCTCGAGATAACAGCATTCGATCCTTCAACCAAGGACAACAACTTACTACCTACAGAGGGAGACAAAGTGATCATCAGGGTCATGAGCGTCAAACCCACCGAAGACAACTATAACAGCTGGGTAGCTCCCTCACCTTCTCTTCCAGCAAAGACTAAGTTGCCAAGGGATCCACAGCAAGTAACTGCTAAGTTCCCAACCTTTGATACCCATCTCCATCACAAGCCTGGTCAAACCGAAGCCATGCTAGACTTCAGTGCTCAGAGTGAGAGCCCCTCTCTCAACAGCCTACCTCTGACCGATGGTGCCAGCGTTTTCCCCACGCAATTCAGCCTCAGCTCACTGGCGGATGTTGAACAAGACACGTTCACTTCCCAAGCATCACCCTGTAAGGAACTTGCTATCAAACGAGGAGCCTCGCCTGTTGAAAACAGCATCGACGGTCCTCTCGGGTTTAAGACACCCATCGCAGTTCTAGGCAGGGTACCACTGAGACAGCTTGCTACTCAGGATATCAACGGGAACACTATGCTACCATCTCAGAGACAGCAAAGATGGGAGACGGCGAAGAAGTCTCTAAAGGCCTTACAACAAGTCCTGCCCCGTAGTTCTGTAAAGACTCTTTCAACCGTCATCAAGAGACAAGTCTACCTTTCCTACGACGTGTCTAAGAAGACTACAGCTGCAGGAGCCTCTCCCAGCGCTTCAGAAACCGACAAAAAGGTACAGAAGCTGAGCTCTCTTTACCCTGGACATCCTTTCAGCTGGTCAGCCATCCTATCTGCTGACATACATTTCAGGCAAATCATCTGCTGGCTCCTTCGAGCAGGAGTCACATGATCTTAGCTTCGTCTCTGAAC
The DNA here is from genome assembly GCA_033576555.1 of Oophaga sylvatica. Classification (NCBI taxonomy): domain Eukaryota; kingdom Metazoa; phylum Chordata; class Amphibia; order Anura; family Dendrobatidae; genus Oophaga; species Oophaga sylvatica. The sequence goes on along the minus strand of JARQOD010000001.1, from coordinate 116,738,233 downwards.
TCAGCTCACGGCAGGGAGCCTACCGCCATATACTCCTCCAGCTGCGTTGGAACATTGTAATATTTTAACTTTCTCCAGCGGATTATTGGGTTGGTGGAAGTGTTTGCACGTTGCGGCTTCCCCAATCCGAAGATGGGTTTTCGTTTGGACTTCAACTGTTGTTGTTATTACCTGCATGCATGTTTTTTCCTTTTGTCTTTCAGGTCTACAGTGACATTTCCAGTGGACATCATAAAATTATGAAATCTATAGATTTCAGATGGGGAGTGTTATGTCCCATGAATGAGACATTTTACAGACTGTCCTGTGTATTTTACATGCTGTATTGCAGTCTCTCATATTGTTTACTGTTGCTATGTGTCCCTGTGTTTGCATAGCTGAAATCCTTCCTTTACATCAAGTTTGTCCTTTCTGTCTCTCTGTCTCCCTCTTCTGGTGTGATGTCATTTCCTTCTTTCTCCTGTGTTTCATTCTCCATCTTGATTTTATCAGAATCACATGTGTTTTCAGTCCGTCTGAAGAAAGTCTTTTTTTACCTGCTGCTGTTTGTATGCATTCAAGAAGAATTCTTAAAGAAATCAAAGTCTCTTCTGGATTCTTCATAACATGTGTGCCGGCAGCTGAGTTAAGCTATCTGCGATCGTCGCCAATTGTAAGTAAGGTGAAAGAGATCCAGCATCTCACAGAGCCATATTTACAGCCACAGGCCCCGGGGACAGAATAATACTCCTTCATAGCAGCTCGCTCAGGGATGGAGAGATTGTACAGACGTGCTTTGGGCAATTTGGCACCGGGAACAAGATCAATGGCACAATCGAATGGGCGGTGTGGTGGCAGAACCTCAGCCTCCTTTTCGGAGAACACATCCTCAAAGTCCTTCAGGTATACCCTCCAGACTGACGGATGACATAAACACAGTAGCAAGACAATTTTTAGAACAATTAGGTCCCCATTTGACAATATCCCGGTCCCCCAGTCAATAACCGGGTTATGCCGTTGCAACCAAGGAAACCCTAACACCAGGCCAGCAGGGAGGTTATCCAAAACAAAGCATGACATGTGCTCCTGGTGCAGGGCCCCCACCCTGAGGGTGAATTCTTGAGAAATGAAATGGAGACCATCCTTTGTGAGAGGTGTAGAGTCAATAGCCACAAGTTTTAAGGGAGTCTCCAACCTAACTGTCCCTAATCTACAGCGGGCCACCAGTTTAGAGTCAATCGGGTTCAGGGATGACCCACAGTCTACAAAAGCCGAAGTATGGACAAAGCAGTTCTCAACACCAAGTTCCACCTTTAACAGTATCTTTGTAAATGAAGAAAAAGGTACCTGAGAGTCTGAGTGACCTCCACGATGATCACCCAGACTCCGCCGCTTGTTAGTGGATGGACAAGAGGGGTAGTCCCTTTTCCAATGTCCGGGATCTCCGCAGTAAAAACACAGCTTTTCATCACGCAGCCGTTTCCTCTCTTTTTCCTGGAAGTCGGTGGCTCCCACCTCCATAGATTCAGACGGAAGCAAAACATCCGGGTTAGCAGGTAACAACGGAATCTCCCATTGTGTAAGACCTCTCTCCCGTAGCCTCCGATCCATACGGATAGCCTGAGTCATAGCCTCCTCCAAAGAGCTGGGAGGTGGATGGATAGCCAGAGCGTCCTTCAAGCAATCCGACAGTCCCTTCCCGAATAGACATCTCAGTGCGGAGTCATTCCAAGATACCTCAGTGGACCATCGATGGAACTCGGAGCTGTACCATTCAGCTGAGTGCTTCCCCTGAACAAGACCCATAATGGTGTCCTCTGCCACCCTAACACGGTCCGGTTCGTCATAGATAAGTCCTAGGGCCTCAGAACCTATCTATCCCGAGCTCCTTTCAGGAGCGGTAGGGGCAGCGAGAAAGCCCAGGATTGGGGACCTTCCCTAAGTAAGGAGATAATAATCCCTACCTGCTGAGTCTCATCCCCAGACGATCGGGGTCTAAGAGAAAACCATAATTTACAACTCTCCCTGAATATGCGATACTGATCTTTCTTGCCAGAAAACGTGTCAGGAAGTTTAACTGTAGGTTCAGGGAGTGCAAAACAACATCTACAGAGTCATCAGGTAGACTAACAATATGAGAAGTGTTTCCCTGCACAGTCTTAATATTCTCAGTAAGTTTTTTCTGTAAGTGGGTATGAGACGTAACAAGGGACTGATGTCTCCCAGAAAAATCCTGTACCATCTGCGTCAAACTGGACACTTGATCCTGCCAAGTTATGCAGCGGATCCATGACCAGGGAAAAAAAAATTGCAAACTCCCGTTTAAATGTCAGGTTAGTGATAATGTAATGCAGCTGAAATGCAGGCCAGTGTGCTCAGGAAAAGCCTGCACTTGCAGCAGCCAAAACCACTACCAGGTGGCAGCAAAAACATCCAAAGCTGAGTTAGGAATAATCAGTCATACAAGAACCAGAGGTCTCAGCAAGCCCATGGTCAGAAACAAGCCAATAGGTCAAAACCAGATGGGAGCTGTCAGACTACTGCAGTGTAGCGCAACCTTCCCCAGAGGGAGCTAGGGAGGGACGTGTACACAGAGAAGCTATACAAATCAGAAGCACAGGCACCACCAAGTGGTGGGAGCGTGGTCAGGCAAGCCGAGTCAAAACCGTACAGAGGCAGAAGTGCCAGAAGGAGCAGCAATACACGTAGTCAGTATACCAAGCCGAGGGTCAAATAGCCAGACAGAGAACGTAGCAGTAGAGACGGATACCAAGAGACGGGGTCAGAGTCAGTCCGGATCATACACGAGTAAACAAGTCAAAGGCAGGAGGATCACCAGGTAACAGGGGTCAGAGGCTCTAAACTGGAAGCTTGAGCTATCACTAACACTGGTAAGCCGGCTGTGACGGACTGAAATAGCCCAGCCCGCTCCAGAACGAGGCCGAGGAAATTAACCCCCGCATGACCAGTCCTGAGAGAGGACAGCAGAAAATAAACTCCGGACTGGACCATAAGGGTGAGTTTCCACGGTCAGGAAACGCTGCGTGTTTGGCGCTGTGCGCTGGCGCAGCGCCAAACACGCAGCGTCCAGATGTTACAGCATAGTGGAGGGGATTTCAAGAAATCCCGTCTCCACTATGCGTAACAATATGCAGGTGGCAGAAATGCGTAAACGGACATGCGGCGCGTCTTTTCAGACCGCAGCATGTCCTCGCGTATTGCGGCGACGGTGCGTCGCCGCAACAGAATTTAACACAGGGCTATGTAGCCCTGCGTTCTTTCCGGAGGTGTTCCGGAGGTGTCCTGAACACCTCCGGAAAGATCGCGCGTCATAAAGGGGGCAGGGCTTAGACGGAGCGGAATTTCCGCTCCGTCCAAAGCGCTGTGGTTCCGGACCGTGGAACCACAGCCTAACACATAGATGCTCATGAGGAGAACATAATTTTACCTCTATACAAGTCACTGGTGCGACCACACTTAGAATACTGTGTGCAGTTCTGGTCTCCGGTGTATAAGAAAGACATAGCTGAACTGGAGCGGTGGAGAGAAGAGCGACCAAGGTTATTAGAGAACTGGGGGGTCTGCAATACCAAGATAGGTTATTACACTTGGGGTTATTTAGTTTGGAAAAACGAAGGCTTAGGGGTGATCTTATTACAATGTATAAATATATGAGGGGACAGTACAAAGACCTTTGTAATGATCTTTTTACTCTTAGACCTGTGACGGGGACAAGGGGGCATCCTCTACGTCTGGAGGAAAGAAGGTTTAGCCATAATCACAGACGCATATTCTTTACTGAAAGAGCAGTGAGACTATGGAACTCTCTGCCATCTAATGTTGTAATGAGTGATTCCTTACTAAAATTTAAGAAGGGACTGGATGCCTTTCTTGAAAAGTATAATATTACAGGCTATATTCACTAGTTTTCTAGATACAGCGTTGATCCAGGGAGCTAGTCTGATTGCCGTATGTGGAGTTGGGAAGGAATTTTTTTCCCCAATGTGAAGCTTACTGTTTGCCACTTGGGTTTTTTTTTTGCCTTCCTCTGGATCAACATGTTAGGGCAGGTTAGGATAGGATATGGGTTGAACTAGATGGACTTAAAGTCTTCCTTCAACCTTAATAACTATGTTACTATGTTACTGCAACTGAATCTGCAACGTGTGCACCTACCCATGATTACTGGAAATGTGAACGTAACCTAGAGAATACAGTTCCGGTATATGGTGGAGTCAAGAAAGAAATCCGTGAAAATGATATAACATAGAAGATTAGAAATATACCTGTATCAGTCTAGCTGATGAAGTAAAGAATCTTGGTATCCCAATGACGGTGTTTTCTTTAAAGAAATTTATTTTTGCTTCATATTTCTTCCTGTGTGGTTCGCTAGCAGTCCGACTCCTCTGTATGTTATCCATGATCTCTGAATTCTATTGTCTACAAGTCGTAGTTAAGGTTGTGTCCCTATGTACTTTTATGCAATTTTCCATAAGTCTGTAGGGAAAAACAGAAAAAAATGATTTTTTTGTGCCATATTCACATAAAATGTGAATATAAATGAGGATTACTAGGTGTCTCATGCAATACTGGATGGACATGTGTCTTTTGATCAACCATGTAGAAGGGATTGTCCGGCCTCAGGCTATAAGTCTGCAGTCACTCTATGTTATGGAGTACGGCCACAACTATTTGGAATCATGGGGTCACTTGCTGACTAGATGTGCACGGCCTAATTCAATAGCAAAGTACTGAGCAAGGCCGGACATATCTAGTAGAAATGTGTGGCCGCCACTCCAGCCACCGCAGAATCCTCACAGCGTACCGCGTGCGCGATGTGGGAATTCACAAGTCTACAGTCACATAAACTGACTTGTAGGCTAAGGTTGGACAGCCCCTTTAACTATGTACTGTAACTATGTAACACTTTAAGATCCGACTCCTTTAAGATCAGAACTTTACATGTGTTTCCTGTACTTCTATCTGCTGTTCTTTTGACCCCATTATAAGTTAGTATAAGACACTATCCGTATTCACCATTGTTGTGGCTCTTATAAGGCTATGCTATAATGCCACTGTGAACAAGCCTTGCTAGATATTGTAGAAGAACTTCCTAAGGAGTGAAATGTCAGACACTGGCACTGTAAGGATCTGTTCATATATGTGCCATAGTTTCTATTACATGCATAGGCATGATGCAGTGCTGGATCCATCACATGACAGTACCAGTTGACGGATCCTATTGACTTCAGATTGGTTACTGTACAGACATCCAAACTTTTGATAGGAATAAAAAAATGGTATGATGGGATCTGCATCACATACGCAAATGTGAACATATGTTAAAACGCAATATTCCATTTATTTTGAAATTTGAAATTAAATTTCAGTAATTTGCCAAATACATTAAGGGTGTTAGGTACTACCTTCCGCCTTCAAGAATTGCTGAGAGGGTACACCTGCATATCTGTTATACACGTCTTTCTCCTTTACCTCCAATTTCATTGATTGATAGAGTATACATCAATATAAGTTATGTGTGTCACGTTATTACACAGCCATGCATATGAGTAATGTCGGAAAAATATTTGATGACACTAGGATGACAATAAACGAAAAAATGAAGAAGAAAAAATATCAGATAGTTATGTATCACCTATTTATCAGTAATCATAATACTAATATGTTTCATGCAGTTTCATCATCTTCTGGGGGCTCAACAAAACATGGATGAAAAACAAGTGTAATTATCAAAGTGAAATATATTAGAAATAACCATAATAAGCACATTAGGAGACAGTCCTGCTCACGAACCGTACTCTTCCTAGTGTCCATCCAGCATTGCCAGACACTAGGAGATTCACCAGTAACATCTCGACAGTGACGGTGAAGGCAGCTTACCTCTCCCTCTGTTGCCTTATTACCGAGCTTTTCTCTCCATTGATCGTGATTTTGGAGGGTTTCTTGAAGACAAGTGGAGGTCTTGCATAATGTTCTGAAAGATGCTACTAGCTGTGTACAAGTAGGCAGAGGCTTTCTTATGTGAAGGCGGCCGAAGGCCGAGTAGCCGTAGGTATTCATTCCTATGGAAACACACATAATACGCTGGAGAGAAGGCCGGGGGAGAAGGCTGGAACAAGTAAAAAGCCCTTTCAGACTTTTAAAGTTTTTTACACTCTGTAGGTGAAAGGGCTTGTAAAATATACGTTCTCGGTACTAAGCAAATCTGTATGGAAAATGTATGCACAGACTGACGCTGGAAGACCAGCTAAGCTCGGAGGGTAAATAGGGATTGGAGACATTTTGCATGGTTCTTATTAAAGAGTGTCTAGTTTTTGCTACCTTATCTAAGAACAGCATAATGTAGAGAAAGAGACCCTGATTCCAGCAATGTATTACTTAGGTTACTGGATGCAGCAGTTATGATTCAATGAGAAATTTTAGATGCAGCAGTGCTCAGAAGGCTAACCCAGCCCACACTATTGATGATTAGTAGCTTTCTATATTGTATAGTGACAGTAAGAGGCTAATCAGTGCTGGGGGCGAGGTTGGACCAAGATGCATGGGAGCTGTAGCCCTGTAGTGATAATCTCCTGCTGATAAAACATTCATTGTGTGGAAACAAAAGCACACAGCCTTCATGACGTATGAAGTACATATACGTCGTATGTCATGTCTCCCAACTCTGGCGCTGAGACCGCATCTTTCCACATGACAGCTGATTTAATCAGCTGTCATGTGCCTTTAACATTAGTGGGTGGATCGAAGCTCCACCTGCAGCTGTTAACCAGTTAAATCCCTCTGTCAATCTCTGAAAGCGGGCTATAACACGCGCCGGTTGGAAGCACGTTATTTGATGCCCCTGTCACATGATCGCGGGGCGCTGATGGGTTGTCATAACAACCAGGGGTCTGCAGCAAACCCCCGTCCCTGTCTCATGGCCGGCATTCATAGGAGATTGTGATTTCTTTTATCCATAGCAAAGGTGATAGGAAGATCACAGCTTCAAGTCTCCTAAGGGGACTATTAAATAAAGTACATAGTGAAAAAAAAAGGTTTTAACAATATGAAAAATAAAAAAAACATACACGTTCAAATCACCCACTTTTCCCCCCCATTGAAAATAAAACAAAAAAAATACACGTTTTGTATCGCTGCTTTCAGAAATCTCCAATCTATTTAAATAGCAAATAAATTAATCAGATCTGTAAACAGCGCAACGAAGACAAGAAATCGTAACTCCAGAATTATGTTTTTTTTCCAGCTATGCAATAAAATGCAAAAAGAGTTAATCAAAACATCATATCTACCCCAAAATGCTATCAATAAAAACGTCATTTCTGGGCAAAAAAAACCCCATCACCTAGCCCCATATCTCGAACAATGGAAACGCTACGGGTCTCGGCAAATGGTGACAAACGCAAAAAGTTTTTTCATACAAATTTCAGATTTTTTTTCACCACTTAAATAAAAAATAAACTATACATGTTTAGTATCGGCGTACTTGTACTGACCTGGGGAATCATAATGGCAGCTCAGTTTTACCATACAGTGAACATAGTAAATAAGAAAACTATTGTGGAATTACGCTTTTGTTTTGCACTTGGAATTTTTTATCCTGTTTTTGAGTTACCTATATGGTAAAATCAATGGTTCCATTCAAAAAAACTTGGCCCGCAAAAAAACAAGCCCTCATACAGCCATATAATGACGGAAATATAAACAAGTTATGGCTTTTGGAAGAAGGGGAGAAAAAAAAGAAAATGAAAAAATGGAAAATGGCCCTGGCGTGAAGGGGTTAAAGGACCAACAAAGGCTTTTTTTTAAAATATTTTTTATTTCTAAAAGAATCTGTTTTGCTATGTAATATGAGAGCAGCACAATGTAGGGGCACAGATTCTGATACCAGTGATATGTGATTTACTTGACTGCTTACAGCAGTTTCAATAAAATCAGTGGGGAAGAAAAGTCAGCAGTCAGTGGAGGACAGTAAACACACCTACAGTGCCCATTTCAATGCCAACAACATCAATTCTTATTACTTAAGCTTGTCAACCTTAATTTACTTTATAATAATAGTAACGCATTGAAAACTGGGGGTTATTTGGCTAAAGTTGTGGGGGGGCAGTGCTGGCTCCAGGTTTTCGTGGGCACCGGGCGAAAGAGTCTCAGTGGGCCCCTTTAACACATACCATTATTCATAATGCTCCAATAAGGCAGAGAAATATAGGTATAGTACAATGACAAATACTTCACTTCTTACATTACATGATTGATATCTATTGTAAATTCTACAATAGCTCAAAACCGGACAGTATATTCCTCCATACAGTATTATGGGCACCACATAGTGCGCCATACAAAATAATGAGCCCCATATATTGCTCTATACAGAATAATGAGCCCCATATATTGCTCCATACAGTATATGATGGGTCCCATATATTGCTCCATACAGAATGGGCTCCATATAATGCTCCATACAGAATAGGCCCCATATGTGCTCCATATGATGCTCCATATATTAAGGGCCCTATATGATGCCCCATAAATAATGAACCCCATATGATGCTCTCGTATATGATGGGCCCCATATATGATGCTCCAGTGTATGATGAGCCCCATATAATGCTCCAAATATAATGGTCCCCATATTTAATGCTCCATATATAATGGGCTCCATGTGATGCTCCATATATAATGTACACATGCTAAAAAGGAAGAAAGAAATGTTTATCAAATGGAAAGAGGGAGGCATATCTAAAGAAGAATATAATGCCATCTGCAGAACCTGCAGGGCACAAATCAGATTATCTAAAGCTGACAATGAATTAAGGCTTGCAAGTGACGTCAAAAGCAACAAAAAAGGATTTTGGGGATACGTCAAAAGTAAAAGAAAAGTCAAAGATGCTATAGGATTTTTACAGGATGAAAATGATGAAATGGTAAGTCAGGATGTTGAGAAGGCTGAACTTTTAAATTCCTATTTTGCATCTGTTTTCTCTCAGAAAGGAAATGTAACATCAACTGATCTTCACTGTCCTATTAAAGGAATAGAAGAATCCAGGATATCTATAAACAGAAAGACAGTGAGGAAACACTTAGCTAACATAAATGAATTCAAGTCTCCAGGTCCAGATGAATTACACCCCAGGGTACTGAAGGAGATAGCAGAAGAAATTCTTGAACCACTGTCCATAATCTTTGAAAATTCTTGGAGAACAGGAGAAGTCCCAGAAGACTGGAGAAGAGCAAATGTTGTTCCTATCTTCAAAAAGGGGAAGAAGGTGGACCCAGGGAACTACAGGCCGGTGAGTCTGACTTCTATACCAGGAAAGATCTTTGAACAAATTATTAAAGAACATGTATGCAAGTACCTGGATAAGAATGAAGTGATTAAACAGAGTCAGCATGGGTTTGTAACTAATAAGTCATGTCAGACTAACTTAATTTCCTTCTATGACAGAATCACTGAATGGGTGGATCAGGGAAATGCTGTAGATATAGTATATCTTGACTTCAGCAAAGCATTTGACAAAGTATCTCACACAATCCTTATTGAAAAAATGACTAAGTATGGAATGGACAAGGCAACTGTTAGGTGGATTCATAACTGGCTTAGTGATCGGACCCAAAGAGTGGTTGTAAATGGCTGCACATCCAGTTGGAAGAATGTCTCAAGTGGGGTACCACAAGGCTCTGTTTTGGGCACTGTATTGTTCAACATCTTTATCAATGATTTAGATGAAGGAATTGAGGGTAAACTGATCAAATTTGCTGATGACACAAAGTTAGGAGGGGTAGTTAATAATAGAGAAGAGAGAGAGAGGATTCAAAAAGATATACATAAACTGGAGCAGTGGGCAGCAACTAACAGAATGGATTTTAACAGGGAAAAATGCAAAGTACTACATCTGGGCAATAAAAATGAAAAAAGCATATACAAAATGGGAGGAATAGGGCTAAGTAACAGCACATGTGAAAAAGACTTGGGTATACTAATTGATCACAGACTTAACATGAGTCAACAGTGTGATGCAGCAGCAAAAAAGGCAAATGCAATTCTAGGATGTATCAACAGAAGCATACAGTCTAGATCACGTGAGGTCATTATTGCCCTCTACTCCTCTTTGGTCAGACCTCATCTGGAATACTGTGTCCAGTTTTGGGCACCACATTTTAAAAAAGACATCAACAAACTGGAGCAAGTTCAGAGAAGAGCCACCAGAATGGTGACCGGTCTGCAAACCATGTCCTATGAGGAACGGTTGCAGGATTTGGGAATGTTTAGCTTGCAAAAAAGAAGACTGAGAGGAGACTTAATAGCTGTCTACAAATATCTCAAGGGCTGTCACATTGTAGAAGGATCATCTTTATTCTCATTTGCACAAGGAAAGACTAGAAGCAATGGGATGAAACTGAATGGGAGGAGACACAGATTAGATATTAGAAAAAACTTTTTGACAGTTAGGGTGATCAATGAGTGGAACAGGCTGCCACAAGAGGTGGTGAGTTCTCCTTCAATGGAAGTCTTCAAACAGAGGCTGGATAGACATCTGTCTGGGATGATTTAGAGAATCCTGCTTTGAGCAGGGGGTTGGACCAGAAGGCCCAGGAGGTCCCTTCCAACTCTACCATTCTATGATTCTATGCCCCATATGATGCGCCTTATATAATGGGCCCCATATGATCCTCCAGTATATGATGTGCCCCATGGATGATGCTCCAGTGTATGATGGGCCTATATAATGCTCCATATATAATGGGCCCCATATGATGCTCCATTGTATAATGGGCCCCATATATAATGCTTCAGTGTATAATGGGCCCTATCTATGATACTCAAGTGTATGATGGGCTCCATATATAATTCTCCAGTGTATAATGCTCCCCATGTATTGCTCCAAACATTAAAAAAAATGAAATACCTCTCCTCGCTGGGCACTGCTCTACTCTGGACTCCTCAGCATCGCCATCTTCCAGCTCTCTGCACTTGGACTGTTCAGGCAGAGGGCGCACAGACGTGACGTCATCGCGCTCTCTGACCTGAATGTCACTGTCAGGAAACGCGGAAGAAGTCACAGCTGTGGAGCAGGGAGAGATAAGTATTGCAAGTGCTGGGGCCCTGAGCAAGCAGGGGGGCACACTCGTGGGCGCCGGCACTAGCACAGGGCCCCTCATAGTACGCCGGTGTCTCTGACGGCGAGTAGGCCCCCCACCTGCTCAGGGCCCCGGCACTTGCCCGGGTGCGCCAGGTGCTGACGCCGGCCCTGGGGGGGTACAGCCCAGTTAGGGAGTTGGAAAAACAGGCATATGTTGAGGTGTAGGCTGGACGTTCAGCAGCTGCAAATGGAGGAATTGGAGAAGTCGGAGGAAGAGGAGGACAAAGCGAGCCATTTTGCTGGTAACCTATGTGTCATCAGGGGAAGGTGGGACAAAATCCTTTGAAACCCAGGCAGGGTTCATTTTAATGAAGGTGAGATACCTACATTTTGGGTCGACAGCCGGGTCCTTCTTTCTGTCAGGATTGATCCAGCAGCACTGAAGACTCTTTCTGATAGCACACTACCAGCAGGAAAAGCGAGCTCCTGTAAGGCATATTGTGCCAATTCAGGTCAGGTGTCCAGTTTACAGACCCAGTAGTCAAAGGGGAATGACCTGTGAGTGAGAACATCGATAGGGCAGGAGAGGTAATTTTGAACCATAGTTGACAACTGCTGTCTCCTGTCTGTTGCAATCAATTCAGTATTATCAGTCGTGTGAGCGGTACTCGAGAAATCAGTCCACAATATGGTCATGAAACCCCTGTCTCCAACGCCACTTCGGCTGTGTGCACCATAAACACCTCTTCCATTTGGCCCAGTACGGCTCGTGGTAGAACCTGCACCGCTGCTGTGTGCTGGGAATGCCTCTAACAAACGGTTTACTAGAGTTGCTTGTTTGTTCGCCAATATTACCTCTAGGTTCTCATGTGGCATGATGTTCTGTAATTCGCCTTTATAGCGTGGATCGAGGATGCTGGCCAACCAGTAGTCGTCATCCTTCATAATTTTGGCAGTGCGGGGGTCCCTTTTTAGGATCCGCAAGACATAATCACACGTGGGCCAATGTTCCAGGTGTCAACGATGCACTGCCAGTGGTGGGTGGAGGAGCACTTTCTGCCAAATCCACATCCCTCCAGTCACGCATAAACCCTGTACCTGACCTTGGCAAGCCAACATTTTCTCTTGCCCCCTGAGAAGCGTCCTCCTGCCCAAAATAATCATCCCCCTCATCCTCCTCCTCGTCCTCTTCTTCCTCCACCTGTCCAGGACAGTACCCTGAGCAGACAATGGCTGACAGTCATGAAGGCTTCCTCCTCCTCCTCCTCTTCCACTGCAGATGCCTGATCCTTAATGTGCATCAAAGTTTGCATGAGCAGACGCATAAGTGGGATGCTCATGCTTATGATGGCGTCATCTGCGCTTACCAGCCGTGTGCATTCCTCAAAACACTGAAGGACTTTACAGAGGTCTTTCAGCTTTGACCACTGCATACCCGACAACTCGATGTCTGCCCTCAAACTGCCTGCCCGTGTATACTCCCACAAATGCATTACAGCCTGCCTCTGTTCGCACAGCCTCTCAACCATGTGCATGGTGGAGTTCCACCTTGTTTCAACGTCTATGATTAGGCGGTGCTTGGGGAGGTTGAGCGATCGCTGCAGCCTCTGCATACGACTGGATTCTACGGGCGAGCGACGGATGTGCGAGCACAGTCTTCGCACCTTATGGAGCAGGGCTGGTAACTCCGGATAATTATTTATGAAGCACAGCACCACCAGGTTCAAGGTGTGAGCCAGGCAAGGTATGTGTTTGAGTTTTGCCAGGGCTATGGCCGCCACAAAATTATGGCCGTTATCACTGACTACCTTGCCTAGCTCAAGATGTAGACTGCCCAGCCATGACTCAGTTGCTCGTTGCAAGTAGTCGGCCAGTAACTACGCGGTGTGTCTGTTGTCGCCCAAAGACATCATCTTTAAAACAGTCAGCTGACGCTTACCACTAGCTGTTCGATACTGTGACACTTCGTGTGCAACACTGGCAGCTGCGGATGGAGTGCTCGTGCAACTGCGCTCTGTCGACGAGCTTTCGCTTCTGGAGGAGGAGGAGGGTCGAACTGTTGCCTATACCGTGGGCTAGGCAGCACTGTCCCACCGCCGCCGTCCCGTGGACCCTGCATCCACCACATTAACCCAGTGCGCAGTGATGGACACATAACGGCCCTGGCCATGCCTACTGGCCCATGCATCTGTTGAGGTGCACTTTTCCACTCACTGATTGTTTGAGTGCATGGACAATGCGATCTTTCACATGCAGGTGGAGGGCAGGGATGGCTTTTCTAGCAAAAACGTGCCGTCTGGGTAGGTCATAGTGTGCGACAGTGTGGGCCATGAGCTCTCGGAACGCTGCGCTTTCAACCAAACGGAAGGGCATCATCTCTAATGAGATCAGTTTGGCAATGTAGGCGTTCAACGCAAGTGTACGCGGATGAGAGGATGAGTACTTTCTTGTCCTACTCAGAGTGTCTGCTGCGGTGAGCTGGACTTGAGAGCTGAATATGGTGGATCTAGCGGTGGACATGGCGGACTGAGAGGTGGTTGGTGATGGTGATGGTGGTGGTGATGGCCTAGATGCAGTCTTTCATTGGAAAACCAATGGGATTCCCTGACTGCTTTGGCCTTGTGATGACACCTCAACATTTCTTGCTGGTGGTGTGCTAACCGGTGGGCTTACAGTGGGGGAAGCAATGTAGCGTTGCTGGCTACCTTCAGTCGGAGCAGGTGCACGTGTGCTACCTGAGGTTTTGTAGTCCGTCCATGCTTGCAAGTGCATGGTGTTTAAATGTTTAAGCATGCAACTGGTATTCAAATTTCGGAGATTTTTCCCTCGGCTAAAGGTCCTTTTGCACTTCTTACAGATAACCTTTTCTTCATCAATAGGATTTTGGTCAAAAAAGTGCCACACTGCACTCTTCCTACTATGGGAAAACTTTTCAGGGCTTGCACGCTGTGCTAATTTGACCGTCTGGCCAAGCTGTCCTGGAACTCTTTGTTTTTTTTAACACGTTTTTGGATGGCTACGGGCCTGCCAGATAACCGCAGCTGCGATGTTGATGCCGGCTGCGGATCCTCCTCTTCTGAGCTATTGCCAGCGGCACCCTCTTCCCCCAATGGATGCCATTCCGGGTCAACAACTGGGTCATTAATCACCTCCTCTTCAATTTCATCTGCACCTTCCTCTGTGTCACCGTGTAAGGTGGTATAGTATGCGGGAAGGGGCACCTGAGTTTCATCGGGGTCAGATTCTGGCTCAGTAGACTGCGAGGGCATTGTAGTGTTCTGGGTGAATGTACCAGCAGAATCATATAGCAGTGGCTGTGCATCAGTGCACTCAGTGTCATATTCATCTTGGACTTGGGAATTCAGGATTTGACTTGACAAGTTAGGCATGGTATGTGAAAAGAGCTCCAGGGAGTAATCTGAAGTGTGGCCTGCCGCATCCTTCACTTTTGGTGGGGGTGAAGGACACAAGGAAAGGTGTTGTTTCTGACCAGGAGCCTGCACTGATGACTCAGTGCTTGCAGTTTTTGAAACTTCCGAAGAGGAGGCGATAGAGCCAGTGGCTGTTTAGGCAATGTAAGCCAAAACCAGTTTCTGATGCTCCGGCTTTAAAAGCGGTTTACCTACCCCCTGAAAAGGGAGCTTTCCAGGCCTTGTGGAGCCAGACGATGATGCAGGCTCAACACCTCCTGCCTTGGGTGCTATTGTGCTTTTGGCACTACCAGCAGATGCACCACCGCCACCATCAGTACCAACTGGCTCCCCCCCGCCCACGTCCGGGGTCTCTTCCACCATACTTCCTCATGTTTGGGAAAACGTACGAAAAATACCAGCAGATATATGGTACTTTATGAGGAGTGTACAGTTGTATATGGTGTAGGGGAAAATTTAAATCTCCGTATATATTTCCAGAGTCACACACAGACATTCACTTAGTATGGATCTGACCATAATACAAAAGCAGAAATACGGTACTGTATCAGAAGTGTACAGCTGTATACGGTGTAGGGGAAAATTTAAATCTCCGTATATATTTCCGGAGTCACACACAGACGTTCACTCAGTATGGATTTGCCCATAATACAAAAAGCCGAAAAAACGGTACTGTATCAGAAGTGTACAGCTGTATACGGTGTAGGGGAAAATTTAATTCTCTGTATATATTTCCGGAGTCACACACAGATGCTCTCTCAGTATGGATTTGACCTTAATATAAACAGCAGAAATACGGTACTGTATCAGAAGCTTACAGCTGTATACAGTGTAGGGGAAAATATAATTCTCCGTATATATTTCCGGAGTCACACACAGATGCTCTCTCAGTATGGATTTGACCTTAATATAAACAGCAGAAATACGGTACTGTATCAGAAGCGTACAGCTGTATACAGTGTAGGGGAAAATTTAAATCTCCGTATATATTTCCGGAGTCACACACAGACGCTCACCCAGTATGGATTTGACCGTAATACAAAAAGCAGAAAAACGGTACTGTATCAGAAGCGTACAGCTGTATACGGTGTAGGGAAAAATTTAAATCTCCGTATATACTGTATATCCGGAGTCACACACAGACGCTCTCTCAGTATGGATTTGACCGTAATACTTGCAGATATACGGTACTGTATGAGGAGCGTACAGCTGTATACGGTGTAGGGGAAAATTTAATTCTCCGTATATATTTCCAGAGTCACACACGGATGCTTTCTCAGTATAGATTTGAGCTTAATACAAACAGCAGAAATACGGTACTGTATCAGAAGTGTACAGCTGTATACAGTGTAGGGGAAAATTTAAATCTCCGTATATATTTCCAGAGTCACACACAGACATTCACTTAGTATGGATCTGACCATAATACAAAAAGCAGAAATACGGTACTGTATCAGAAGCGTACAGCTGTATACGGTGTAGGGGAAAATTTAAATCTCCGTATATATTTCCGGAGTCACACACAGACGTTCACTCAGTATGGATTTGACCATATTAAAAAAAGCAGAAAAATGGTACTGTATCAGAAGCATACAGCTGTATACAGTGTAGGGGAAAATTTAAATCTCCATATATATTTCCGGAGTCACACACAGACGCTCACTCAGTATGGATTTGACCGTAATACAAAAAGCAGAAAAACGGTAATGTATCAGAAGCGTACAGCTGTATACAGTGTAGGGGAAAATTTAAATCTCCGTATATATTTACAGAGTCACACACAGACGTTCACTCAGTATGGATTTGACCATATTAAAAAAAGCAGAAAAACGGTACTGTATCAGAAGCATACAGCTGTATACAGTGTAGGGGAAAATTTAAATCTCCGTATATATTTCCGGAGTCACACACAGACGCTCACTCAGTATGGATTTGACCGTAATACAAAAAGCAGAAAAACGGTAATGTATCAGAAGCGTACAGCTGTATACAGTGTAGGGGAAAATTTAAATCTCCGTATATATTTACAGAGTCACACACAGACGTTCACTCAGTATGGATTTGACCATATTAAAAAAAGCAGAAAAACGGTACTGTATCAGAAGCATACAGCTGTATACAGTGTAGGGGAAAATTTAAATCTCCGTATATATTTCCGGAGTCACACACAGACGCTCACTCAGTATGGATTTGACCGTAATACAAAAAGCAGAAAAACGGTAATGTATCATAAGAGTACAGCTGTATACAGTTTAGGGGAAAATTTAAATCTCCGTATATATTTCCGGAGTCACACACAGACGCTCACTCAGTATGGATTTGACTGTAATACAAAAAGCAGAAAAACGGTACTGCATCAAAAGCGTAAAGCTGTATACAGTGTAGGGGAAAATTTAAATCTCCGTATATACTGTATTTCCGGAGTCACACACAGACGCCCTCTCGTATGGATTTGACCGTAATACAAAAAGCAGAAAAACGGTAATGTATCAGAAGCGTACAGCTGTATACAGTGTAGGGGAAAATTTAAATCTCGGTATATATTTACAGAGTCACACACAGACGTTCACTCAGTATGGATTTGACCATATTAAAAAAATCAGAAAAACGGTACTGTATCAGAAGCATACAGCTGTATACAGTGTAGGGGAAAATTTAAATCTCGTATATATTTCGGAGTCACACACAGACGCTCACTCAGTATGGATTTGACCGTAATACAAAAAGCAGAAAACGGTATGTATCAGAAGCGTACAGCTGTATACAGTTTAGGGGAAAATTTAATCTCCGTATATATTTCCGGAGTCACACACAGACGCTCACTCAGTATGGATTTGACTGTAATACAAAAGCAGAAAAACGGGACTGCATCAGAAGCGAAAGCTGTATCATGTAGGGGAAAATTTAAATCTCCGTATATACTGTTTCCGGAGTCACACACAGACGCTCTCTCAGTATGGATTTGACCGTAATACTAGCAGATATACGGTACTGTATGAGGAGCGTAAGCTGTATACGGTGTAGGGGAAAATTTAAATCTACCTATATATTTCCGAAATCACACACAGACGCTCTCTCAGTATGGATTTGACGTAATAAAACAGCAGATATACGGTACTGTATCAGAGTGTACAGCTGTATACGTGTAGGGGAAAATTTAAATCTCATATATATTTCCGAGTCACACACAGACGTTCCTCAGTATGGATTTGACTTATTAAAAAAAGCAGAAAACGGTACTGTATCAGAAGGTACAGCTGTATACAGTGTAGGGGAAAATTTAAATCGTATATATATTTCCAGAGTCACACACAGACGTTTACTCAGTCTGGATTTGACCATATTAAAAAAAGCAGAAAAACGGTATGTATCAGAAGCATACAGCTGTATACAGTGTAGGGGAAAATTTAAATCTCCGTATATATTTCCGGAGTCACACACAGACGTCTCAGGTATGGATTTGACCATAATAAAAAAGCAGAAAAACGGTACTGTATTAGAAGCTACAGCTGTATACAGTGTAGGGGAAAATTTAAATCTCCATATATATTTCCGGAGTCACACACAGACGCTCACTCGGTATGGATTTGACCGTAATACAAAAAGCAGAAAAACGGTTACTGTATTAGAAGCGTACAGCTGTATACAGTGTAGGGGAAAATTTAAATCTCCATATATATTTCCGGAGTCACACACAGACGTTCACTCAGTATGGATTTGACCGTATTACAAATGTCACACGGTCTTATGATATGTGTACGATGTCAGTAAACTTATTCTTAAAAGAACAACACTCTATACAACATATAGATTAGCAACATCAGCATGTAAATATAGAATAGATTTACCTGACACGATATCCGTTGAACTCAGGGTTAATCTTGAGGACTTGATACACTGTCACAGGAAAGAGGAGGACCGGGGGTCTAACCTGACCCTAAACTGGGGTCCTAACTAATACCTCACCTTGGAGGTACTGATAATGGTTCAGAGGTCCAAGTCTCCAGCCTAACCCTGTCTCCTATCAGTCCCTGAACCCTGTAATCAGTCCTAAGAAGGATTCTGATTACCACCAAAGGGATATGGGCTGATCTCAGCTAAATACACAGATTAGACATATAAGACAGACAGGATAACACAGACTTGCATACACACTCAAACACAGAAGGAACATAAATGATCTGGGATATTAAACTCTAAGCAAGGTGAGCTTAAAACAACTAAGGAGCTCTTTAACTTAAGTCTATACAGATACAATCCTATCTGTGGTCTGCATGAAGAATTTCACTGGCAACTCCCAACACAGACAACCAGAGATTTAAAGGAAACCAATCAACAAATAATTAATTGCAGCCGGGAGAAAACTGCACCCAGTCCCAGAACTGAGCATAGACAGAATTAACTCCCTAACTGCCAAACACAAAGAAACAGCAACTCAGCTGTGAGAAGTCAGAATGTGCAACCGCGACGATCTTCGTGGCGATGCACACATGACAGTACCCCCCCTTCTACGAGGGACCTCCGGACCCTCAGGGCCAGGTTTGCCCGGGTGAGTTCTGTGGAAGGTCCGCACCAAACGATCTGCGTTAATGTCAGACTCAGGAACCCACGTCCTCTCCTCTGGACCATACCCCTTCCAATGCACCAAGTACTGAAGGGACCGGCGATTCAGACGTGAGTCAATGATCTTTGACACTTGAAACTCCAAGTTACCATTGACACACACTGGAGGAGGAGGTAGAGGTGATGGTATGACTGGTGCCACGTACCTCTTAAGTAATGACTTGTGGAACACATTATGAATTTTAAACGTAGGAGGGAATCATAGAATCATAGAATCATAGAATCATAGAATGGTAGAGTTGGAAGGGACCTCCTGGGTCATCTAGTCCAACCCCCTGCTCAAAGCAGGATTCTCTAAATCATCCCAGACAGATGTCTATCCAGCCTCTGTTTGAAGACTTCCATTGAAGGAGAACTCACCACCTCTCGTGGCAGCCTGTTCCACTCATTGATCACCCTAACTGTCAAAAAGTTTTTTCTAATATCTAATCTGTGTCTCCTCCCATTCAGTTTCATCCCATTGCTTCTAGTCTTTCCTTGCGCAAATGAGAATAAAGATGATCCTTCTACAATGTGACAGCCCTTGAGATATTTGTAGACAGCTATTAAGTCTCCTCTCAGTCTTCTTTTTTGCAAGCTAAACATTCCCAAATCCTGCAACCGTTCCTCATAGGACATGGTTTGCAGACCGGTCACCATTCTGGTGGCTCTTCTCTGAACTTGCTCCAGTTTGTTGATGTCTTTTTTTTTTAAAATGTGGTGCCCAAAACTGGACACAGTATTCCAGATGAGGTCTGACCAAAGAGGAGTAGAGGGCAATAATGACCTCACGTGATCTAGACTGTATGCTTCTGTTGATACATCCTAGAATTGCATTTGCCTTTTTTGCTGCTGCATCACACTGTTGACTCATGTTAAGTCTGTGATCAATTAGTATACCCAAGTCTTTTCACATGTGCTGTTACGTAGCCCTATTCCTCCCATTTTGTATATGCTTTTTTCATTTTTATTGCCCAGATGTAGTACTTTGCATTTTTCCCTGTTAAAATCCATTCTGTTAGTTGCTGCCCACTGCTCCAGTTTATGTATATCTTTTTGAATCCTCTCTCTCTCTCTCTAGTTATTAAACTACCCCTCCTACTTTGTGTCATCAGCAAATTTGATCAGTTTACCCTCAATTCCTTCATCTAAATCATTGATAAAGATGTTGAACAATACAGGGCCCAAAACAGAGCCTTGTGGTACCCCACTTGAGACATTCTTCCAACTGGATGTGCATCCATTTACAACCACTCTTTGGGTCCGATCACTAAGCCAGTTATGAATCCACCTAACAGTTGCCTTGTCCATTCCATACTTAGTCATTTTTTCAATAAGGATTGTGTGAGATACTTTGTCAAATGCTTTGCTGAAGTCAAGATATACTATATCTACAGCATTTCCCTGATCCACCCAGTCAGTGATTCTGTCATAGAAGGAAATTAAGTTAGTCTGACATGACTTATTAGTTACAAACCCATGCTGACTCTGTTTAATCACTTCATTCTTATCCAGGTACTTGCATACATGTTCTTTAATAATTTGTTCAAAGATCTTTCCTGGTATAGAAGTCAGACTCACCGGCCTGTAGTTCCCTGGGTCTACCTTCTTCCCCTTTTTGAAGATAGGAACAACATTTGCTCTTCTCCAGTCTTCTGGGACTTCTCCTGTTCTCCAAGAATTTTCAAAGATTATGGACAGTGGTTCAAGAATTTCTTCTGCTATCTCCTTCAGTACCCTGGGTGTGAATTCATCTGGACCTGGAGACTTGAATTCATTTAGGTTAGCTAAGTGTTTCCTCACTGTCTTTCTGTTTATAGATATCCTGGATTCTTCTATTCCTTTAATAGGACAGTGAAGATCAGTTGATGTTACATTTCCTTTCTGAGAGAAAACAGATGCAAAATAGGAATTTAAAAGTTCAGCCTTCTCAACATCCTGACTTACCATTTCATCATTTTCATCCTGTAAAAATCCTATAGCATCTTTGACTTTTCTTTTACTTTTGACGTATCCCCAAAATCCTTTTTTGTTGCTTTTGACGTCACTTGCAAGCCTTAATTCATTGTCAGCTTTAGATAATCTGATTTGTGCCCTGCAGGTTCTGCAGACGGCATTATATTCTTCTTTAGATATGCCTCCCTCTTTCCATTTGATAAACATTTCTTTCTTCCTTTTTAGCATGTGTTTAAGTTCTATGTTCATCCATCCTGGTTTCCTTAAATGCTTCCCATTCTTCCCTCTTTTCGGAATTGTTAACGATTGTGCTTTGAGAATCTCATTTTTCAAGATTTTCCATCCTTCCTGGACATTTTTGTCCTTAAGGATATCCAGCCATTGGATCCCTCCAATTCTCTTTCTGAGTTCCTTAAAATCTGCCTTTCTGAAATCTAACCTTGATGTCTGAGTCTTCACAGGTCTTCCTCCTCTTGTTATCCAAAATTCTAAAATAGCATGGTCACTACCTCCTAGGGTCCCAGCCACTCTTACCTCCTCCACCATTTCCTCCCTGTTTATGAGGATTAGATCCAAGGTAGCAGATCCCCTTGTTTTCTCCATTACCTTTTGGAAGATAAAGTTGTCAGCAAGAGAGGATAAGAATTTCCTGGACCTGTTAGTTTTGCCTGAGAGAGATTCCCAACAAATGTCTGGATAGTTGAAATCTCCCATGACCACTATGTCATATTTTTTGGAGAACTTGGCCATTTGATGCATAAAGAGTTCATCCATATCTTCAGCTTGCACAGGCGGCCTGTAGTAAATGCCTACAATGGTGTCCTTTCCATTGTTCTGTTCTTGTATTCTTACCCAAACAGTTTCCACAGAACTCCCAGTCTCTGAAGCTTCAATCTCTGTGCAGATATACGCTTTTCTAACATACAATGCAACACCTCCTCCTCGTTTATCAAGTCTGTTTCTTGCAAATAAGTTGTAACCTTCTAGCCTTGTATTCCAATCATGTGTATCGTCCCACCAAGTTTCAGTGATTCCAATGACATCATATTTCTTCTCCTGCGTTAGTAGCTCCAGTTCTCCTTGTTTGTTGCCCATGCTTTGTGCATTCGTATAGAAACACTTTAGTTTGTGATTGGTTTCTCTTTCTTCAATATTTTTATTATGTAGATTTTTTTGTCTTTGTTCTTCCCCTTCACTTCTAATAGCAGAGTTCTCAATAGCATTTGTCAGGTGTATGGCTTTTGCTGGCGTTTTGCTTCCCTTCCCACATTGTTCTAGTTTAAAGCTCTCCTGATGAGTGTAGCAAGGCGACTTCCAAATACATGTTTTCCAGTCTTCGTAAGGTGCACCCCATCTCTAGCAAGTAGTCCATCGTACAGGTAATTCACTCCGTGATCCAGAAATCCAAATCCTTGCTGACGGCACCATCGACGTAGCCAGTTGTTCACCTGCAGAATCTTATTCCACCTCCTTGTTCCATGGCCATCCACTGGAAGGATGGAGGAGAAGACCACCTGCGCTCCCAGTTCTTTCACTTTCTTACCTAAGTTTTCAAAGTCACTGCAGATGGTTTCCAGGTCACTTCTTGTGGTGTCATTTGTCCCCACATGTATTAGCAGGAATGGGTAGTCATCTTTAGGTCTGAAGAGTCCTGATATCCTGTCAGACACATCTTTAATTTTTGCACCTGGAAGACAGCACATTTCTCTTGAGGTTATATCCGGTCTGCAGATAGCAGCCTCTGTTCCTCTCAACAGAGAATCCCCCATGACAACAACTCTCCGTTTCTTCTTCACAACAGTTTTCTTTCTCCATTCAGGAGGACTCTGAGGGCGTACAAGGTTACTCTTTGTGGGCAAAGTCTTATCCTGATGTATTTCTTCATTGTTCTCCTGTGTAAGAGCCTGGTACTGGTTTCTGAGCAGAATTGGTGCTGACTGCCTCCTGATCCTCCTGCTTCTCTGGGTCACATGCTTCCATTCCTCTGTTTCTTCAGTTGCACTTCGAATTTCTTCTCTTTCTGTACCATGAAGAGATAATTCTGCTCTGTCTAAGAACTCTTCACCTTCCTTAATGGTCTTCAATGTAGATAACCTCTCTTCCAGATTTTGCAACTTTTCCTCCAACAGGGACACAAGCTTGCATTTGTGGCATGTGAAATTTGGCTTTTCCACTGGTAAGTCTATGAACATGTAGCAAGAAATGCAGCTCACCACATGGCTCATGGCCTCTTCCATGTTCTTATTGTTCAAGAGATAATCAAGCGGTGAAATATAAGCCAAAACTCGCGCGCCTTGTGGCGCGCAGTTTACTGATGTCCTCCTTTCAGCTGCAACAGCCAAAATCCAGTGTTCCTTGAGCTCGCGGAGACTCTTCACTTATCCCAGAAGGCACTGGGAATATGCAAATTATCTCCTTGGGACTCCTCCCCTGGTTTACTGATGTCCTCCTTTCAGCTGCAACAGCCAAAATCCAGTGTTCCTTGAGCCCCCGGAGACTCTTCACTTATCCCAGAAGGCACTGGGAATATGCAAATTATCTCCTCGGGACTCCTCCCCTGGTTTACTGATGTCCTCCTTTCAGCTGCAACAGCCAAAATCCAGTGTTCCTTGAGCTCGCGGAGACTCTTCACTTATCCCAGAAGGCACTGGGAATATGCAAATTATCTCCTTGGGACTCCTCCCCTGGTTTACTGATGTCCTCCTTTCAGCTGCAACAGCCAAAATCCAGTGTTCCTTGAGCTCGCGGAGACTCTTCACTTATCCCAGAAGGCACTGGGAATATGCAAATTATCTCCTCGGGACTCCTCCCCTGGTCCAGACGAAATGCCACAGGATTAATTATGGAACTGATCCTGTACGGCCCGATGAATCTGGGGCCCAGCTTCCAGGAGGGAACTTTAAGTTTTATATTCCTGGTAGACAACCATACCAGATCGTTCACATTAAGATCTGGACCAGAAACTCTCCTCCTATCAGCCATACGTTTATAACGGTTCCCCATAGCACTCAGATTATTCAATACACCTCTCCACACTGAAGCAAGTGACGACGAGAAACGCTCCTCCTCAGGAACCCCAGAAGGGCCCCCCCATTGAATGTACAAAACTGGGGATGAAAACCATATGCCCCAAAAAACGGGGACTTACGAGTGGACTCGCTCCGCCTGTTGTTAAGAGCGAACTCTGCCAGAGGCAAGAAAGAAGACCAGTCCTCCTGGTTCTCTGAGACAAAACACCGAAGATAAGTCTCTAGGCTTTGATTCAGACGCTCTGTCTGACCATTGGTCTGCGGATGAAAAGCCGAGGAAAATGACAATTGCATCCCCCGACGTAAACAAAATGCCCTCCAAAACTTGGACACAAACTGAGACCCCCTATCTGACACCACATCAGAAGGCAACCCATGAAGTCTCACAATCTCCCCAATGAACACCTGCGCCAGAGTTTTAGCATTAGGGAGGGCAGGAAGAGCAATGAAATGTGCCATCTTACTGAACCTGTCAACAACCACCAGTATGACAGTCTTCCCTGACGACTGAGGAAGGTCCGTGATGAAGTCCATAGACAAATGAGTCCATGGACGCTCCGGAAGTTTCAAGGGTAAGAGGGTCCCAGACGGACGGGTATGAGGGGTCTTAGAGCGAGCACAAACCCCACAGGAAGCGACAAAAGTTAAAACATCTTTATTAACGTTAGGCCACCAAAACCGGCGAGAAAGGAGATCTAAAGTAGCCTTACTCCCTGGATGTCCTGCTAAAGCAGAATTATGATGTGCCTCAATAACCTTTTGTCTCAACTGATTTGGGACAAACAGTCTCCCTGGAGGTCCTGCAGGGGCATCCCCCTGAGCCTCTAACACCTCCTCCTCAAGCTCAGAACATACAGCCGACACTACCACCCCCTCCTGAAGGATAGGAATCGGGTCATCCATTTTCCCGGCCCCTGGGAAACTGCGAGACAAGGCATCCGCCTTAACATTCTTAGATCCAGGGCGATAAGTGACAACAAAATTAAACCTGGTAAAAAACAACGACCATCGAGCTTGTCTGGAATTCAGATGCTTAGCAGATTCCAAATACAGCAGGTTCTTGTGATCAGTAATGACGGTGACCGGGTGGACTGCCCCCTCCAAAAAGTGACGCCATTCTTCAAAAGCCAACTTAATGGCCAAAAGTTCCCTATTGCCGATATCATAATTTCTTTCGGCGGACGACAATTTTTTAGAAAAGAAAGCGCACGGATGCCATTTACCAGGGGACGGACCCTGGGACAATATTGCACCCACCCCTACGTCAGACGCGTCCACCTCCACAACGAACGGCTGTGATGCATCTGGTTGGATGAGAACGGGTGCCGAAGCAAAACATTTTTTCAAAGAGGAAAAAGCTTGGCAAGCTTTGTCCGACCATTTAGAAAAATCCGTCCCTTTTCTTGTCATGTCAGTGAGAGGTTTGACAACAGATGAGAAATTACAAATAAATTTCCGGTAGTAGTTAGCAAACCCCAGAAAACGCTGCAGAGCCTTAAGATCCTCTGGCTGATCCCATTCAAGCACTGCTCTCACCTTTTCAGGGTCCATACGGAAACCGGAGGCTGACACCAAGAAACCCAAAAACTGAAGTTCCTGTACGGCGAATACACACTTTTCCAGTTTGGCGTATAGTTTATTGTCTCGCAAGATCTGCAACACCTGTCTCACATGCTCCTGGTGAGACACAAGATCTGGTGAGTAAATTAAAATGTCATCCAAATATACGACCACAAACAGCCCCACCAGATGACGAAAAATGTCATTAACAAAATGTTGGAATACTGCTGGTGCAGTAGTCAGACCAAAAGGCATGACAAGGTTCTCATAATGTCCCTCCGGCGTGTTAAAAGCCGTTTTCCACTCATCCCCCTCTTTTATCCTAATCAGATAATACGCCCCCCTGAGATCCAATTTAGAGAACCATTTGGCGCCAACAATTTGATTGAAGAGATCAGGAATAAGAGGGAGTGGATACGGATCTCGAACAGTAATCCGATTAAGTTCGCGGAAATCCAAGCAAGGGCGTAGGCCTCCATCTTTTTTCTTCACAAAGAAGAACCCGCGGGCCACTGGGGAAGATGAAGGTCTAATATGCCCTTTGGCCAGACTTTCCGAAATATAATCTTTCATAGCCTGCCTCTCAGGACCAGAAAGGTTATATAACCTAGCTTTAGGTAACTTAGCATCAGGAAGTAAATTAATAGAGCAGTCATACACGCGATGAGGAGGCAACTCCTGACACCCCTCCTCAGAGAACACATCCCCAAAGTCCTCCAAAAAAGGAGGCAAAGTACTAGGCACGACCGCACTGATGACTGTGTTCATGCAGTTACTTTTGCAAAACTCCCCCCATTGGCTTATATCTCTGGACTGCCAATTAATCACAGGGTTATGTTTAACCAACCAAGGAAGTCCCAACACAATAGGAGTAGGTAGACCCTCCAACACATAACAAGATAATAGTTCCCTATGTATTGCCCCTACCCGAAGGTCAATGTTATGAACCTCATGAACAAAGCTACCTTGGCCGAGAGGCCTGGCGTCAATGGAGAATATAGGGATCGGTTTGACCAATACACTCAGATGCATACCTTGAGCCTGAGCAAACTGAGCGTCAACCAGATTAGCCCCGGACCCACTATCAAGAAGAACAGAAAATCTCTCCACTCTCGTACCAACCACCACCTCCACTGGTACAAGGAACTGAGAAGAACTAGCGGACGAAATACATACTCCCAGGTTGTCGTCCACCACACAACCTGGGATTAACAGTTTTCCGGCGACTTTTTGCTCAACAAGGCACGGGATGGACATCCCCAACAAAATGTCCCTCTTTCCCGCAGAAGAAACACCTTCTAGTCCTGCTGCGTACCGCCAATCCCCTCCTACGAAATGATGTCCCTCCCAACTGCATAGGCTCCTCCGAACAGACAAGGGGAACCTCAACATAAGGGACTTTAGTAGTAGGTGGAGTAACAACAGGGGGCGGAGTTACCTCGCACCTCTCCCGGAGCCGTCTATCAGTACGGATAGCTAAGGCCATAGCAGCCTCCAGTGAAGGAGGAGACTCATACTGAGCCAAAACGTCCTTTAATTTGTCGGAAAGCCCATGACAAAACTGGCTCCTAAGAGCTGGGTCATTCCACTGAGTATCTGTGGCCCATCTACGGAACTCAGAAGCAAATTCCTCCGCCGGACGATCTCCCTGCTGTATCTTACGTAATTTTGTCTCAGCAAGAGAGACCCGATCTGGGTCATCATATACCAAACCCAGGGCAGTAAAAAATCGATCTACTGACTGTAGAGCCGGGATCCCGGAGGAAGGGAGAAGGCCCAGGATTGAGGGTCCCCTTGTAGGAGCGAGATAACAATTCCCACTCTCTGCTCTTCACTCCCTGATGATCGAGGCCGAAGCCGAAAATACAATTTACATGCTTCCCTGAAGGTAAAAAATTTGTCTCGCCCACCAGTGAACCTGTCCGGGAGAGCTACTTTAGGTTCAAATCTGGTTTGCTCCAAGGGAGACAAAACTTTGGACTTAATGTCCGTCAGCTCCATGGATAATCCCTGCAACTGCAGAGCCAGCTGGGCTACTGGATCCATGGCAACTGGGAATAATTTTATGGGCCAGTGAAAATGTCACACGGTCTTATGATATGTGTACGATGTCAGTAAACTTATTCTTAAAAGAACAACACTCTATACAACATATAGATTAGCAACATCAGCATGTAAATATAGAATAGATTTACCTGACACGATATCCGTTGAACTCAGGGTTAATCTTGAGGACTTGATACACTGTCACAGGAAAGAGGAGGACCGGGGGTCTAACCTGACCCTAAACTGGGGTCCTAACTAATACCTCACCTTGGAGGTACTGATAATGGTTCAGAGGTCCAAGTCTCCAGCCTAACCCTGTCTCCTATCAGTCCCTGAACCCTGTAATCAGTCCTAAGAAGGATTCTGATTACCACCAAAGGGATATGGGCTGATCTCAGCTAAATACACAGATTAGACATATAAGACAGACAGGATAACACAGACTTGCATACACACTCAAACACAGAAGGAACATAAATGATCTGGGATATTAAACTCTAAGCAAGGTGAGCTTAAAACAACTAAGGAGCTCTTTAACTTAAGTCTATACAGATACAATCCTATCTGTGGTCTGCATGAAGAATTTCACTGGCAACTCCCAACACAGACAACCAGAGATTTAAAGGAAACCAATCAACAAATAATTAATTGCAGCCGGGAGAAAACTGCACCCAGTCCCAGAACTGAGCACAGACAGAATTAACTCCCTAACTGCCAAACACAAAGAAACAGCAACTCAGCTGTGAGAAGTCAGAATGTGCAACCGCGACGATCTTCGTGGCGATGCACACATGACAACAAAAATCAGAAAAATGGTACTGTATCAGAAGCGTACAGCTGTATACGGTGTAGGGAAAATTTAAATCTCCGTATATATTTCCGGAGTCACACAAGACGCTCTTTCAGTATGGATTTGACCGTAATACAAAGCAGAAAAACGGTACTGTATCAGAGCGTACAGCTGTATACGGTGTAGGGAAAAATTTAATCTCCGTATATACTGTATATCCGGAGTCACACACAGACGCTCTCTCAGTATGGATTTGACCGTAATACTAGCAGATATACGGTACTGTATAGAGAGCGCACAGCTGTATACGGGGTAGGGGAAAATTTAATTCTCCGTATATATTTCCGAGTCACACACGTATGCTCTCTCAGTATGATTGACCTTAATACAAAACAGCAGAAATACGGTACTGTATCAGAAGTGTACAGCTGTATACAGTGTAGGGGAAAATTTAAATCTCCGTATATATTTCCAGAGTACACACAGACGTTCATCTCAGTATGGATCTGACCGTAATACAAAAAGCAGAAATACGGTACTGTATCAGAAGCGTACAGCTGTATACGTGTAGGGGAAAATTTAAATCTCCGTATATATTTCCGATATACACACAGACGCTCTCTCAGTATGGATTTGATGTTAATACAAACAGCAGAAATACGGTACTGCATCAGAAGTGTACAGCTGTATACAGTGTAGGGGAAAATTTAAATCTCCGTATATATTTCCAGAGTCACACACAGACGTTCACTCAGTATGGATTTGACCATATTAAAAAAAAAGCAGAAAAACGGTACTGTATCAGAAGCGTACAGCTTTATACAGTGTAGGGGAAAATTTAAATCTCCGTATATATTTCCGGAGTCACACACAGACGCTCACTCAGTATGGATTTGACTGTAATACAAAAAGCAGAAAAACGGTACTGCATCAGAAGCGTACAGCTGTATACAGTGTAGGGGAAAATTTAAATCTCCATATATATTTCCGGAGTCACACACAGACGTTCACTCGGTATGGATTTGACCGTAATACAAAAAGCAGAAAAACGGTACTTTATCAGAAGCGTACAGCTGTATACGGTGTAGGGAAAAATTTAAATCTCAGTATATACTGTATTTCCGGAGTCACACACAGACTCTCTCTCAGTATGGATTTGACCGTAATACTAGCAGATATATGGTACTGTATGAGGAGCGTACAGCTGTATACGGTTTAGGGAAAAATTTAATTCTCCGTATATTTTCCGGAGTCACACACAGATAGTCAGCATGTATTTGTCCATGATACCAGCCGGTACACGGTAGTGTGTGAGGAGCGTACAGCTCTATACGGTGTGGGAAAAAATGAACGCTCGGTAACTGTGCAGAAAAAAAGAATAAAAGTATTAGTGCTGTGTAAAAAGCAGTCTGCACAGCAGTGTACACTCAGCAATACAGCTATCAGGCAGCCTAATAACCATTGCTGCTGCACACAAGAAAATCTTCCCGTCACTGCACACTAACTGTACAGCACAATTGCTATCAGCACAAGCACATAAGAACTTCTCTTTCCAGCCCTCTCTCCCTACTGATAAACAGCAAGCAACCTCTCCCTACTGTTAAGATCGGCAGAAGTAAAATGGAGGTCGGCGCTCAGGGCTTTTATAGACACTATGACGCCCTCCAAAGCAAGACAATCACTGCAATGCCCTTCTCTAAGATGGTGGTGGACTCTGCACATGTCATTTCGTTGCCCACAGTGTACGTCCTTGCTCATTGGCTGAAAAAAAGGCACCAGCAAACATTCTGGGAAATCCGACTTTGGCGCTTGTTTTGCCGACCGCATGGCCTACCTCACGTTATGGTCGGGTTTCGGTCTGCGAAACCCGACTTTGGCGAAAGTCGGCGACTTATGAATCTGGCCGACCTGTTTCGTTCAACTCTTCTGGCAATGAGTCTTTTACAACTCTGTGGAGGAATTTTGGCCCACTTCTCTGTGCAGAATTGTTGTAATCCAGCCACATTAGAGGGTTCCCAAGCATGAACTGCTTTTTTAAGGTCATGACTCAGCATCTCAATTGGACTTCGACTAGGCCACTACAAAGTCTTAATCTTGTTTTTCTTAAACCATTCAGCAGTGGAATTCAGCTGGTGTTTTGGATCATTGACCTGATTGTGTCAATTTTTCATACCCTTAATAAATAAATAAATGGCAAAAAACTGAAGACATCACATATGAAATATAATTTCTTAAACAAATTGTATGCACCAAAATTGAATATAAATTTAAATTAAAATGCCAAAAAAGCCAGTAATACAAATAATACTAATTATAGTAAAATTAAAATCGAACTGCAACACTAATGAAATTGTCATGCCCTCAGCCGCAGGCCCTTTCTCTGCTAAGAACCTGCATCCTTTTGGCAGGTCTCCTGGTAATGCTCTTAGGAAGCGCACCCCGCTTCCTGCATACTTAAAACAGCAAGGCACCTGTTCTCTATTAGGGCTGTCTGTACTGTGATGTTCTGTGCATAAAAGGCATCCTCCCCTTAAGGGAGGTGCCTGAGCAGGGATTCTCTGGGATTGTTGACTCAGCTTCAGGCCACACTCTGCTGTGCTCTGCACTATACTGACTTCTGTTTACACAGAATCCTCTTCTGGCGATTCCTATCCTGGATCCCTCTGGTCATTCTGGTCACTCCAATTCCCACTCCCAACTGACTTAGCCTCTTCTCACAGAACCCTCCAGATACTGCTACTGGCGGGATCAGCCTTTTTGGGACTTCACGGAGTTTCCAATATTCTCTCCACCAGCAGAGCCAAGTACTCCATAGTGTTTCTATTCGGTCAATACGAGTCGTCCTCTGGTCCAACATTTAGGCCACCTGGTGTTGTGACAAAGGAATCCATGTATAGGAGTACACCTTGCCCGATGCTCCACTACGTGGTACAGTGCTGTGATTCCCTCTGACACCTTTTCCCTTTCTCTCGTCTCGAGTATACAGCCGTCACTGCACCATCAGTGGTCTAGTGCAGTGTTCCCCAACTCCAGTCCTCAAGGCCCACCAACAGGTCATGTTTTCAGGATTTCCTTAGTATTGCCCAGGTGATAATTGCATCACCTGTGCAATACAAAGGAAATCCTGAAAACATGACCTGTTGGTGGGCCTTGAGGACTGGAATTGGGGAACCTTGGTATAGTGCAGAGGTCTCAAACTGCATTCCTCAAGGGCAGCAAACATGTCATGTTTTCAGGATTTCCTTGTATTGCACAGGTGATAATTTAATCACCTGCACAGATGATTCCAGCACCTAGTGCAATGCTAAGGAAATCTTGAAAACACGCACGGTTTGCGGCCCTCGAGGAATGCAGTTTGAGACCCCTGGTCTAGTGAGTCCACTATACTTTATCCCGCCCTGTGGGCGTAACAAAGTAACAATTCTGCTGTGCTACTGATATAGGTCCAAAGAAGTATAAAGCATTATGTCTTTAACTGTACACCATTTACTGTAAGTCAGACCTGGGCAAACTATGGCCCACTGGTCACATCTGGCCCATGGAACTGGACAGCAGAGGGGCTGGAAGCAGTGGCTCACGGGTTGCATGCCATGGCTACCCTCCCCACCTCCAATGCAACATCTCAATCTTACCAGTAACTGCATCCTCGGGAATGTAATGATGGAGCAGTCGGTTCCGTCTTCCGTTTGTGTGACTGACAGCAAGTGCAATAGCATCTTTAGTGCGTGCTCTGCACACTGAGGCTCCATTGCAGGCAAAGACCAGAACCAAGCAGCGCGCTGGGGAATCAGGGGCGAGGTTAGTAGTGTGTATCTGTTTTTGTTCCGGCATTCACTTGAAGGGAGAATGTGTGTGTCCACTAAAATTCTGGAGACTGTGGGGGACATCATAATCTTTTGTGGGGTTGTGAGCGGGAGGGGGATCATACTGTATGAGTTATTCTGTGTTGAGTGGCTGTGAGGGATCATACTGTGGGGCTCCTCACTTAGTATTGGAGGTCTGTGGGGATCATACTGTGGGTAGTCTCCATTCTGTTAGGGGTTGTGGGGGTCTTCTTTCTTAGGTACTCTGGTGATCATACTGTCTTTGACGTCTTCATTCAGTGTTGAAGAGCTGTGAGGATCATACTAGGGGTCCTCATTCAGTGTTGGAGGGCTGTGGAGATCATACTGTGGAGGTCATCATTCTGTGTTTGAGAACTGTGGGTGATTATACTGTATGAGGGGACTATTAGGCTGTGGGGGACATCATAATGTTTGGGGGATTGTGGGAGCCATCATATTGTAGTCGAGACTGTTGGAATTATTATATTGTGTTGGAGGGCTGTTAGGGATCATACTGTGGGCATTCATACTTGGTGAAGGCCATCATTCTGTGTCTGGTATCATGCTCTTTGGATGGCTGTGGGAGCTCATACTGTGTGGGGGCTTGTGGAGGCCATCATACTGTATTTGGGGGGGTGAAGTGTCTAGTATACTGTGTGGACAGCAATCAGACCATCATTCTATGTGTGTGGGCTGTGGGACCATTGTAAGGTGTTGGCGACTATGGGGATGGCATACTTTGTGTGGGGGCTGTGGAGACATTGTACGGTTTTGGTGAGAGCTTTTAATCATATTGCATGAGCTGAGTAACAGGAGCAGTATGATATACTGTTTTTTATGTTTTTCATCAGCTACATAATAAGCAATAACATTGATATAATTAATTAATATAACTAAAATATTGAACATAATTTCAACGTATTGGTATGACAACAGTCATGGTATCTCATCTGGTCCCTTGGGATATTCAGCTTAAGGAAGGCTTGTTTTTTTTTTCTACTATGTGCGCCACCTAGTGTAAGGGCGGGCCCGGACTGTAGTCGTGACCTGGATTACCATAACATCCATGTGCGGCCCGTCTCATACATGAAACAGTGTTCTTCCCTCTGGCGTACCTGTATCTCCAGATTCCAATTCCCCTGGGCACTTCCCAGGTACCGATGGCCCCTCTTCCAGCCGACCCCCAGCAATGGAGACACAGTCCAGAACAACTTGAACACTCTCTTTACTGAATTCTTCACACGTTACATCCACAGTTGGCACAACAGGTATTACATTAGTTCCCTTTGCTCTCCCTGCCTTGATGTCACTTCTGTGCAGTACACGTCTGGACCAGACCATCCCAAAATGCTCCCAAGTTCCTTCCAGGCCTGACCCCGCCATAATGACATCTCCTCCAGCCTGCTTCGCCTCAGAGCTGAATTCATCAATCACTAGGTTGTGTGGCCCCATGTGAAGCATCCGGCTTGTCTGCACTGAACTTGTCAAAGCTCCAGCTCCCCTCAGTTCCCTGGCCCAGCCAACTTCTGCCCTAAAAACATTGGCCCAGGAGGTAAGGCGCCACATCTTTCCTCTTCTGTATAGGCCCACTGCGATACTATGCAGCAGCAGTGGATAACGTGGTTGCTATACTTGGAATGTTGCATGGCTGCCGATTGTCCGGGTCTGAGCCCTTGTGGACACTTGGGCTCTCTGGCCCCGTCTAAACTAACTTCCTATAAAACCCTTTCTTACTATCCGGCAGCCCCTCCTACACTTAACCCTATGGGAACTCTCTAGGAACTCTACCTAACAAGGCCCGCTAGTATGCCCCCACCTAGTGGCCTGTAACAGTACTATACTTACCCATATATACAGGGTGGTCCAAAAGTAGGTGGACAGTATGTGTAATAGGGTTATGAAGGGGGAGATTTATCAAACATGGTGTAAAGTGAAACTGACTTAGTTGCCCTTAGCAACCAATCAGATTCCACTTTTCATTCTTCACAGACTCTTTGGAAAATGAAAGGTGGAATCTGATTGGCTACTAAGGGCAACTGAGTCAGTTTCACAGATCCAGTTTTCACAGATAAATCTCCCCCAAAATGGCAAATAATTTAAATACAGATCAAAGAAAATGGATTTTAAAATAGTATTGGAAATCTCAAAATGCTGAAACAGTTAGAGCAAATTGGGTTGAAACATTTGGTACTCAAGCCCCAAAGAGACAAACCATTTACCGCATTCGTGACAAATTCGATGCCACTGGCTCAATCCTTAATGCTCCAAAAACTGGTCAATCCAAAACAGCCTGTACAGAAAATAATAAACAACTTGTTGCTGAAACATTTGTTCAGAGTCCAAAAAAATCCACCAGAAGAGTCTCTTTAGAATTGGGAATTTCACGAGCTTCCATCATGCGAATCCTGAAATCTATTGGATGTAAAACTTATCATCCACGTCTAATTCATGGTTTATTGGAGGATGATCCAGACAGTCGGCTGCAATTTAGTGAGATTATGCTCAACAAAATGGAAGAAGATCCAGTAATTTTAGATAACATTATGTGGAGTGATGAAGCTTCTTTCAAATTATCTGGCCATATTAACAGACATAATTGTATGTACTGGTATAATGAGAACATGCATTTAACATTAGAGAAACAACTAAATGAGCCTGGTGTCAATGTTTTGAATGTTAGCTTACTGACCAAGCACTCAGCCCCCACCAGGTGGTGATTTTAATTACAGCAGGTCTCTACTTACCCATATATGCAGGCATTACTGACAGAGGTGTCCACATTCACCCAGAAATTCAGATATCAGCCTAATAGAGGTATGTTCACATAGGTCAGGGACTCACCAGACTTGAGACCACTTTGACGATGGTTGGTGGGCTTTTAATATTTGGCCAAATGTTATACTAAGCTACTCAAATTTTTCCTTATACTCCAAAGCCATATTGCTATTCAAAATTTCAAGTATTCCATATTGTCATGCTTTAGTATGTTAGAGTGCAACCTTTTCTCGTATGTTTTCCATGGGGGTAGCACCCCTTGATTTGCACCTAATTCACATTAATCTGGATGTGCCAGTCAGGTTTTTTTGTCTTTTGGTCTGTCATTGTTAGTTTGTTTAGCATATGTGATATCTGTAATCTGTATGTAACCCCTTGTGATGTTCCTCTAGAATTTTCTGTGTAAATATTCAGATTTGTTATGTGGTATAACAGCACCATCTAGTGGTCGTTTTATAGAATGTCTTTGGTTGTTGATATTGAGGTTTTTTGACATATCTACCACACCGTAGTTCATGAGTCATAGCTTTCATGACTCATCAGCCAGCCCCAGCAGCCATGTTTTTTTGCTCAGTATACAACTAAGACAGTTCATTCCTGAGTACCTCCTGACATCAGAATCCAATAGTGATCTCTTACATCCAGATCTGTAGCCGCACAATCGGTAGGTCCTAAACACATTCACCATGAACTTGACAGCCGTATAAATATTGGGATGTTTACATCATGCTGTTATGAAAATGTGAGAGTTGTAGTCCATGCTTTTCCGACTGGTCAGTAAGCATGGGATATACCGCATGTTATATGTAACTACATGTTATGCATATAGTGTGTTCCCTCACCACTGTATATTGTGTATATATTGTATGCTTGCCACATGTTTGTGAGCACATAGTAAAATACTGTTATTTGTTCTACAGTTTTTTACCATATTCGATTCCTGCAATAAACTTGGTAACAGACATCACGTGTCTATCAAATCACTGTTGGGATCAAGATTATGCTGTCTGCAAGGATTATGTACACATACACATAAGACGGGCAGAACAGTAAAAAACGATTAACCCTCGCAGGCTGGATAGAAGAACTGCGGATTCTCACATACTGATCGCAGTAAAACTGCCCGCTACAAGCTGGATAGAAGATACCGCAGCTCGCACATAGTGATCGTCGTGAAACCAACCTTCTGTCAAGCCTGAAAGAAAGGGCGCGAATCCTGTCAGAGCGTCACCATGTCAGCCGCAGAAGGTAGATCATTCACCACAAGATCTGCAATCTCAGCCAGCTGCAAAAGCTCAAAGAAGTCAGTGAGCAGCTCTACCATCGCCATTGCCCGCGCAAAAGCAGAAGCTGCCAAAGTGCGAGCATCGTTTGCTGAACAAGAAAGCCAATTAGAAGCAGAGGAAGCACAAATGAAGGCACACATGGAAGCAGAGGAAGCACGCATGAAAGCAGCTCTGGCCGAACAACAGGCACACATGGAAGCAGAGGAAGCATGCATGAAAGCAGCTCTGGCCGAACAACAGGCACACATGGAAGCAGAGGAAGCACGCATGAAAGCAGCTCTGGCCGAACAACAAGCACACATGAAAAAACTAGCATTGGAGAGGGAAGCCGCAGTTGCACTAGCAGAGGCTGAAGTTTTGGAGGAGGCAGCAAGTATCGCAAGTAATAGACGCAGCAGTATTCTTGGATCAGAGCTCAGTCAACAGGACAAAGCACGACACTTCAAAATACGTACTGCAGTATGCTAAGTCAGATGACGGTCTGTATTACGGTCCAGGAGTTGAGTCAACCCCTGCTTACAAACTCCAGCCTAATCCTGTCACACAACAAGCAGCCTCAGCCTTCCAAATGCCATACATCAAGCAAGACAGTAACTTTATATATCATCGGTCCCCAATGCAACCTGCATTCCAACCGACAGACAACTGCAGAGCAGCTCCAGCCTTCAAGAAGGAACAAGTAGATGGTAGTTATTACAACAAAGACAAGTTTAAAGACTACTCTAACCCACATGGACCTCTGCACCTCAGCTCGTTTCCAGATTCATCAAACAGAAATCAAGGTATGTCAGATGTTCTCAAATTCCTTGCTCGACGTGAGTTGATAACCCAAGGACTCTCCAAGTTTAACGACAAACCTGAAGGCTATAGAGCATGGCGATCCTCATTCAGAAATACAATCAAAGATCTGGATCTGTCTGCAAACGAGGAGGTCGACCTTTTAGTCAAGTGGCTAGGAAATGAATCCACAGAGCATGCAAAACGGATTAGGGACATCAATTTAGACTATCCCGACAGAGGACTAAACCTGATATGGGAGAGACTGGAGGAGTGTTAACGGCTCACCAGAAGTGATAGAAAACGCACTCTTCAAAAGAATTGAGGATTTCCCCAAGATGCAAGGCAAAGGTTTCCAAAAACTGAGAGAATTGAGCGATCTGTTGACAGAACTTCAAGTTGCCAAAGCTCAAGGAGACTTACAAGGCCTAGCATTCTTGGACACAGCACGCGGTGTAAATCCCATAGTACGCAAACTTCCGCAAGGCCTGATAGATAAGTGGATCGGTCAAGGCTCCAAATACAAAGAACGATACAACGTCCCATTTCCTCCATTCTCATTCTTTGTGGACTTTGTACACCAACAAGCAAAGATTAGAAATGACCCCAGCTTTGACTTCTCAATGTTTGACACCACGTACCCCAAATCAGGAGAACCTGTCTCAATGCGTAACCTGAGAGATACACCAGTGGCAGTACACAAAACCAGTGTATCTCTTCAAGACACTTCACGCAAAACTTATCGTACTGCAGAGACTGATAAGACCTCATCTAAAGACCCGTGCAAAGAATGCCCTCTGCATAAGAAACCACATTTGTTGTTGAAATGCAGAGGATTCAGAGAAAAACAGCTCAAAGATCGCAAAACTTTCCTCAAAGAAAACCACATTTGCTACAGGTGCTGCGCAGCAACTTCACATCTTGCAAAAGACTGTACAACAAACATTAAATGCTCAGAGTGTGACAGTGAAGAGCATAACATAGCTTTACACCCAGGACCAGCTCCATGGACTCTCACACCCTCAGACCAAGTGGCAGAGCACGGCGAGGAGCAGAGAGACCCTACACCTCCTGAAGTGACACCTCAGTGCACCCAAGTCTGTGGAGAAGGACTTAGCAACAAATCTTGCTCCAAGATCTGTCTTGCCACAGTTTACCCCATTGGTCACAAAGAGAAAGCTGTAAAGTTGTATGCCATCCTTGATGATCAGAGCAACAGGTCTCTCGCTAATTCAACTTTCTTTGATATCTTCGACATTAAAGGAAACAGCTCGGCATATTCACTTAAGACTTGCACAGGTGTGAGTGAAGAAAAAGGGAGAAGAGCTACTGGTTACCAAATTGAATCCTTAAATGGTGAAACATCCCTGCCTCTGCCTACGCTGATAGAATGCAATCAGATCCCAAACAACAGAGAAGAGATTCCTACACCTGCAGCAGCATCACATCATGGACATCTAAAAAATATAGCGCACCTAATTCCTGAAGTCGACCCAGACGCTCCAATAGTACTTCTGCTTGGAAGAGACATCATAAGAGTCCACAAGGTGAGGAAACAGATAAACGGTCCTCACAGTTCTGCTTATGCTCAGAAGCTCGACCTAGGGTGGGTCATTATAGGCGATGTCTGCCTAGGAAGCGTTCACAAGCCAACCACTGTGAATTCTCTCTTCACAAATACATTGGAAAATGGACGTCCATCCCTCTTTCAGCCTTGTCCTAACAGATTCCTTGTAAGAGAGAAGCCTACAAGTGTGTTATACCCGGACTGTGCAGAAGATGAAGATCATCTGGGGTGTACAGTGTTCCAGAGGACAAAGGAAGACAACGACCCTACCAAAGACGTCATAGAATACCGCATGAAGGTACATGTTTTTGGCAATAGTCCATCTCCTGCTGTCGCCATTTATGGACTGCGACTCTCTGCCCAAGAAGGTGAAGAAAACTATGGGCAAGACGTTAAGAAGTTTGTTGAAAGAGACTTCTATGTGGATGATGGCCTAAAGTCACTTCCCTCACCAGAGGCTGCAATCAGCCTACTCAAGAGGACTCAACGTATGCTTTCCTGTTCAAACCTCAGACTGCATAAAATAGCTTCAAACAGCGAAGATGTTATGGCAGCCTTCCCAGTTCAAGATCATGCCAGCGATCTTAAAGACCTAGACTTTGCAACGGACCCCATACCCATGCAACGCAGCTTAGGGCTCAGCTGGGATCTCAAGTCTGACACCTTTACCTTCCAGGTTGACCAAGAGCAAAAGCCCTTCACACGACGTGGTGTCTTATCCACCATCAACAGCCTATATGATCCACTTGGATTTGCAGCACCAGTCACCATCCAAGGTAAGACTCTCCTCAGAGATTTAACTGCAGACACATGTGATTGGGACTCTCCACTTCCCCCAGAGAAAGAAGCTCTATGGGTAACCTGAGAGACTCTCTAAAGACATTGTCTAATCTACACATTCACAGACCATATGCTCACATCTCTGCTGCAGAGGTTCAGACTAAGCAGTTGTGTATATTTTGTGATGCTTCAGTAAAGGCGATAGCTGCAGTCGCTTACCTTAAAACAACAGATATCAAAGGTCAAGTCCAGATTGGCTTCGTGATGGGAAAGGCAAAATTGGCACCATGTCCTGAGCTTACCATACCAAGACTGGAACTTTGTGCTGCTGTTCTAGCAACAGAGCTAGCTGAGCTCATTGTGACAGAGATAGATTTAAAGCTTGAAGATACGGTGTTCCATACAGACAGTAAAGTAGTGCTGGGTTACATTCACAATGAGACTAGAAGATTCTATGTCTACGTACATAACAGAGTTCAAAGAATCAGGAGGTCAACACGACCTATCCAGTGGCGTTATGTATCAACTGATCACAACCCAGCAGACCACGCAACAAGAGCTGTTCCTGCAGCCCATCTTAAAGACACTACATGGCTCACAGGACCAGCATTCCTCTACAAATCAGTACAAGACACTTTTGAGAAAGACACATTTGAAATGTTAGAACCAGATTCTGATGCAGAGATTCGTCCTCATGTTTCTGTACTCACTACAAGAGTTTCTAGCAGAGAGCTCGACTCTAAACGGTTCAACAAGTTTTCTGCCTGGAGGTCACTGAACAGAGCCATAGCTAATTTAATAAACGCCAGACCCTTGACACCAATACCGAATGATCCAGAGGATCCTCTCTTGCTTACCCCTTCCACACTTCTTACCCAAAAGGTTGGTACAGCATCAGCACCTCTTGGTGAGTTTGATAATAAAGACTTGTACAAGTGTCAGTGGAGATGGGTTCAAACTTTAGCAGACGCCTTCTGGGATAAATGGAAAAAGCAATATGTTTCTACCTTACAGACCCGGAATAAATGGCAAGCCAGTAAACCCAACATGGAGGTTGGTAATGTTGTTCTTGTCAAAGACACTCAGTCAAAAAGAAATGACTGGCCTTTGGGACTGATAACCAAAGTGTTTCCAAGTGAAGATGGAAAAGTTAGGAAAGTGGAGGTCAAGATCTGCAGGCAACACGAACCTAAACTTTTCCTCAGACCAGTCACTGAACTGATTTTGTTGCTCTCTCCAGAGGTACCTTAAAGTGGTATCTTTAAGATACCAGGCGAGGAGTGTGATGTTCCGCTAGAATTTTCTGTGTAAATATTCAGATTTGTTATGTGGTATAACAGCACCATCTAGTGGTCGTTTTATAGAATGTCTTTGGTTGTTGATATTGAGGTTTTTTGACATATCTACCACACCGTAGTTCATGAGTCATAGCTGTCATGACTCATCAGCCAGCACCAGCAGCCATGTTTTTTTGCTCAGTATACAACTAAGACAGTTCATTCCTGAGTACCTCCTGACATCAGAATCCAATAGTGATCTCTTACATCCAGATCTGTAGCCGCACAATCGGTAGGTCCTAAACACATTCACCATGAACTTGACAGCCGTATAAATATTGGGATGTTTACATCATGCTGTTATGAAAATGTGAGAGTTGTAGTCCATGCTTTTCCGACTGGTCAGTAAGCATGGGATATACCGCATGTTATATGTAACTACATGTTATGCATATAGTGTGTTCCCTCACCACTGTATATTGTGTATATATTGTATGCTTGCCACATGTTTGTGAGCACATAGTAAAATACTGTTATTTGTTCCACAGTTTTTTACCATATTCGATTCCTGCAATAAACTTGGTAAGGCCGGGATCACACATGCGACGAAAACGTCCGACGCTCGCATGTGAAATCCCAGCTCTGGCCCTGGCACTCGGGAGTGGAGTGCGTGGCTGCATGTATTTCTATGCAGCCGCTCGCTCCACTCCCGAGTGCCGGCGCCAGAGCTGAGATTTCACATGCGAGCGTCGGATGTT
Source organism: Oophaga sylvatica (assembly GCA_033576555.1). Classification (NCBI taxonomy): domain Eukaryota; kingdom Metazoa; phylum Chordata; class Amphibia; order Anura; family Dendrobatidae; genus Oophaga; species Oophaga sylvatica. The sequence goes on along the minus strand of JARQOD010000001.1, from coordinate 116,696,694 downwards.
TTCGTCATATGTGTGATCCCGGCCTAACAGACATCACGTGTCTATCAAATCACTGTTGGGATCAAGGTTATGCTGTCTGCAAGGATTATGTACACATACACATAAGACGGACAGAACACCCCTTCTCATGTACAGCACCATGGAATCAATGGCGCTATATAAATAAATAATAATAATAACTTAAGGGGTGGGGGCAAAACAGGAACATTCTTTCACCCCCTTACACTATAATGCAGAAATTGATCAAATTGCCAGTGCCTTAGACTCCTTTGCATGCCTGAAATTGTGCAAAGTGATATCATTGCAAAACCAATTTTACTCACCTCCAGTGGCCATTGCATGGGAAGTTATTTCCATCTCAGCCATGGAAAACGAAGAAGGGAATAACCATTTAAAAGAGGTTTTAAAATTACTTTCCCCCTTTTGGCCTCTGCTAGGTTAAAATTATTAACTCAGGCATTACATAACCTCCCCAGATCCAGCACTTTATCTCCTCTGCTGCTTCGGTCTCTGCAGCAGTGATGTCACAACTATGACAAACATCACCACTGCAGCCAATGACAGAGCTCAGTGGCTTGTGTCATTTACATAAACAGAGCTGCCGAGCTCAGTGATTGGCTACATTGGTGATGTGCGCCATAATCATGACGTCACGGCCGCAGCCAAAATACTGATACTGAAGCAGCAGTGGGGAGGCTGGATTGGAATGGGTTGGATGTGAATTTTTTGTGGTCTTGTGTAAGTATCTGGAGGCCACTTTTTTTTAAAGGGAATCTGTCACCCTAAATTGGCGGGATATTCAAATGATGGCAGTCAGGTCAGTTGGGCGGTGTTTTGGGTACGTGCCTTAACATGTTGTTCGCCGCTGTCTCCATTATTTCTGGGAATTGTAGTCTTTGCCCTCCATATAACGCGCCTGCGCATTGCAATCTGCGGGCAAAGCATACTGCGCGTGCGCAATTCAAGATTGCAATGCGCAGGTGCGTTATATGGAGGGCAACGACTGCAATTCCCAGAAATAATGGAGACAGCGGCGAACAGCATGTTAAGGCAAGTACCCAAAACACCGCCCATCTGACCTGACTGCCATCTTTTGAATATCCCGCCAATTTAGGGTGACAGATTCCCTTTAAAGCAGAAACCCCTTTAAATTGCAATATAGAGTGAATTTGTACCCTTTTTTTTAGTTTATTGCTGGCTGTCTACATTACCAGCCACTTTTACAGTCTATTGGAGGTTTTCTAGGCAAGCACTGTTCTGGAGCTGGCCGGATTGCCGAATCCAGCCGCCTTCAGCGCTCCTCCAGTGATGCAGAGGCAAAGATGCCTGTGCTTTAGCATTAAAGTGCGCTCGGTTCTGACAGCAGCTCAGCCATATTGCCTGTCCAAACTGTCATATCATCTGTCAATCACTAACCCCCCCTGGCAAGCACAAAGCCAGATGAGTCTGGGCAGCAGTCTGCGCTACTCAAGACAGAAGATGAGAAAACTTCTTTTAATAAATAAAAAAATAAGAACTTCTTCCTGACATACAGCAACTGTCCAGAACAGCAAGTACATATATTGCATTTTTGCACTCAGGCATTGAATAATTTGTCATCAATATTGTTTGACATTTATTTGATGCTATTGTCTGGTGGACATTCCTTTTAAATGTAACTATTGTGTTTGCAAGTTTAAAACATTTTTGACAAAGATTTCAGTGCAATCAGTACTTATCAAAATGAAATGAGTGACTTGCGCAACTGATCCTTACTCTATGGTTAATATAACTTCAACTTGTAACTAGAAAACAACACAACCAATAATTAGTGACATTAAACCCTGTAATTTGGAGTGTAGCGTAACCGAAAAGAAAGGCATGTGCCCATATACTCCTTCAGGAGATGATTTTGGACATTTTTATGAAGCCCAGATCGTCTCCAGTCTCACTCTACCGTAATTTGTTGTTGTACAGCTATACATTTGTAAAGACCATACAAACAGCTGAACAACCATTGACTGAACGGACGACTATTGAACAGTTGTTCTTCCGACAAAGCCATACACAATTTAGCCCATATTGACCATAACAGTTGTTCAAACTTTAAATGACACCAAGCAAAATACAAAAGGATCTCTCTAGGACTGTACTTTAACCAGTTAAGGCCATTTTGCCTCGTTCGTGACCAGGCACATTTTCAGTTTTCATCATACATGCGCTTTTAAGGTTATGTGCACATGGTGAGTTTTTTGGTGCTTTTTCGAGGAGTTTTTTCCACGCGGAAATGAGCCAAAAACGCTATGGAATCCTCATGCCAGCTAATTCAATGAGAACCCTGAAGTGCTGTGGACATGATCAGTAATTGTCCTTGAGTATTTGCAGTGCATTTTTTTCTGCAGCATGTCAATTCTTTGAGCAGATTTTTTAGCGTTTTTCACCCATTGGCTTCAACCAAGTCAGTTAAATCCGCAGCAAAACGCAGGTATAAATAGGTTTGCGGTTTTGCTGAATTTTTGTTAGCGCTTTTACAGGTTTCCTATGGCATTTCCCACACTGTCATCTGTGTGACAGCGTGGGAAACACCGGTGCGGTGGTACTGATCGGCGGGAACGTTACTGCCGTTAAGACCGTCGGTCAGAGCGCTGCCGGGTCATGCTGTCAGATATCAGCGTGACCCTGAAGAGATACTGTGACCCGCGGTAAAACATTTACCGCAGGTCAGCAGGCGGGGGCTGATGAGACTATTCCTCCCATCAGGCTGTCTGTTGTCACTGATAACAGTGATAGCAGGAGCCGTTGATGGGAGAAGTATCTCGAGAGCAAGCGCCTGTCCTCAAACTTAAAAAAGAAAAAAAGAACACAACATGTAAAATAATTAAATACATATGCAAATAAAAATAAACACAATATACTCACCTAACACCAAAACCCTAATGCCCTTGTCTCCTACAAAAATTGTAACATACATATGCTCACCTTAACGCCCAATCCCCATGTCTCCTTTAAACAATCAAAAATAATTAACCACCATATACTCTCCTGTCTACTGTAGTTCACGTAATCCAGTGTCCCACGACATTTCACTTGTACAACAGTCACATCGGGAAATTTGACTGCTCTAACCGGCCGCTGGCTACACACTGACAGGAGTGTACTCGCTCCTGCAGTGTACAGTGCTGAGCTGCCATGAGGACACGAGTTAATCAGCTGATGAGCTCCGGCGATCTCACTTATGGCACCACCGCAGCGTGAGAACCAGTGGTGCCATAAAGGAGATCACCAGAGCTGATCAACTCCGGTGAACTCTGTCACCACAGCGCAGTGCTATACACTGCGGGAGTGATTGCCTCCTGTGTCAGTGTGCAGCCGGCTGTTCTTGAGAGCAGTCAAATTTCTCCTGAGTGCACCAATACCATACATGTAATCGGGAAATACTTTTCAGGCACAGCGCAAAGGGAAGGAGCGCCAAATTATAGTGCAGATTTGCTGTTATGGTTTGCTGGTGCTTGATCTTCTGGGAGAGCCCCTGAGTGAAGAAAAAATACCAACATTTTTACCACAAAAATGTTCACAAGAGTAAATGGGTAAAAATGTCCCACACCTTCTGCTGAATGTACAAATACCCCATATGTGGCTGTACAGTACTGCTTAGCCATTCGGCTACCCCTTTGAGAATTTATCTACAGGTATAGTGACAATTTTGACTTCATGGGTGTTTTCCAGAAACAAGCAGCAGTGGATGTTGCTCAGTGAAAATTGCCCACTGCCACTGTAGTAGTGCCCTGTATGTTGTAGTGTTCAGTACGTTGTAGTATCCAGATGATTCTAGACACGCACCCGGAAATAAGGCGGGCTCTCGTCACTACAGAAATGCCAAAAATGTGGACACTAAATGTGGTTTAGGCACACTGGGGCTCAGAATGGAGGGGGGGCATTTGAATTTGGGAGTGCAGAATTTGCTAAATTTCTTTTGGACAGCGAGAAGCCATATCGCTTAGCTAGAGCCTTTGTACTACCAGTAATGTGGAAGTCTCCTATACTTTCGTTAATGATGGAATTGAATGGGCACTTGCTTTTTTTTCATTTGAAACTTTTGTTGAGATAATTTTACGTAACATTTTGGATCACATTTATCTGGTGCTCTATGTTGAGCACTTACTTTTCGGTTTCAATCTAAATCTCAGAGTGACGCGATTCAGATGAAACCCCCCTCCGAGGGATCCATTCACTATAATGTAAGGAGGTCAAGGGTGTTAACCCTTGAAATGTTTCATTCTTTTTATGTGTGTAAGTGTATGTCTTCTATGTACTGTATGATGTCATCTTCTAGTGTTATGTCTGGTTAGTGGGGGTATAGATATAGGTAGACAGTGCATCCTTGGGGACATTAGAGGGGGGCACTAGAAGTATAGAATATATAAATATGGTAGATATAGCTTTGCGAGGGATCCAGTTATAAAATAAGTCAGTGCAGTACTTGGGTAGGACTTTAGATGGGGGCATTGAGCACATCCAGTCCAGTAGGGACAAATGGTTAGGGACTTTTTGGTCATGGAAAGATCTCCTCGTAGCGGAAGTCAGTCGGGGGTGGACCTTGCTTGAGTAAGGACGTCCACGTTCCTGGGCCCTGAGCAGAGACAAGTAGAGTGGACGGTATCAGCAACCTGAGAGCAGCCGGTGAAGGATTCACCGTGGGAACGTGAGGCCAAAGTCTGTGGGCTGACATAGCAGAGGCCAGTGGAAGATCCACTGTGGGAACGCTCAGCAGAAGTGTGCGTGCATGAGCGTAGCAGCGAGTGGGCCACCTGCGAGTATCCGGGCAGGATAACCAGAAGGGGGTGGACGACCTAGTAGATGTGTATTTCTATACTGGATTGAAGTGTCTCCAGGGAAAGAGATTGAAGTGCCGTTTTCACTGGGCTCCTCGTCCCGTCAATACTTTGTGGTCCATTCTGGTGTAGCAGAGGAGAAGAAGCGGAGTTGTGGAAAATATATTGCTGGTACCGTATAAGACGTGCTAATGGTGTTTTGGATGTGCTGTGTCCGGAGGAAAATAAAGCATAACTGTTTGACGTGATACTGAACTCTGATTCTAATTATTCTGTATACTCTAAAAACGCAAAGTGTGCACATGGCCTTAGGGATTTATTCAAAATTGAAGGCATACTGAACCAGCATGGCTACCACTGCATCTTGCAGCAGCATGCTATTCCATCCGGTTTGCGTTTAGTTGGATCATCATTTATTTTTCAACAGGACAATGACCCCAAACACACCTCCAGACTGTGTAAGGGCTATTTGACCAAGAAGGAGAGTGATGGGGTGCTACGCCAGATGACCTGGTCTCCACAGTCACCAGACCTGAACCCAATCGAGATGGTTTGGGGTGAGCTGGACCGCAGAGTGAAGGCAAAAGGACCAAGTGCTAAGTATCTCTGGGAACTCCTTCAAGATTGTTGGAAGACCACAAGTCCCATCCGGCGATGCCTGCTACAGTGACAGTGACTGACACATTAGCCAATGATGGGACAGTAGTAGTCCCATCATCCGGCTAATGTGCTGAATGTAAAAAAAAAAAAAATTACATGACATATAGAACATATAACACACATGACATACAGAACATATAACATACACATGACATACAGAACATATAACATACACATGACATACAGAACATATAACATACACATGACATACAGAACATATAACATACACATGACATACAGAACATATAACATACACATGACATACAGAACATATAACATACACATGACATACAGAACATATAACATACACATGACATACAACATATAACATACATGACATACAGAACATATAACATACACATGACATACAACATACACATGACATACAGAACATATAACACACATGACATACAACATATAACATACACATGACATACAACATATAACATACACATGACATACAGAACATATAACATACATGACATACAGAACATATAACATACATGACATACAGAACATATAACATACACATGACATACAACATACACGACATACAACATAACATACATGACATACAACATATAACATACACATGACATACAACATATAACATACACATGACATATAACATACACATGACATACAGAACATATAACATACACATGACATACAACATATAACATACATGACATACAGCATATAACATACATGACATACAGAACATATAACATACACATGACATACAACATACACATGACATACAGAACATATAACATACACATGACATACAACATATAACATACACATGACATACAGAACATATAACATACACATGACATACAGAACATATAACACATGACATACAGAACATATAACATACATGACATACAGAACATATAACATACACATGACATACAACATACACATGACATACAACATATAACATACATGACATACAACATATAACATACACATGACATACAGAACATATAACATACACATGACATACAGAACATATAACATACATGACATACATAACATATAACATACATGACATACAGAACATATAACATACACATGACATACAACACATAACATTGAGCACATACTCACCTCTTCCCCGACGCCATCGATCTGTACCGCTCTGCCTCTGCCGCCGGGAGAGAATGACGTCACTACAGTTCATTCTCTCACGGCAATGCTGGGTGAGAAAATTCCCACACAGCATTGCCATAAAGTGAGAGAATGAACTCAGTGATGCAGTGCAGGAGCCATTGTCTCCTGTCAGTGCATCATTGGGAGGCCCTACAGAGCAGTGGCATCACCTGATGTCACCGTTCTATAGGGGAGACCGTCGTGGGACTGCGTCGGACAGGGAGTATACGGTTGTTTTATTTTTTTACGTTTTTTTACAGGAGATCGAGGGCGTCGCTTGGATCTGAGCGTGTAATAAAGATATGAAAACCGTGTTGTGTTTTATTTCATTAAAATAATTTATTCTTATGCATGTTTTTTTTTAACCCTTTATTAATATAAGATTAATAATGGATAGGCGTCTTATTGACGCCTCCCATTATTAACCGGGCTTAATATCACCTTGCTATTACCCCATATCCCACCGCTACAGGGGAGTGGGAAGAGAGGGGCTAAGTGCCGGAATTGGCGCATCATACAGATGCGCCAATTCTGGGGCGGCTGGGTGCTGGTATTTTTAGCCAGGGGGGGCGCCAATATCCATGGCCCCTTCCTAGGCTATGAATATCAGCCCGCAGCTGTCTGCCTAGCCTTTCTGGCTATAAATTATAGGGGGACCCCACGTCATTTTTTGGGGGGGTCCCCATATTTTAATAGTCAGTGAAGGCTAGCTGCGGGCTGATATTCATAGCCTGGGAAGATCCATGGGTATTAACCCCTTCCCAGGCTAGAAATATTGGCCCCGGCTGTCTGCTTTCCCCCTCTGGCGCAGAAAATTGCGCGGGAGCCCACGCCATTTTTTTCCCTATTTTTATTAACTATTGTGTTATTTTGTGTATGTGTACGCGTGTGTCTTTAACTATTTATGTACCATTCTATCTATCTACCTATATATCTTTGTCTATCTATATATCTATCTTTCTATATATATTTCTAACTATCTATTATCCATCTATCTATGTATTTTCTATCTATCTAACTACTGGTATCTATTATCTATCTTTGGCCGGCGTCACACTTGCGAGTGTGATGCGAGTAAGTCGCACGACTTTCTCGCATCAATACCCGGCACGGCCGCCCGCTCTCGGACCCGAGTAGAAATACATGCAGCCGCACACTCGGGTCCGAGAGCGAGCGGCCATGCCGGGTGTTGATGCGAGAAAGTCGTGCAACTTACTCGCATCACACTCACAAGTGTGACACCGGCCTATCTCTATCTGTGTGTGTGTAATGGAGTGTGGGTTGGACAAATGTAAAAGAGGAGGTTAGACAAGAAATGACATCACAAATCTTTTTTTTTTTTGTTAAACAGCATATCTTTATTTAGCTGTATAAACCGCATACAAAACCGCATGAGAAAAACCGCGTCAAAACCGCAGGCAAATCCGCAATGTGTGCACAGGCCCTAATAGTGTCACCCCCACACCATCACACCTCCTCCATGCTTCACGGTGGGAACCAGGCATGTAGAGTCCATCCGTTCACCTTTTCTGCGTCGCACAAAGACACGGTGGTTGGAACCAAAGATCACAAATTTGGATTCAGCACACCAAAGCACAGATTTCCACTGGTCTAATGTCCATTCCTTGTGTTCTTTAGCCCAAACAAGTCTCTTCTGCTTGTTGCCTGTCCTTAGCATGGTTTCCTAGCAGCTATTTTATCATGAAGGCCTGCTGCACAAAGTCTCTTCTTAACAGTTGTTGTAGAGATGTGTCTGCTGCTAGAACTCTGTGTGGCATTGATCTGGTCTCTAATCTGAGCTGCTGTAAACCTACGATTTCTGAGGCTGGTGACTCGGATAAACTTATCCTCAGAAGCAGAGGTGACTTTTGGTCTTCCTTTCCTGGGGCGGTCCTCATGTGAGCCAGTTTCTTTGTAACGCTTGATTGTTTTTGCAACTGCACTTGGGGACACTTTCAAAGTTTTCCAATTTTTCAGACTGACTGACCTTTATTTCTTAAAGTAATGATGGCCACTCGTTTTTCTTTACTTACCTGCTTTTTTCTTGCCATTATACAAATTCTAACAGTCTATTCAGTAGGACTATCAGCTGTGTATCCATCAGACTTCTGCACAACACAACTGATAGTCCCAACCCCATTTATAAGGCCAGAAATCCCACTTATTAAACCTGACACCTGTGAAGTGAAAATCATTTCCGGTGACTACCTCTTGAAGCTCATCAAGAGAATGCCAAGAGTGTGCAAAGCAGTCATCAAAGCAAAAGGTGGCTACTTTGAAGAACCTAGAATATAAGACATAATTTCAGTTGTTACACACTTTTTTGTTAAGTATATAATTCCACATGTTTAAATTCATAGTTTTGATGCCTTCAGTGTGAATGTACAATTTTCATAGTCATGAAAATACAGAAAAATCTTTAAATGAGAAGGTGTGTCCAAACTTTTGGTCTGTACTCTGTATATATATCTATCTATCTATATATATAGATCTAATATATCTATATAGATATATATATATCTATATATATATATCTATCTATATCGATATAGATATATAGATCTATATCTATATAGATATAGATCAAATATATCTATATCGATATAGATCTAGATCTATATAAGATCTAGATCTATATATAGATCTAGATCTATATATAGATCTAGATCTATATATAGATCTAGATCTATATCGATATAGATATATATCTATCTATATCTATATCGATATAGATCTAGATCTATATATAGATATATATATATATATATCTATATACACACACACACACACATATATACACACACTCAGCTTTATATATAGATGCCTTTAAAAAGGTTGTCTGGTTTTGCTAGGTCCCCTAATGTGGAGCTCTTTAAACAACAAAATCACAAAGAAGCCTGAATGCTCATTCTTCCTACATTACTATACACTGCCCATCTGAAAACATATACTTCATTGCCAAGTCCTCCAGAGCAGACCTTTGTGCTGTTTATTAGAGGGTGTCCCAATCAATACAGCACATGACAAGGAGCTGTCTGAACCAGACAACCCTTTTCATAATATATGCAAAAAAAAATAAAATTTGAATTCTATAATTACGTAATCTGTCGCTAAACTTATGCTAGATTTCTCTTTTGTACTCTTATCAGTGTATTTCAGACAAAACAAGTACCAATTCTAGTCTATGGGTCTGCAGCTTGAGTCTCGTCAGGATAAAAAAAAAATCACTTATGAGTCAATGAAAAATCATACAGCACACATTGCCATTTGTGTGCGTTTTTTTTTCTTTTCATACAAGAAAATCCACAGATGACACACTGACCAGTAATGAAAATCTGATCCACAACGATCATAAAAATTGGTCTGTTTTTTTTCCCCCCACATAGTAGAAAAATCACTGACATCGTAAGGGCTGCATAACGTAGTGACAAAGGCTGTGATATTAGTGCTGCACCACTTTCAGACATTTTCATGAAATCCCCAGCTCTGCTCCAATTCCTAAGCTGTACGTAATGGAGAGGACTTCAGCACTGCAGACCATAACTAAGGATTTGATGAAAACACAGGTGGATGAACTTGGTGACAGATTCCCCATAGTATTACTACCTTTTCCACAGCTCGTTCATAAATCTCTCGCACATCAATCATGTTTATCTTCACAAACTCATGAAATGGACAAATAGACTTGTCTGAATAAAATACAAGAACACGGCACATTTTTATTAAACAGAAAGCCTACAAAAGGGGCTTCTCTTATAAAATGTGACTTTTATAATAAATTACCAAAGTAATATAAGAAAAAAACTGGAGATGACGACCTGCAGTCACGTAGCATGTTATTAAAAAGAGTCTTCATGACGTCTAGTCATCCTCGGTGGAGCCAGTTTTGGACAGCTAAAACATAAAATACAGAACTGGTTAGGAAATCTTACTCTACATAATAAAGTGCAATAACCAGCAAAGAAAAGCTGAGCAGGAACTATTCTACACAAGTTTGGGAAAAAATGTTCTTCTGCAGAATACTAATCTTCTCTAGATGCTAACTAGTCTCAATTTTAATTCTCAAGTAGTTTTAACTAGAAACTTATTATGTGGCAAACTTGTGCCATGTACCGCTCACAGGCCAGAAACACATTGTGAAGATTTATGGAAAATTATAGTATTTTCCTTAGCAAACAATCAGGTTACTAATATACATGAAAAGCAGAGGGAATCTTCGTACGGGTCCCAAGTTACATACTGAATTATAGTTCATAGTTGCAATTACAAACCCTCAGGCTTCAGTTGTGGCTAAAAAGTTTTGAAGTTAGCACAATTTTTTTTTCTTTACAAATTGCTAATGTAAAATCACCCATTTATTAGATCATCAAGAACTTCCAAGAGAGACGTTCAATTGCTGTGAAGCATTGAATTGACACTTTAGGGTGTCCAAGGAAGTCCAGCAAGTGCCAGGATCTACCATCTGCAAAAGAGGATTCAACAAGAGTGCAGCGCTTGCTCAGGAATAGCAGCAGGCAGGTGTCAGAGAATCTGCACCCAATGGGGTAAAGGCATTCAGAGGGTGGCCCGGTGTCCATGTATTTTGCATTTTATTTTTTTAAAGCAACCCTTGTGTTTCCTTTTTGTTTCTCAAATTAAATAATTTGATCAAATTGCCTTTTTTTGGAAATAGGGATTTTTGTGTACTCACCGTAAAATCCTTTTCTCCGAGACGCTCATTGGGGGACAAAGACCACGGTGTTCTGCTGCTGCCACTAGGAGGACACTAAGCTAATACACAAAGAAATTGGCTTCTCCTCCACAGTATACACCCTCTGCTGGCTCTAGCCTGAACCAGTTCGGTGCAAAAGCAGTAGGAGAAGATTACCATCATATCAAAGTACGATCATTCACATAATATTAGAGATCAACACATCAAATGAAAGAGACAAGCAGAAGTCGTTAGACTAAAAGGGTGGGTGCTGTGTCCCCCAATGAGCGTCTTGGAGAAAACAATTTTACGGTGAGTACACAAAAATCCCTATTTCTCCATCGCCTCATTGGGAGACACAGACCATGGGATGTCCCAAAGCAGTCCATGGGTGGGAAACCGCACGACAGCTAAATCCTTAATGTACCTAACGAATAATCTGGCCTACAGATGCGCTACTGTTGATTGCAGAATTTATCTGCCAAGGGCAGGTCTGAAAAGGCTTAAGAATGAATGTTGTAATGCTTAACCAACATGAAACGACTGGACCAAGTTGCAGCCTTGCAAACTTGCTGTATCGACGCCCGGAGCCGAATAGCCCAGGACGCCTCCACTGACCTAGTGGAGTTTACCCTGAGGCTCGCAGAGATAGGAGACCTCTGACACGGTAAGCCTCTTGAATTGAAGAGCGGATATATCTGGCTACTGTAGTTTTTTTTTTTTAAAAAAAAGAAGGAATCCGATTTGCAGAAAGGCGCTGTTCTGGAATGTATTTCCTGAGTGCTCTCTCTGAATCCAAAGTGTGGATATCCTTTTCTGTACGATGAACCGGAGATGCGCAGAACGAGGACAAGACTATGTTCCTATTCAGATGAAAGGAAGAAACGACATTAGGCAAGAAGGCCAGAGATGTCCTTACCACCACCGTGCCCTGTTGAAAGACCAGAATGGAGGTTTGCAAGACAAAGTCGTCAATTCCGAGATCTGCGTGATATCTGTTACAGCCACAAGAGAGGAAGCTTTCCAAGAAAGAAGAGTGATATGTCTTACAGGAGTTTGAAGGAGGCCACTTGTAAAGCACCTGAGACCAGATTAAAATCCCTAAGCTCCGAAGGCATCTTGTAGGGAGGAATTAAGGTGCGGCACTCCTTGTAAGAAAGTCTTAACCTGAGAATTGGAAGGTATTTTTCGCTGGAACAGGATGGATAGCATTTGAGAGAAGACAGTCCCATGCTTGAATGGAATCCTGCTTGGAAAACTCCAATATGGACAAAATGGCAAACACAAGTGGGAAACAAACGTGTTCTTTTTCTTATTTTTTTTTGTAAAACACCAAGAGAAAAAAACGCTCTCTCCAATATGATGGTAAATACGTATGAGAGTAAATTTCCGGGCGTTGATGATATTGGTGAACGCTACAAGTGGTGTTCAAAGCCCAGGTCGTTAAGCTTAGCACTCTCGAGTCCTGGCGGTAAATGGGCCCTTGAAAAAGAAGGTCTGGGGGGTCTGGTAACCGCAGGGGGGAGAGAACTAGTTACACTAGATCCGCATACCATGCTCGGCGTAGTCAGTCTGGTGCGACGAAAATCACTGGGATTCCCTCCTCCTTGATCTTCTGAAAGACCCTTGGGATTAGCGGAAGACGCGGAGAAAAAGTAATGGAAGCGAAACTGATGCCACGGAAGCACCAGGTCATCGGACCCGAGGACAATTGGGTCACGGAACGGAGATAGAAATGCTGGGGCTTTGGCGTTTAGCATAGAGGCCATTGAGGTCTATATGCAGAGTTACCGAGCATTGCCAACGGTGCTGAAAGGCTTCCGGGAAAGGAACTAGTGTCCTGAGATCAGGCCCTGGTGGCTGAGGAAAGGTGCGCCCAATTCCCTACTCCTAGAACATGAACTGCCAAAAACAAAGTAAATGGTTCGTATCGGCCTCTTGCAGAATGCGAGCTACGTCAAGCATAGCTCCTGTGCTTCGGAGGCCCTCATGACGACAGATGTATGCCACAGCCGTGGCGTGGACTGGTTGGATCCGGAGGGAACGACAGTCGAGAAGCAGGCAGAAATGCTGAAGGACTAGTCTGATTGCCCGAATCTCGAGAAAATTGATCAGGAGACCTGATTCCCAAAAGGGCAATCGTCCCTGGACCGTGTGGTGGCGGAAGATCACTCTCCAACCTAGGAGACTGGCATCAGGGGTCGACACCCGTGAGGGATCAGGAAGAAAGTACTTTATCTGAATCAATGAGGACAACAATGTCCACTACCTCAGAGACCGCTTGATCTGGAGAGACTGGCGAAAAACAGCGGTCCAGAGAGGACGGATATCTGTCCCACGCTTGTAGCAATGCCTGCAGCAGATGACGGAGATGTAGGCGAGCGAATGGTACTGATCCTGCGTCCGAGACTGCAGGGAAAGGGAACGGCCGAGGGAAACTTCTGAGCTTCCTGCATCAGTGTGTAAATCTTTCCTGAAGGGGGGATTATCAACCCTCGGGAAGTGTCCAGGCCTGAAAACGAGGATCCTCTGAGATGGGGCTGGAAAGGACCTGCTCAGGTTCACTCACTGACGTAGACAAGTGAGAGTGTCCAAGGTGATGCTGACACTCTCTGCGCAGGCTTGAAGGGATGATCTCTTGATAAGGAGGTCGTCTGGCGAGGCGGCGAATTCCTTGCCGGGCTGAGAAGGAATGGAATGAGAGGTGATAAAGGTAAAGTTCCATTTTGAAATGACGCACCCTGACAAACTTGTTCGACAGTTTTAAGTCTAGGATGGGACGCATGGTTCCATCATTCTTTGGAACACGAATAGGTTTGAGTATGACCGTTTGAACCTGTCTGTGTGTGGGACCTGGACAATGGTTTCGTACATGCGGAGTATATGAATGGCCTAACAAGGTGGGGCCGTTTGTTCCTTTTGTCTTTGAAAGACAGGATCGGAGGAAAGGTGTTGGCGAGGGGGACAGGAAATCCATGTCCGTATCTGGAAACCACTGGATTTCCGACCCATGGTCGAGAATGACCAACAGCCAGACGTGACAAAACAGGAGTAGACAGATGCCTATCATTTCCGAGTCTTTCAGATACTGCAATGAGTCATTGAGCAGACAAACTTGTGGGAAGGGGTATCTTGAGTTTGGACCGTGAGGGTTAGCGTTTCCAGGAATGGGAGAGCTTAAATAAAGGATGTGAAGCCCTATCCCCGCAGATGACTAGCCTGTGTTAGTGCAAGACAGCTATTGGCGAACCTGTTGATAATTTAGACAGGGCCTACTGAAGTTGCAGTTTCCTCCCGTAGCGTAATAAACGCCCACTCTGGAAAGGAAGGAAGTTAGAGATTTCTTGGAAGCGGAATCTGCTCGCCACTCCCGGAGCCACAGGGCTCTGCTGATGGTAATGGTGTTTGGAGCTATAAAAAACACGTCACAGTCTGCTGTATCCAGGGATGCATGTCCCATAATCCCCGGCCCAGGCTATTTGGTAATCCAGACTAACCACCTAGTGAGGCAAGCTATTGTCTTGACTGTTCTTGGCTAGGGCTCTAGTCCAGACCGGGGAGACGACACTCCGCGTGCCCGCCTGTTGATGATTTTGGGAGATCGGGACCTTGAAAGGCCCCGTCGAACCTTTATTCCGTAGAAAAAAAAGGTAAAAAAGTAAAAAATTTGAAAAATAAAATAATAACGTTGGAGTCTGAAGCCAGACCCTAGTGCCTCCTACAGATACTAAGCAAGAACTGGTTCAGGCTAGAGCCAGCAGAGGGTGTATACTGCTGCGGAGGAGCCAATTTCTTTGTGTATTAGCTTAGTGTCCTCCTAGTGGCAGCAGCATAACACCCATGGTCTGTGTCCCCCAATGAGGCGATGGAGAAAAAATGTTTTAATGTTTTACATGTGTGTTGGATTTGTGCCCTAACACCTTGTATTGCTCATATTTGTATGGTGAAAGCAAAGTTGAACTTTGGAATCCTGAAAAACTCAGCATAAACTCAGCAAGAAAACAGCAAAAATTTTTTGTTGATGTCGTGTTTTGGTTGCAGTTTTTTTTTTTACTGACAAGAGACCAGATTTTGACTGCATTAAAAAAAAAACAGCAAAAATGCAAAATGTGAACATAGCCTAAGCCTCAGATCAGACAAGTACCATATTTTTCGGACTATAAGACGCACCGGACCATAGGACGCACCCCAAATTTTGGGGTGGAAAATAGCAGAAAAAAGTTTATAAGATGGGGGGTCAGTCTTATTGTCCGAATTTAAAGTATCTTACGTGAGGGCCGGCGGTGGTAAAGCGGGGTCACAGGAGGCATGGTCCCTTCCTCAGGAAGCCGGAGGTGGCAGAAGTGGGGCAATGCTGCAGTCTCAGGGTGCGACACTGCAGGTCCGGTGTCGGCACTTAGGCAAAGCATGGAGCAGGGTTCCTTCCTCAGGATGCAAGCGGCAGAAATGTGGCGATGCCGCTGCCCGGTGTCCACGGCGAGCAGAGCTGAATGCATCATCGGTTTCTCGGCGGCCATTTTCCTGAGGCTGCGCGTGCACAGACTGTGAATCTCGGCGGCCCTCGGCTTCAGGAAAATGGCCTCCGGCGGCCATTTTCCTGAAGCCAAGGGCCTCCGAGATCTCAATCTGCGCAGGCGCCAACTCCGGCAGCCCACAGCTTCAGGAAGATGGCCGCAGGGAAACAAACGATGCACTCCGCACCGCCCACACCGAGCCTCAGCATCGCCACATCTCTGCCACCGCTGGTTCCACTGTTACACCATTGCCGCAACACCAGGGTAAGCCTGCGTTTGGACTATAAGACACCCCCCCATTTTCCTCCCAAATTTTTTTGGGAAAAAGTGCGTCTTATAGTCTGAAAAATATGGTATATGAAAAATCGTCAGTTGCAAGTCTTGAAAGTTTCTTCAAACCAAAATCTATGTGATCGTCTAGTCTATTTAACATACAGTACAGACCAAAAGTTTGGACACACCTTCTCATATAAAGATTTTTCTGTATTTTCATGACTATGAAAATTGTACATTCACACTGAAGGCATCAAAACTATGAATTAACACATGTGGTA
Organism: Oophaga sylvatica; assembly: GCA_033576555.1. NCBI lineage: Eukaryota > Metazoa > Chordata > Amphibia > Anura > Dendrobatidae > Oophaga > Oophaga sylvatica. The sequence continues at coordinate 116,680,310 of JARQOD010000001.1, read as the reverse complement.
TTATATACCGTACTTAACAAAAAAGTGTGTAACAACTGAAATTATGTCTTATATTCTAGGTTCTTCAAAGTAGCCACCTTTTGCTTTGATGACTGTTTTGCACACTCTTGGCATTCTCTTGATGAGCTTCAAGAGGCAGTCACCGGGAATGGTTTTCACTTCACAGTGTGCCCTGTCAGGTTTAATAAGTGGGATTTCTGGCCATATAAATGAGGTTGGTACCATCAGTTGTGTTGTGCAGAAGTCTAGTGGATACACGGCTGATAGTCCTACTGAATAGACTGTTAGAATTTGTATTATGGCAAGAAAAAAGCAGCTAAGTAAAGAAAAACGAGTGGCCATCATTGCTTTAAGAAATGAAGGTCAGTCAGTCTGAAAAATTGTGAAAACTTTGAAAGTGTCCTCAAGTGCAGTTGCAAAATCCATCAAGCGCTACAAAGAAACTGGCTGGACCGCCCCAGGAAAGGAAGACCAAGAGTCACCTCTGCTTCTGAGGATAAGTTTATCCGAGTCACCAGCCTCAGAAATCGCAGGTTTAGAGCAGCTCAGATTAGAGACCAGGTCAATGCCACACAGAGTTCTAGCAGCAGACACATCGCTACAACAACTGTTAAGAGGAGACATTGTGCAGCAGGCCTTCATGGTAAAATAGCTGCTAGGAAACCACTGCTAAGGACAGGCAACAACCAGAAGAGACTTGTTTGGGCTAAAGAACACAAGAAATGGACATTAGACCAGTGGAAATCTGTGCTTTGGTCTGAGTAGTCCAAATTTGAGATCTTTCGTTCCAACCACTGTGTCTTTGAGCGACGCAGAAAAGGTGAACGGATGGACTCTACATGCCTGGTTCCCACCGTGAAGCATGGAGGAGGAGGTGTGATGGTGTGGGGGTGCTTTGCTGGTGACACTGTTGGGGATTTATTCAAAATTGAAGGCATACGGAAGCAGCATGGCTACCACAGCATCTTGCAGAGGCATGCTATTCCATCCGGTTTGCGTTTCATCATTTATTTTTCAACAGGACAATAAACCCAAACACACCTCCAGGCTGTGTAAGGGCTATTTGACCAAGAAGGAGAGTGATGGGGTGCTACGCCAAATGACCTGGCCTCCACAGTCACCAGACCTGAACCCAATCGAGATGGTTTAGGGTGAGCTGGACCGCAGAGTGAAGGCAAAAGGGCCAACAAGTGCTAAGCATCTCTGGGAACTCCTTCAAGCAAGATTGTTGGAAGACCATTTCCGGTGACTATCTCTTGAAGCTCATCAAGAGAATGCCAAGAGTGTGCAAAGCAGTCATCAAAGCAAAAGGTGGCTACTTTGAAGAACATAGAATATAAGACATATTTTCAGTTGTTCCATACTTTTTTGTTAAGTATATAATTCCACATGTGTTAATTCAGTGTGAATGTACAGTTTTCATAGTCATGAAAATACAGAAAAATCTTTAAATGAGAAGGTGTGTCCAAACTTTTGGTCTGTACTGTATTTGCACAATATCTGGTTCAGGTCATGTCTGAAGGTAACAGCAGAAGAAGGCTCCATTCATTTCCCTGCTTCATTTTTACAATGTATCTTTGACCGATGGATGCATTGCCAACAGTATCTGTATAGGCCCTGCGTTTTTGCATACCTACTGAGCTTATTTTTTCTTAGTGAGTTAATATGGAAATATTGCTCATGGGAACAGGCCTGTTTGCCATTTTTTGTGTGTGTACGGTCGTTTGTGCACTCAGACAGCGTATAAACTGAAAATACTTTTCTATGAACTTTGCCTTACATTTCCCTCAGTGGCAAACACTGGATTTTAATACAAATGGCACGGCAAGGACAGCACATGACAAAGATCTCCCTAGAAAGACATCTATAAGGAAGCACGGGAGCAGCCGGGACCCCAGAGCCAGAGTGCTGCGCACCAACTCGTCTTTTGTCTCAACTTCAGCTACAAAAGCACCGAAGCAAAAAAATTAAAAATGTATTATATCTATACACATGCATACATATATACTAAAAGGTGCACATATAGCCCTCAACATGATTTTAATGGACTTGATACTTACATGCTGGAAAAATGTACCACCGCAGATCCCGCCGTGTCAATGCCAGCCAAAGTAAAGAAAGAAATGAGAAACAATAAAATAAGAACTAAGAACATATTTTACCATTTTCCAAACATTAGAAGATGGTCAAGATTTACCTTAATTACATCAACCCAATTCCATCCACGTGGTAGCTCCCCCTTGTGGTCTAAAAGGTATATGAGGAAATAATTATTTGTGTGTTTCTTATTAGCAATGAGAAGATATTTCAGTTTTCATAACCACTCAATAACTTTGTAGCCATGCATATGGACAGATGTATTTAGCTGCAGAAGTGTTCACAAGAAAGTGGCTTCCTAAAAATAAAAAATAAAAAACTTACAAGACTGTAAAAAATAGTCAAAGTGCTTAAAAATCTGCATAAAACCTAATGATTTTGCAAAATGGCTTTTCAGCCCTTATTGCATTTTATTGCAGCTGTAAAGCTGGTATAAAGAAGTTGGTCTCCTATCATTTAACTCCTTAGATGCATTGGTTAATAGTGGCCGTGGCATCTAAACTGTGACAGAGGGAAATGTCTCCTTCTGTCGGCCCTTCACATAGGCTATGGCCACAGACAGCTAGCAGAGAACCGCTGGTCCACCACAGGCCTCTGACTATTAGGCCTCAGTCTTCCTGGCAGTTTAGCACTAGTCACTAACATAGAAATAAGTATTACACAGAAGAGATCACAGACTGCAGTCCTTCAAAAGGATAAAAATAAATGGAACATTACGTTTAATTAAGATTAAAAAAAGTCGTCCTCCATAAAAAACATATTTTGCTTGCAGGATCCAGAAATCTAAGATTTTTTTAAAAAAATATGTTTTAAATGCACAAAAGGACTAAAATGCACTAGACGTGGAGCAAATCAATTCACACATCCCAGTCCACGACAGTGGACAGGAGTCGGAGAACTCTTACCACACGGCATCCGCAGCTCTTCTTTTGATTGGCTGCCCTGGCGCAATGTCACAGGTGTATCACACCGAAAACAATGAGGTCGCACCAGTCCAGCAAATAAAAAAGGGTATTTTTGTGTTACTCACCGTAAAATCCTTTTCTCCGAGACGCTCATTGGGAGACACAAACCGTGGGTGTTATGCTGCTGCCACTAGGAGGACACTAAGCAATACATAAGCAAAAGAGATTAACTCCTCCTCCTGCAGTATACACCCTCTGTTGGCTCAATCCTGAACCAGTTCGGTGCCAAAGCAGTAGGAGCTCATAAAAAATGCATATGTCATAACCAAACAGAGGCTCGAGGCTACTGAGTAGACAAGGGTGGGAGCTGTGTCTCCCAATGAGCGTCTCGGAGAAAAGGATTTTACGGTGAGTAACACAAAAATCCCCTTTTCTCCATCGCCTCATTGGGAGACACAAACCGTGGGACGTCCCAAAGCAGTCCCTGGGTGGGAAGAAACATCACCACAGATGTAGCCTCCTAAGCCAAATGCATAAACACTTTAACCCCTTCACCCCCAAGGGTGGTTTGCACGTTAATGACCAGGCCAATTTTTACAATTCTGACCACTGTCTCTTTATGAGGTTATAACTCTGGAACGCTTCAACGGATCTTCGCGATTCTGAGATTGTTTTCTCGTGACATATTGTACTTCATGTTAGTGGTAAAATTTCTTCGATATAACTTGCGTTTATTTTTGAAAAAAACGCAAATATGGCGAAAATTTTTAAAATTTTGCAATTTTCAAACTTTGAATTTTTATTCCCTTAAAACAGAGAAATATATCACACAAAATAGTTAAGAAATAACATTTCCCACATGTCTACTTTACATCAGCACAATTTTGGAACCAAAATTTTTTTTTTGTTAGGAAGTTATAAGGGTTAAAAGTTGACCAGCGATTTCTCATTTTTACAACAAAATTTACAAAGCCATTTTTTTTAGGGACCACCTCACATTTGAAGTCACTTTGAGGGGTCTATATGGCAGAAAATACCCAAAAGTGACACCATTCTAAAAACTGCACCCCTCAAGGTACTCAAAACCACATTCAAGAAGTTTATTAACCCTTCAGGTGCTTCACAGTAACTAAAGCAACGTGGAAGGAAAAAATGAATATTTTACTTTTTAGCCACAAAAATGATCTTTTACAAACTTTTTTTTTTATTTTCACAAGGGTAAAAGGAGAAAATGGACAGATAAGGTTGTTATGCAATTTCTCCTGAGTACGCCAATACCCCATATGTGGGGGAAAACCACTGTTTGGGCACACGGCAGAGCTCGTAAGGGAAGGAGCGACGTTTGACTTTTTCAAACTAAAATTGGCTGGAATTTAGATTGGATGCCATGTCGCGTTTGGAGAGCCCCTGATGCGCCTAAACAGTGGAAACCCCCCACAAGTGACACCATTTTGGAAACTAGACCCCCTAAGGTACTTATCTAGATCTGTTGTGAGCACTTTGAACCCTCAAGTGTTTCACAAAAGTTTATAAAGCCTGGGTGTGAAAAAAAAAAAAATAAATTTTCCACAAAAATGATTTTTTAGTCCCAAATTTTTGAATTTTCCCAAGGAAATTGGACTCCAAAAGTTGTTGTCCAATTTGTCCTGAGTACGCTGATACCCATATGTGGGGGGGGGAAACTGTTTGGGCACACGGCAGGGCTTGGAAAGGAAGTAGTAACGTTTTGGAATGCAGACGTTAATGGGGGTCATGTTTCGTTTGCAGTGCCCCAGATGAGCCTAAACAGTGGAAACCCCCCACAAGTGACCCCATTTTGGAAACTAGACCCCCTAAGGAACTTATCTAGATCTTTGGTGAGCACTTTGAACCCCCAAGTGATTCACATAAGTTTATAATGCCCGGGCATGAAAATAAAAAATCCTATTTTTTTCCCACAAAAATTATCTTTTAGTCACTAATTTTTTATTTTCCCAAGGGTAACAGGAGAAATTGGACCACATAAGTTGTTGTACAATTTGTCCTGAGTACGCTGATACCCCATATGTGGGGGGAACCACTGTTTGGGCGCACGGCAGAGCTCGGAATGGAAGGAGCACCATTTGACTTTTTCCAACCAAAATTGGCTGGAATTGAGTTTGGATGCCATGTTGCATTTGGAGAGCCCCTGATGTGCCTAAACAGTGGAAACCCCCCACAAATGACCCCATTTGGGAAACTAGACCCCCTAAGGAACTTATCTAGATTTTTGATGAGCAATTTGAACCCCCAAGTGCTTCACACAAGTTTATAACGTAGAGCCGTAAAATTTAAAAATCATATTTTTTCCACAAAAATGATCTTTTCACCCCAATTTTTATTTTTCCAAGGGTAACAAGACTCCAAAAGTTATTGTGCAATTTGTCCTGAGTGCGCTGATACCCCATATGTGGGGGTAAACCACTGTTTGGGTGCATGGCAGAGTTTGGAAGGGAAGGAGCGCCGTCTGACTTTTTCAACGCAGAATTGGCTGGACACCATGTCGTGTTTGGAGAGCTCCTGATCTGCCTAAACAGTGGAAACCCCCATAAATGACACCATTTTGGAAACTAGACCCCTCAAGGAACTTATCTAGATGTGTGGTGAGAACTTTGAACCCCCAGGTGTTTCACTAAAGTTTATAACGTACAGCCGTAAAATAAAAAATCTTTTTTTTTTTTTTTTTACAAAAATGATTTTTTCGCCCCCAATATTTTATTTTCACAAGGGTAACAGAAGAAATTGGAACGCAAAAGTTGTTGTCCAATTTGTCCTGAGTACACTGATACCCAATATGTGGGCGAAAACTACTGTATGGGCACACGTCGGGGCTCGGAAGGGAAGTAGTGACGTTTTGGATTGCAGACTTTGATGGAATGGTCTGGGGGCGTCATGTCACATTTGGAGAGCCCCTGATGCACCTAAACAGTGGAAACCCCCCACAAGTGACCCCATTTTGGCAAATAGACCCCACAAGGAACTTATCTAGATGTGTGGCGAGCACATTGAACCCCGAAGTGCTTCACAGAAGTTTATAACGCACAGCCGTAAAAACAAAAAAATAATTTTTTTTGTACAAAAATGATATTTTCGCCCCCAGTTTTTTATTTTCCCAAGGGTAACAGAAGAAATAGGACAAATTGCACAATAACTCTTGGGGTCCAGAGTACGCTGATACCCCATATGTGGGGATAAACTACTGTTTGGACGCATGGCAGAGCTCAGAAGTGAAGGAGCACCGTTTGACTTTTCAACGCAGAATTGGCTGGAATTGAGATCAGACGCCATGTCACATTTGGAGAGCCCCTGATGTGCCTAAACAGCGGAAACCCCCCAATTCTAACTCCAACCCTAACCCCAACACACCCCTAACCCTAGTCCCAACCCTAACCACAAACCTAACCCTAACACACCCCTAATCCCAACCCTAACCCTAACTTTAGCGCCAACCCTAACCCTAACTTTAGCCGCAACCCTAACCCTAACCCTAATGGGAAAATGGAAATAAATAAGTTTTTTTAATTTTATTATTTTTCCCTAACTAAGGGGGTGATAAAGGGGGGTTTGATTTACTATTTATAGCGGGTTTTTATGATTGGCAGCTGTCACGCTAAAAGACGCTTTTTATTGCAAAAATAGTTTTTTGCATCGCCACATTTTGAGAGCTATAATTTTTGCATATTTTGGCCCACAGAGTCATGTGAGGTCTTATTTTTTGCGGTACGAGTTGACGTTTTTATTTGTACCATTTTTGAGCAGGTGACATTTTTTGATCGCTTTTTATTTCGATTTTTGGGAGGTTAGAATGAACAAAAATCAGCAATTCATGAATTTCTTTTGGGGAGGCGTTTTTATTGTTCCGCGTGTGGTAAAATTGATAAAGCAGTTTTATTCTTCGGGTCAGTACGATTATGGCGATACCTCATTTATATCATTTTTTTATGTTTTGGCGCTTTTATAGAATAAAAACAATTTTATATTAAAAATAATTATTTCTGCATCGCTTTATTCTGCGAGCTATAACTTTTTTATTTTTTCGCTGATGATGCTGTATGGCGGCTCGTTTTTTGCGGACAAGATGACGTTTTCAGCGGTACCATGTTTATTTATATCGGTCTTTTTGATCGCGCGTTATTCCACTTTTTGTTCGGCGGTATGATGATAAAGCATTGATTTTTTGCTTCGTTTTTTTTTTTTTTAAGGGGTTCACTAAAGGGGTTAACTAGTGTGACAGTTTTATAGGGGGGGTCGTTACGGACGCGGCGATACCAAATATGTGTACTTTTATAGTTTTGTTTTTTTTATTTACAGGAAGAAATGAATTTATTGGGAATATTTTTTTTTTTTTTTATTTATTTTGGATTTTTTTTATAACATGTTTATTTTTATTTTTTTAACTTTTTTACTTTGTCCCAGGGTGGGACATCACTGTATTTTATCAAATCGCTGGTGTGACAGTGTGCACAGCATTCTGTCACACCAGCGATCGCTCAGGCATAGCTGCAGGCTTCTCAGTGCCTGCTCTCAGCAGGCACTGAGGAAGCCGCCTCCCTCCAGGACCCCGGCGCCATCTTGGATCCGGGTCCTGGGAGGGAGGAAGCCCTCAGAACAGCGCGATCACATCGCGCTGGTCTGAGGGTCTCAGGGGGGCGCGCAGGGAGCCCCCACCCTGCGCGATCCTCCCCTGTGCCCCCAGTACACCGCGATCATGTTTGATCGCGGTGTGCTAGGGGTTAATGTGCCGGGAGTGGTCCGTGACCGCTCCTGACACACAGTCACGGGTGTCAGCTGTGATAATCAGCTGACACCCGGCGGCGATTAGCTGCGCTCCCCTCAGGAGCGCAGCTGATCGCCTATGACGTACTATCCCGTCCATGGGCAGAATGGCACGGGTTTTATGGACGGGATAGTACGTCTAATGTCAGAGAGGGGTTAAACAGCTTAATAAAAAACAACTCACAGATGCGCAACAGCTGATTGCAGAATCTGTCTGCCAAGAGTCCAATCTGAAGAGGCTTGAGCATGAATTTTGTAATGCTTGACAAAAGTGTGCAGACTGGACCAGGTCGCAGCTTTTCACACTTGCTGTGCCGAAGCCTGGTGCCGAATGGCCCAGGAGGCCCCCAAAGATCGAGTGGAAGGTGCCTTAATCCCAGTCGGGATAGGCCGACTCTTGACACGGTACGCCTCTTGGATCGTTAAACGAATCCATCTGGCTAACGTGGTTTTGGAAGGAGGAACAAAACCTTGTCTGCGTCCCACCGGAAGCACAAACAGGGCGTCCGATTTGCGGAAAGATGCAGTCCTTGAAATGTACCTTCGGAGAGCCCTCACCAAATCCAAGGTGTGAAGGGCTTTTTCAGTACGGTGCATCGGCACCGGACAGAAGGAGGGCAGGACTATCTCCTCATTGATATGAAAAGCCGAGACGACTTTAGGCAAGAAAGAAGGAGAAGTCCTGAGGACTACCTTGTCCTGGTGAAAATTGAGAAACGGAGGTTTACAAGACAAGGCTGCCAATTCCGATACCCGCCTGATAGAGGTAATTGCAACTAGGAAGACAACCTTCCAGGAAAGAAGAGATAAGGACGCTTCCGGCAAAGGTTCGAAGGGAGATTCTTGTAAGGCACTGAGGACCAGATTAAGATCCCAAGGGTCCAGGGCCTCTTGTAGGGTGGAACAAGATGTGCCACTCCTTGGATAAAAGTCCTGACCTGAGACTTGGAAGCGATCAGTCGTTGGAAAAAAAGGACGGATAAGGCAGAAAACTGTCCCTTGAGGGAAGAGAGTGCTAACCCTGAATCCAACCCTGCCTGGAGGAACTCCAGAATGGAAGGGATAGAAAAAAACCAAAGGGGGACGACCATTATCCTTACACCAGGAAAAAGAATGTTTTCCACACACGATGGTAAAAGCGTATGGAAACCGGTTTCTTGGCATTGACCATTGTAGAGATAACCTCTTGTGAAAAACCAGCCTGGCCTAAGATCCAGGCTTCAATGTCCATACCGTCAAATTCAGCGCTCTCGAATTGTGATGGTAGATTGGGCCCTGAGAACGAAGATCCGGACGATCCGGTAATCTCCAAGGAACGTCTGCGAGCAGACGTACTAGTTCCGCATACCACGGACGGCGAGGCCGGTACGGTGCGACCAGGATGAGAGGAACGCCTTCCGTTTTGATCTTCCGAATCACCCTGGAGATTAACGGAAGAGGAGGAAAGAAGTAAGGAAAACGAAATTGACTCCAAGGGAGGACTAGTGCATCCGATCTGATGGCTAGTGGATCGCGAGATGGACTCATGAAAGTCTGAACTTTGGTATTCAGCCTGGATGCCATGAGATCCACATCCGGCATACCCCAACGCTGGTAAATGATTTGAAACATTTCCGGGTGCAGGGACCCTTCTCCTGAGTCTAAGCCTTGGCGACTGAGAAAGTCGGCCACCCAATTGTCCACTCCCGGAATATGAACTGCGGAGATGGGCGAGCGTTTTTTTCTCTGCCCAGCGCAGGATGTGTGATACCTCGAGCATCCCTGACGGTTGATATACGCCACAGCCGTGGCGTTGTCTGACTGGATCCAGATGGGACGACCGGCCAGAAGATGCTGGAAATGCAAGAGAGCTAGTTTGATAGTTCTGATTTCCAGGATGTTGATCGGGAGACGGGTCTCTGGAAGGGACCAGCGGCCCTGAGCCATGTGGTGAAGAAAAAACACTCCCCATTCGAGGAGACTGGCATCGGTGGTTACCACCAACCAATGGACGGGCAGAAAAGAGTTCCCTTGATTCAATGATGAAACAATTGTCCACCATTTTAGGGAGCGTCTGACTCTGGGAGAAGGACGAAAGCGACGACTTAAGGACGCTGGGTTCCTGTCCCAGACTGATATTAACTCCTGTAGTAGAGGTCGGAAATGGAAAAGAGCGAACGGTACTGCCTCGATGGAGGCTACCATTTTTCCCAGGACCTGCATGGCGACTCGCAGAGAGTGAGAGTGGGCTAGAGACAACAGGAGCACTCCCCACCTCAGAGAAGCGATCTTCTCTGGAGGGAGAGACACTAACCCTTGGCAAGTGTCTAGAATCATTCCCAGAAAAAAAAGGATCCTTTGAGAAGGAATGGGAGAGGACTTGTCCAATTTGACTAACCAACCTAGGCGAGAGAGGATGTCGATAGTGATCTCGACACTCTCTGCGCAGTCCGGAAAGGTTGGTCCTTTGATGAAGACTTCGTCTAGGTACGGGAGGACCACCACACCTCGAGAGTGTAAAATTGACATGGCGGCCGCCATGACCTTTGTGAACACTCTGGGGACGGTTGCGAATCCGAAGGGCAGAGCGGCAAATTGAAGATGATCCTCTCCGACTGCAAAAAAACGCAGAAAACTTTTGATGGCCACTGGAAATCGGGACGTGCAGATACGCGTCCTTGATGTCGATTGACGCCAGGTATTCCTTTCTTTCTAGAGATGCGACGACAGAGCGGAGAGATTCCATTCTGAAATGGCGGCCTCTGATGAATTTGTTTAGCAAATTTTTTTTTTTTTTTTTTAAATTTTCCGGTCCAGAATAGAACGCAAAGAGCCGTCCTTCTTGGGAACCACAAAGGGGTTTGAGTAAAACCCTTGAACCTACCCTCGTGAGGAACTGGGACGATGACCCCGCTGGTGCGAAGAATGTCAAGGCCTGAAGCAAAAAGAGAGTTGCGAGGTCCTTGGACTTTGGGGGGCGAGTGGCCGGGAACGACCTTGGTATTGAGACCGAAAGGGTTGATTGACTCTGCGCTGCGGAAGGAATAAAGACTGACCGCAGCCCAATTGGACGGTCAGTGGGGGTTTTAATAAACAGACCGTCAGAGACAGTAGAAGTTAGTAAGCGAGCTGTGGTATAGGATCCATTGTTGGAGACTCCGTCCGCTCTGTACTAGAATGTGGCCAAAAAAGGACACTGTGATTAAACGGTTTTAGCTCCGAGAAATCTTTGTCCGGCAACTACTGTATCTCTGACCCATGTCAGCAAGTCAGGGGGTTGGTAAAAAAAACCCTGAAGACGTTTGATCCCTTTAAAGATCTCAGTGAGCAAAGACTGATAGTCTGGCGAATCTGGATATACCCACATACGACTCATATTTTGAGTCATGTTTGCTGCAATCCCCAGGAACGGGGAGCTGGGTGCCCATCCGTTGGACTCCTGTGAGAAAGACAAACTGCACAGATTAAAGTGTGGAGTCGCCGCGGTAAAATGACATTATCCGTAACACACTAAGCGTCAGCGTGCGTTCTATCGGTCAGTGCTCTAAGGCCATATGTCCGGCCCGGCCAGAGACGGCAGACTGCCTATCGGCGACAAATAACGTAGGTCACAGGAGATTGCAAACCACTTACCATCCGCACTGATTATCTCCTCAATCCACCGTATCTTTGATAGGGGGGGTGGAGAGGTTATGTTAGCCTCCAGTCAGCATCCGCACTGATTATCTCCTCAATCCACCATACCTTTGATAGGGGGGTGGAGAGGTTATGTTAGCCTCCAGTCAGCATCCGCACTGATTATCTCCTCAATCCACCATACCTTTGATAGGGAGGTGGGGAGGTTTTTGGTAGCCTCTAGTGACCATCTGCACTGATTATCTCCTCAATCCACCTTCACCTTGATAGGGAGGTGGAGAGGCTTTTGTTAGCCCCCCAGTCACCATTCACTTTGGACAGTGGTGACATAGTGGGGGCGCACGGGCGTCGTATGGAGTCTGAGACCCGTGGGGCTCCTGGACTTATGAAAAAAACGCAGGCCCCACAGACAAAAAACGGAACCGTGTCTTCACTATAGCGAGGCATCGCATGAAGCACACCAGGCATACACAACTGAGTGTGTTTGTCAATCCTCTTAGAGCTCTTGGATTGTGACATTCTGCAATTAAACAAGCCTGTAGACTGCTGCAGGGAAGGGGTTAAGCCATTTATAAGCTTACCCCTTTCTTTTTTTTTTTTCTGTTCCCGTGTTCGTGCCCGCCAGGAAAAAGAAAAATTCAGATGTCTCGGGTCCTACCTGAGAGGAGACATGGCGGCCGAGAGTAAATTCAGGCCGCACAGAACGCGGAGCTGCTTACACGGAAGCGAGGGGCTGCATGCTGAGCTCACTGTGGTAGAGAATAGCTGGGGCTCCTAATCGTAATGACCGGAGGCTCCTGGTCGCTTGTAGCACATAGTGCGTAACCTAGCTTTCTTGGCAGCGAAGCGCTGCATGAGGCACAGGTGGTATACACCGCAGTGTGTGATTTGTGAGCCTTTTTATTGCCCTTGGTTGCAAAATAATTACCAATGGGGCTTCGGCAGGAGAAGGGTTAAGCGCTATTGCACTTATCCAGGTACTGTGCCCCTTAGCAGAGGAAAGCGTCTCCAGTTAAAGATGGCGCCCGAGACTAGGATTGCGCTTCTCGTATGCCACGAGAAGCGCCAGAAGGTGAGGGGAGGCAAAGGAGTGACCAGGAAGGAGCCCTGTCCAATCCTGGGCCGCAGTAAGTGCGTGCGACGTGGGCGGAGTCACAGGGAGAGCCAGGAGACCCTCCCCCATCGAGGCCTATCCCGGCCTGAAGTCGGGGACTAAATTTCAAGCTGCGGCCTATCCCGGCCCGAAGCCGGGGACTAAATTTCAGGTTGCAGCCTATCCCGGGCCGAAGCCGGGGACTAAATTTATGGCTGCGGCCTAAATTTGAGGCTGGGGCCGCGGCGCGACGGGAAGCGCCCGCAGCGTGACACTGAAGCTGCGCGACACAGAGGCGGCCGCGGTGCGACGCAGAGGCGGCGACAGACGGCCGGTACACATTGCATCCAGGTGCATGTACTCACTGCGGGGAGAGACCCGAAGATGGAGAAGGAAGAGACCTCCGCAGGGACTACGGCAGATATGGCCGTACTTCCTCAATCCACCTTCCCCTTTGATAGGGGGGTGGAGAGGGATCTTAAATGCCTCCAGACCGCCACCGCTTTCAGGAGAGATGGTGAGGGGTATCCATCCATGGTGCCACGCCAAACACATCGCCCACATCAAGGGGTATCTCATGGGGAGAGCGGCCCATTCAAGGGATCTGTCGCCCCATGGTAGCGTAGCAGGAGGGGTACGTGGAGGAGACAGTCGCACGATGCCGCCTGTTGATGGTTTTTGGGAGATCGTGACTTTTCGTACAAGTCCCGTCGCCCATCCGTGCGTGAAGAAAGCAAAAATAATAAAAAGGTAAAAAATGTGAAAAAAATGGGGTCTGAGAGCAGACCCTAGTGCCTCCTACAGACACAAAGCAAGAACTGGTTCAGGATTGAGCCAACAGAGGGTGTATACTGCAGGAGGAGGAGTTAATCTCTTTTGCTTATGTATTGCTTAGTGTCCTCCTAGTGGCAGCAGCATAACACCCACGGTTTGTGTCTCCCAATGAGGCGATGGAGAAAGTAGGGCGACAGATGCCATCAGCTAAGAGGACGATCAATTGGGATTTGTGAATCAACTACATAATGTACTTATTTGGTAGTATGACAATCCTATTAACACTCTGAATAAAGTTACTCGTCATTTTAGGCACAAGGTTAAAAAAAAAAAGAAAAAAAAGATGAAATAGCTATTTCTTTCCATTGTCCCCAGAAAAAGTTACTGAGCAAGTGACAATTCAATTGTGACATTGAATAATACAGTACAATTCATCTTGCAAAAATAAGCTTGCAAAGTTGCATCAACTGAAAAGAAAATAGCTTGGTTCTAAAATGGTACAAGACAAATGCAGTAGTATTAAAGGGATAAAAAGCTGACAGAGCTACAAGCTCATCTATACTTAAAGGGGTTGTGCCACGAACAAAGTATACTTTAATCAACAGATCTTGGAATAAGGCCGGGGTCACACTTGTGTGTGATGCGAGAAACTCGAGTGAGCCTCTCGCATCAACACCCGGCACTGCCGCCGGCACTCGGACCGGAGCGTGTGGCTACATGTATTTCTATGCAGCCGCACACTCCAGTCTGAGTGCAGGCGGCAGTGCCGGGTGTTGATGCGAGAGACTCGTGCGAGTTTCTCGCCTCACACACACACAAGTGTGACACCAGCGTAATAATAATTTCCACAATTGGATGTTTAATAAAATGTTCCTGTGCTGAGATAATCCTATAAATGTGCCCCTGCTGTGTACTGTGTAATGTCTGTGTCTGACCGTACAGGAACATGGTCTGATCATACCACAGCTCCTGAGCAGGGGAGGAGGGAAAAGAGTATACAGACAGGACAGCAGGGGATCGTAGTTAGTTCTTTTTGTGAGGTAAAGCATTTCTCTGCCTGTTTTTAAACAATATTATACCACCAGGAAAGAATCAGCTGCAATCCCCTGCTGTAATGTCTGTATACTCTCTTTTGCCTCCTCCCCTGCCCAAGAGCTGTGATATGATCAGACCATGTTCCAGCACGGTCAGACACAGACATTACACAGCACATAGCAGGGGCACATTTATAGGATTATCCCAGCACAGGGACATTTTTATTTATTTTTTTTAAAACACATCCAATTGTGGAGTTTATCTTTATTCCAAGATCTAGTGATTGAAATGTACTTTGGTTTGTGGCACAACCCCTTTAACATGCATATAGTATTCCCTATACCAGCAGAGAGGAAGCCCTAATCTTACCACAGTGTCACGACCCAGTGCCCAGGCCAGTTTTCATGGTAACGATAGTTGTTTAAGTCATGTACATCTCCATTACAAATTACCTGTTTTATCTGCCAGTTTCCTCTTTTGGGCTTTTGTCAACTGCTCTTTTTTGTCTTTTTTTTTGCTAGACTGAGTGGTGTTTGCAGACTCAATTGTGCCGTCATTTCCAATTAATGTCTAGAACAGAAAAATAGAAACAAAAAAAAAAAAAAAAAAATCAAATATATTTTAACAAAAATCAAGCAAAGCACCAAGAGAAAATGTAAAATCTAAATCACGCTGGTCGTATTAAATTCAATGATGATTATTGATTAAATTCAAATTATCCCTTTCCAGCTACTAAAACAATATTAGAAAAACTAATTTTTAATTAAAAAAATTTTATTTCAGCAAAGTTAAAGTGATCTTAAGTGATTTAAAAAAAAGGGCTGGAAATATGCTCAATAATATATTAAGAATAGAAGACGTGGGAGATGACCCACTGATGATTCCTAAAAGGATCCACACAATAAAGGATGTATTAGCACCCTCCCACCCTAATAGAGGTCACAGTAGGGAGAACTATGATGAAAGGATCTTTTACATGTGGCCATGATAAATGTAAATGCTGTTGTAGGCTTGCACATAGGAAAAAAAACAAAAGCAAAATGGTTGTAGATGATAAAATGGGAGGAATCTGAAATAAAATCAGTTACTTACGGTAATTGTACAATTTACGTAGTGTTCATACTTTGGTGTCTGTGCGGGAATGCCCACGTTGTAGAGTACATATTGTAGTTCTCGTATGCTCAGGGATCGCCTAAGTACCAAGTACTAAGTACCAAGTACTAAGTTGCTCGTACCAGGGCTTTGGGGTACTCGGCACCGAGCCCGTTCACTTCAATGGGGATGTCACCGGTAGCACGACTCGGTTCGTTGCCCTGGGCGCTCACTAAGGGGGATATTTACAGGGGATTGTAGAAATGTTCGTGACGCCACCTGTGGTTTCTGATCAGGGTGACCAGCGCTGCAGGGTGAATCCTCTGAGGGGTTGTTACTGGGCAGCGAGGTGTTAAGTCTTCCACAGGTAAGACTGATCCCTTGAGGTATATGGCGGTGCAGGGGTGAAGGAGCAATAATGCAGACACACACAAGACAGTCTCTTTCTGTACCTTTACTGGTGATGAAGTTGCAGGCACATCCCGGGAGGCCGTCAGGGTGGAGGATGCACGTCCAGTAATCACTGAGTAGGTGTAAGGCCTCCTTACGTCTTTATGTGTGTGCGTTTCTAACTTGCAAAAAACAAAGTTTAACTCCGTATGAAACAGCTACGCCCGGCTGACATTGTGGTGGAGCCTTCTTGCAGACAGAACTAAGTCCTCTATGGCTGATCAGGCCTGACTCCTGTTCTTCCTGACCCCGGTTACGTATCAGCACTGAAGGGCCCCTCTGCGACCTGAAGTCCAGCAGTCACTCTCTTTCCCTTTTCCCACTTGCCTGTCGTCCTACTCACACCTTTAACATAAGCACCAGCAGCAGTAGATGTCAGCTTCCTTCTCTTCACCGCTCACCCACAGTCCTCAGTTGACTCGTTGTTACAGATACTGCAGTTCCCTTTCCTTCACTTCTTTCTTAGGCTCTGTCCAGAGTAGCTATCAGGACCTTCCGTCAGACTGATCTGTGCACACTCCGAGAGTCACTTTCCACTTTCCTAGGGAACTATCAGTCAGCACGTTCTGAGGTAACAGCTTGTTTCTCTGCTTCCGTCTCATCTGACAGGAATCTCCGTCTGTCTCAGGTACAACCAACAACTAGAATGGCTGTCTGGCTAGAATGCCCACTGCTGCGTCTCTCTACTCCCTTATATACTCTAAAGGGCTCCCTCTGGTGGCACCAGGGAAATGTGAAGTGTGAATGAATATCGGGTGATTGTGAATTACCTTTCATGCATCCTCCAGGGTACATGTGGCACCAAGCGCAGCTGGGCTACACATATATGTTTAACCCATTCCCGACAAGGCTATTTTCTGGGGGGTTTTTGAGACACAAAAGTTTTTTTTATATTTCCTTTGACATCGCCGGATAAGGGCTTAGTTTTTTTGCGAGACAAGTTGTACTTTTGAATGAGTCTCCAGGTGGGTAAAATTATGGAAATACCAAACATGCATTGTTTTTTGTTCTTTTTTCTTTAAGTGTCCAAAAAAAAAAAATTTATAAAAAAAACCTTTTCTTTGCCATTTTCAGACACGTAAACTCTTTAATTTTTGGCTGATGGGGATGTGTTGGGAGGGCTTGCTGTATATTGCAAAAATCACGGTCTCCTATAAAGGCGTTCACAGGAAAACAGTCATGGGAGCACGCCCTGCTTGCTGTTAGTTATATATTTTATATATTTTTTAATCATTCCCCTGAACCATCTGACCACCTTGCTCTGCAAGATGTATTTTTTATTTTTCATTTTCAACATATAGAGACTGAATAGTTGGTGTTCTAGAAATGGACTGAAGCATATGGTTGAAGAGTACGGCTATTGAAACTGGCTAAAGTGGGGAGTGGTAGCGGCCATTCACCAATTGTAAGTTGAGTTTCATACTTATTTTTATTTATTTTTTATTACACTGATCCCTTAGTCCATCAGAAGCGCTCCAGAGATTCTAAGGCTATGTGCGCATTTGATTGCAGAATTTTCTGAAATGTTTCTGCATCTATTGGGAGCAAAAACGCACGTTTTTGCCACGATTTTTGGTGCGTTTTTGCAGCATTTTTGTACAGCAATGAAGGCTTTTTTGCGCTACATAAAGATATTAAACCCTTAACCCCCAAGGGTGGTTTGCACGTTAATGACCGGGCCAATTTTTACAATTCTGACCACTGTCTCTTTCTGAGGTTATAACTCAGGAACGCTTCAACGGATCTTCGCGATTCTGAGATTGTTTTCTCGTGACATATTGTACTTCACGTTATTGGTAAAATTTATTCGATATAACTTGCGTTTATTTTTGAAAAAAACGCAAATATGGCGAAAATTTTGAAAATTGTGCAACTTACAAACTTTGAATTTTTATTCCCTTAACAGAGAAATATGTCACACAAAATAGTTAATAAATAACATTTCCCACAGGTCTACTTTACATCAGCACAATTTTGGAATCAAATTTTTTTTTTTGTTAGGAAATTATAAGGGATAAAAGTTGACCAGCGATTTCTCATTTTTACAACAAAATTTACAAAGCCATTTTTTTTTAGGGACCACCTCACATTTGAAGTCACTTTGAGGGGTCTATATGGCAGAAAATACCCAAAAGTGACACCATTCTAAAAACTGCACCCCTCAAGGTACTCAAAACCACATTCAAGTTTAATTAACCCTTCAGGTACTTCACAGGAGCTGAAGCAACGTGGAAGGAAAAAATTAATATTTAAATTTCTAGTCACAAAAATTATCTTTTACAAACTTTTTTTTTCTCCTGAGTACGCCAATACCCCATATGTGGGGGAAAACCACGGTTTGGGCACACGGCAGAGGTCGTAAGGGAAGGAGCGCCGTTTGACTTTTTCAAACCAAAATTGGCTGGAATTGAGAGTGGACGCCATGTCGCGTTTGGAGAGCCCCTGATGCTCCTAAACAGTGGAAACCCCCCACAAGTAACACCATTTTGGAAACTAGACCCCCTATGGAACTTATCTAGATCTGTTGTGAGCACTTTGAACCCCCAAGTGTTTCACAAAAGTTTATAATGCCCGGGCATGAAAGTTTATTATGCCTGGGTGTGAAAAAAAAAACAAAACAATTTTCCACAAAAATGATTTTTAGTACCAAATTTTTGATTTTTCCCAAGGAAATTGGACCCCAAAAGTTGTTGTCCAATTTGTCCTGAGTACGCTGATACCAAATATGTGGGGGGGGGGACTGTTTGGGCGCAAGGCAGGGCTTGGAAAGGAAGCAATAACGTTTTGAAATGCACACGTTGATGGGGTCATGTTCCGTTTGCAGTGCCCCATATGTGCCTAAACAGTGGAAACCCCCCACAAGTGAACCCATTTTGGAAACTAGACCGCCTAAGGAACTTATCTAGATCTGTGGTGAGCAGTTTGAACCCCCAAGTGCTTCACACAAGTTTTTAATGCCCAGGCATGAAAATAAAAAATCCAATTTTTTTCCACAAAAATTATCTTTTAGTCACCAATTTTTTATTTTCCCAAGGGTAACAGGAGAAATTAGACGACAAAAGTTGTTGTTCAATTTGTCCTGAGTATGCTGATACCCCATATGGGGGGGGGGGAACCACTGTTTGGGCGCACAGTAGAGCTCAGAATGGAAGGAGCACCGTTGGACTTTTTTAACGCAGAATTGGCTGGAATTGAGATCAGACGCCATGTCACATTTGGAGAGCCCCTGATGTGCCTAAACAGTGGAAACCCCCCAATTCTAACTCCAACCCTAACCCCAACACACCCCTAACCCTAGTCCCAACCCTAACCATAACCCTAACCACAAACCTAACCCTAACACACCCCTAACCCTAATCCCAACCCTAACCCTAACTTTAGCCCCAACTCTAACCCTAACTTTAGCTGCAACCCTAACCGGAAAATGGAAAAATACATTTTTTTAATTTTATTATTTTTCCCTAACTAAGGGGGTGATAAAGGGGGGTTTGATTTACTACTTATAGCGGGTTTTTATGATTGGCAGCTGTCACGCTAAAAGAAGCTTTTTATTGCAAAAAGACGGATTTTGGAAAGAACTTACCTGTAAAATCCTTTTCAGCGAAGGAAGGAAAGGAGACACACTAGTCATAACTAGTGGGGTAGGCGGAGCCCAGATGAGATAGACACCTCAGATTAAAAAGAGTGTTGACCGGCCCCTCCAGCTCAGGCTCCTCCTACTCAGCTCTCCAGTCGTACACAAGCTTAAGGAAGAGCAATATCACCAGCGAAGCAACATAACCCCTTCTGAAGGACTTCAGAGAAAAAACACAAGAATACAGGTTATGCATGCATTTAGGCAAAAAAACCACACAGTTCCAGGTACTACTCACTGGACCTGACCACTGCGATGAGCTGGCAATGCTGGAACAGAGCCTTAGCGCGTCGACCTCAGCCCAGATAATCGCTATCAGAGGAGGGTCACGTCGCATCTGCAAATACAACAACACCTTCTGCCAAGGGAGGGAGCTGTGTCTCCTTTCCTTCCTTCGCTGAAAAGGATTTTACAGGTAAGCTCTTACCAAAACCCGTCTTTCAGCAGCAGAACGGAAGGAAAGGAGACACACTAGTCATAACTAGTGGGACGTCCCAAAGCAGTCCAAAAACTAAGGGTGGGAAAAAAAACAGAAAAGGCAGAACCCATCAACCTAAGAAAATGCGCAACCAGCGCTAAAAAACAAGTTAACAAAAAACTTTAAACTACTGCCGCCTGCAGGACCCTACGTCCTAAGGCCGCATCAGCGGAAGCACTAACGTCCACCTTATAAAACTTTGTAAAGGTGTGAACAGAGCGCCAGGTCGCCGCCCGGCAGAGCTGAGCTGCCGAAGCCCCTTGATGAAAAGCCCACGATGAGCCCACAGCTCTTGTGGGGTGAGCTCGAACCTTAATCGGGCAAGGTTCGCCCTTAAGTCGGTAAGCCTCCAAAATGGCCGACCGGATCCAACGAGCTATAGAATCCTTGGAAGCTCGTTGACCACGTCGACGACCTGCTGGAATCACTAACAAAGAGTCCGACTTCCGAAAACCTTGGGTAACAGACAAATAGAACTTCAAAGCCCGCACCAAATCCAATGTGTGCAAGGCCCGTTCCTTCGCATTCCTCGGCACCGGACAGAGCGAGGGCAACACAATATCCTGGTTAACATGAAATTGCGACACCACCTTAGGTAGGAAATCGCCCCGTGTGCGAAGCACTACGCGATCCGGGTGAAATTCCAGGAAAGGAGGTGAGCAAGAAAGAGCCGCCAACTCAGAAACCCTTCTCAAAGAAGTGATCGCCACTAGAAAGGCAACTTTCCAAGAGAGCAAAGAAAGACTAACAGAGTCCATAGGCTCAAAAGGCCCGTGTTGAAGAGCCTCCAAAACAAGATTGAGACGCCAAGGAGACACAGGCGCCTTCCGCGGCGGAAACTGGCGGGTTACTCCGCGAAAAAAGGAACGCACGTCCCTACGCGAGGCGATAGCCTTCCGGAACAGCAAGGACAGGGCAGAAACCTGACCCCTCAGCGTGCTCACTGCCAAACCCTTGTCCAGCCCGAATTGCAGGAAGGCCAACAAATTGGGAATGGAAAAAATCCTCGGGTTCCTTGAAGAACCCGAACACCACGAAAAGAAGGCTTCCCAAGTCTTGTGGTAAATCCTAGTAGTAGCCGGACCTCTGGCAGCTCGCAGAGTGGCAATGACTTCAGCTGAAAAACCTTGACGGGTCAATATTTCGGTCTCAAGAGCCACGCCGTCAAACGCAGAGACTTCAAGTCCGGATGACGAACGGGCCCTTGGGTTAACAGGTCCGGGCGAAGAGGAAGTGGAAATGGCGGCGCAGCCAGGAACGACACCAGTGTCGAGAACCACGTCCTCCTTGGCCAATCTGGAGCTATCAATATAGCCGAGATTCTCTCCAGTCTGATCCGACGTAGTACCAGAGGAAGTAAGGAAATCGGCGGAAACACATAGATTAGCTCGAATTGGTCCAACGGAGCCACTAGAGCATCCACCGCTACAGCCTTCGGATCCTTGTACCTGGACATGAAAGTCGGTAACTTGGCATTGCACCTGGATGCCATCAGATCCACTTGGGGGGTTCCCCAACGGGAGCACAGCAGTGCAAAAATTTCCGGATGAAGACTCCATTCTCCAGGATCCATCTTCTCGTGACTTAGAAAGTCCGCCGTGATATTCTGAACTCCTGGAATGTGGATCGCAGAGATGGCTGGTACTCTGGTCTCTGCCCATACCAGGATCCGAGATACCTCCACCATGAGCCTGGAGCTCCTTGTCCCGCCTTGGTGATTGATATAAGCGACCGCCGTCGCATTGTCTGTTTGCACTCGGACAGGCAGACCTCTTAAAGGGACGTCCAGTGTTGGGGGCAAAGGAAAATCACCCTCAACTCCAGGATGTTGATCGGCAAGGCCGACTCTTCCGACGACCATACTCCCTGAGTCCAGAGATTGTTCCAGACACCCCCCCAGCCCGTCAGGCTGGCATCGGTGGTTATGACCGACCACTTCGGAGGGAGGAAGGACTTCCCCAGGGATAACTCTTTCGGACGTATCCACCATCCTAGAGACTCTCGTACCCTGTGGGAGATGATAACACTGCAATCCAGTGTAACCTGCGATCGATCCCAATGGTTCAGAATGAACCTTTGGAGGGCCCTGGAATGAAACTGGGCAAACGGAAGTGCTTCCATGGACGCCACCATCAACCCCATCAGCTTCGAAGAGACATTGCTGTCGAAGACCTCATAACCCGTGCATGACGAAGGAGGCATGCTTGCTTGTCCGGAGGCAGTGACACCACTGCTCGTACCGTGTCGAAATGCATCCCCAAAAACAGGATTGACTGCGACGGTTCCAGAGACGACTTCTCCCAATTGACCAACCACCCGAAATCCTCCAGGAGTTGAAGGGCTAGATTGCGAGCAGTTACCGTCTCCTCCTTTGAAGACGCCACAATTAGAAGGTCGTCCAGGTAGGGAAGAATCGTAACCCCCTGCCTTCGAAGAATCGCCATGAGAGGCGCCAGAATCTTTGTAAAAACTCTGGGCGCTGAGGCCAACCCGAATGGCAGAGCCACAAACTGGTAATGGTCCTGACCTATGGCAAAACGAAGGAAACGTTGGTGAGCCCTTCCGATTGGAACGTGCAAATAAGCGTCGCGAATGTCGATTGACACCAAAAAATCGTTCTGCGACAGGGCTGCCACAATGGAGCGAAGCGACTCCATGCGAATCTTTCGGGCGTGGACATGCCGATTCAATCTTTTGAGATCCAGGATTGGGCGAAATTTGTGGAAATTTGTCCACAAAGAGGTTGGAATAAAATCCTTTTCCCCTGTCCTCTGGTGGAACCGGTTCCACCACACCCTTTCGCAGAAGAGAGTCGACTTCTCGAAGTAGAGCGGTACATAGCTCGGGCTCTGACGGAATGCGAGATTGGCAAAAACTGTTCGGGGGTTGGGAAGAAAACTATGAAGTAGCCTGCTGACACAACCCGCGTCACCCAGGAGTCCGGGACGCAGGAAACCCAAGTCAATTTGAATTGGAGCAGGCGACCCCCCCACTCGAGAACCCTCGAGCGGGACCCTGGCGTCAATCCGTTTTAGCGGGCTTTTTGTCAGATTCCCGCTTGTCTTGACGGAAACTTTGTTTCCAGGGAGTGCGGGATTTCTGAGAGGTCTTCTTTCCTGAAAAAGAGGGACGACCCGATCCCCAAGAGGGCTGACCGAACCGTCCCCTGGATCGAAAGGACCGTCGACCACTACCGGTACCAGGCCTGCCAGACGTAGAAGCCACAGTGCTTCGCTGTGGTAAAGCTGCTTCTTTTGCCTTTGCTTTGGTAATCAAATCCGTGAGGTCAGATCCAAATAGCTGACCACCCTTGTAAGCCAAAGATAGCAAACCTTGCTTGGAAACCGCATCACCGGTCCATTGTCTAAGCCACAGTGCTCTCCTGACCGTGACCGCCGAGGATTGTGACCTGGACAGCAGCGACGCAGTATCCAGACCTGCATCATAGCCATATTGAATTGCACTTTCTAACAATTCGAAAAGTCCATCCACCTCAGGTAACTGAGGTCCACATTTCCTTCGTAAACGGTCCAACCAGATCAGAGAAGCTTTATAAGCACACATGGATCCCAGCACTGCTCTGAAACCATGACCCGCGGCCTCGTAGATGGACTTTGCCGCCATCTCCGTTTTTCTGTCCAGCGGGTCCTGCAGACTCGCCTTCCCTTTAACAGGAAGTAATGAAGATTTGCTAAGCTGAGATAAAGGGACATCCACTTCAGGAGAAGGAATCCAATTATCAATCAACTCCGTAGTACACGGATACAGTGACTCAAAAAGTCGTGTCCCCTGAAAACGTTTGTCAGGACACAGACGCTCCTTCTCCACTGCTTCATTAAGCTCATTCAGGGATGGTAAGGTCGAAAACGACCTATGCGACTCCTGAAACATCCGGGCCAACTTACCAGGGCGTGTAGTTACTTCCTCCGGTAACTGCAATGCCTCCCTCATAGCTTCAATAAAAGCTTCTACACGGCCCGAAAAAGAGGCAGAGTGCCTTTGCCGATCCTCTTTATCCGAATCGGATATCCCTCCCGAACTTGAAGGGGAACCCTCCCTACCAGAGCTCTCTGAATCGCTACCTGGGAAGGAAGGCACTGCCCTGTGTCGCTTTCTGCCATGAGAAGGCCTAGCTGACACCCAATAACATATAAGGTCAGACAGGCCATCAATCGAACGAGTGAGGGCCTCCATTTTGGCATCACTGGGGCCTCCGACTGCTGCGCTCGACGCAGTCGAGGCCTGCGTGTCAGATATGCGAGACTGATCCTGTAGCGGATCTGAGAGATGGTCCGCACCTTCTGGACCCTGATCCGACATGTCCTCACACAGTACAATGGCAGGTTAAACCTGACAGTAACTAGAAAAGTGTGGTTTCTCCAAAGAGCAAAACAAACGCTGAAGGGTTAAGCTCTTAAAGAGAGCTACCCCAGCTGCAGTTAAGGGTTAACCGCCTAAGAAGGTGGTTAATGTCACAGACTCCCCACAACCTGTATTAATGTAACTGGTGTGCGAGCCCACAGGTGCCTCTTATAAGGTAGCAGGTGCAGACAGTACAGACCTCAAGGTATGCCACACTAAACAAGTAAAACGCTAAAATATTGCGCTATTTTGCGCATCTCAAAGAACGCTTATGCGACCTCAAAGACGTCGCTATCGTGATCTTAGCGTTCAGTGTGCCAAAACCCCAGGAGAGTGCCCTGCGCTGCGGGGGTGAGGAGTTTTTAAGCTTCTGCCCTGATAGGCAGAAGCGACTCACTGCGCTTCGCGGTGCTGTTCTTCTTAGTGCGGGAGGAGCGGAGAGTGAGGAGCCCGAGGCGTGCAATGGCCGCCGCGCTGAGGAGATAGCCGGAAGAGAAGGGCAGAGGAAATCTCGCGCATCAGAGCGCTTCCTGCCCGGGAATCGTGAAGCCACGCCCCCCGCCGGTTTTAAAAAAGCGCTGGACTCCTCCGTTCTCCGGTCCCGACCCCGTCCCACAGGCATCCACCTGCGGACAAAAAACACACAGTCACCAAACATGCACTGTAACAGCGGCTGCCGCAGCAGCCGCTGAAGCACTCAAACACATATTAAAATGTGGAGTACTCACCCAGCCGAGCGCCACAGAGACCCCCGAGGATTTGTGGCGCTATGCCCATCGCTTCCCCCAGGGCGGGGAACGCAGTGACCCCTGCAGCGCGGTTTGCTTCCCCGCCAGGGAAGCCATCCTCATGCCCCCGGGCCGGCAGGGTTCTGCAGGGACCACCATATAGGGTAATACAGATCCGCCAAGGGAGAGGTGGGAGTCCCGCAGCGCTGAGACCCCTGAGACCTCTAGACCACTTCTGGTGATCCAAGTCTCTGTCCGATAAAAAATAATAAAATCTTCTGAGGAGCTGCTTCCAGCAGCGACTATCCTCTGAGACCTCAAATTTTAAACTGGAGAGCTGAGTAGGAGGAGCCAGAGCTGGAGGGGCCGGTCAACACTCTTTTTAATCTGAGGTGTCTATCTCATCTGGGCTCCGCCTACCCCACTAGTTATGACTAGTGTGTCTCCTTTCCTTCCGTTCTGCTGCTGAAAATAGTTTTTGCATCACATTTTGAGAGCTATAATTTTTGCATATTTTGGCCCACAGAGTCATGTGAGGTCTTATTTTTTGCGGTACGAGTTGACGTTTTTATTGGTACCATTTTTGAGCAGGTGACATTTTTTGATCGCTTTTTATTTCGATTTTTGGGTGGTTAGAATGAACAAAAATCAGCAATTCATTAATTTCTTTTGGGGGGGCGTTTATACCGTTCCGCGTGTGGTAAAATTGATAAAGCAGTTTTATTCTTCGGGTTAGTACGATTACGGCGATACCTCATTTGTCATTTTTTTATGTATTGGCGCTTTTATACAATAAAAACAATTTTATATAAAAAAATAATTATTTTTGCATCGCTTTATTCTGCGAGCTATAACTTTTTTATTTTTTCGCTGATGATGCTGTATGGCGGCTCGTTTTTTGCGGGACAAGATGACGTTTTCAGCGGTACCATGTTTATTTATATTGGTCTTTTTGATCGCGTGTTATTCCACTTTTTGTTCGGCGGTATGATAAAACATTGATTTTTTGCTTTGTTTTTTTTTTTTTTTTGAAGGGGTTCACTAAAGGGGTTAACTAGTGGGACAGTTCTATAGGGCGGGTCGTTATGGACGCGGCGATAACATCGCGATGTTCTGAGGGTCTCAGGGGAGCACGCAGGGAGCCCCTCCCCGCGCGATGCTTCCCTTTGCCCCGGTACACCGCCATCATGTTTGATCACGGTGTGCCAGGGGTTAATGTGCCGGGTGTCAGCTGTGATAATCAGCTGACATCCGGCCGCAATCAGCTGCGCTCCACCGGGAGCGCAGCTGATCGCATAGGACGTACTATTCCGTCCCTGGGAATTAAGTCCCAGGGCACATGGACGGGATACTACGTCCGATGACAGAAAGGGGTTAACAAAAAAAAGCTTTTGTGATGCAATTTCTTGGTTCTATGCTACCTTTTTCATTCTGATGCAGTAGCATCAGAGTAATGGGATTAGGGCTTGGTGTCAGCAGCTGTCATTGACACCTAGCCCTAGGCTAAAGGTACTGCCACACTACTCGATCCCGCTAACGATCTCGTTAGCGTCGCATACTAATGAGATCGCTAGCGGGATCGTTTACAATATCGCTAGTGTCGGCCACATTTAGCGATGTCGTTAAGGACGCTATCGCGGTTAGCGATCTCCTTAACGACTTTAGCGGTACAAAAGTACCGCTAAATCGCTAAAAAAGGTGCCACACTCAGCGATATATACTTACCCAGCGGGAGCGCCGACGATAAAATAGGGTCCGGAACGATTCCAGCGACGAGCGAGATCACAGCAGGAAGCTCGTCGCTGGCAGATGGCACACACAACAACATCGCTAACGGGATCGCTAAATAGTGACGTTTTTTAGCGATCCCGTTAGCGATGTTGTTTAGTGTGGCATACCCTTTAGTAATGAAAAAGTGTCAGCCCGACACTCTGATTACTAATCCGATAAGAAAACACAAACACACACTGTCACCAGCCTATGAAGGAGAGTTAACAGAATGAACCTGCATAGGCTGTAACCAAACAGCAACTCTATTTTAAAGAAAAAAAAATGGAGTGGGCTCTCGCATAATTTTAATAACCAGCAAAGGGAAAGTCGATGGCTGAGGTTAATATTCTGAGAAGGAGCCAATAGCCATAAAGGTTCCCAGGCTATTAATATCAGCTCACAGCTGTTTGCTTAGCCTTTACTGGCTAGTTTACAGGCGATCCCCAGACAAAAAAAAAAAAAAGACATAGGGTCCTCCTATAAAATCTAACCAGCAAAGGCTAGGCAGACAGCTGCGGGCTCATATTAGTAGTCTAGAAGGGGGCCATGGATATCTGGCGCTTAGCCTCGCTCTTCCCACTTGCCCTGTGGTGGCAAGTGAGTTAATGTTTGTGGGGTTGATGTCACCTTTGTTTTGTCAGGTGACATCAAGCCCATAGGAAAGTAATGGAGAGGCGTCTATAAGACACCTATCCATTAGTAACCCCATAGTGATATTGTATGAAAATTCAGACACCCAGAATAAAAAGTCTTTTATCTGAAACAATGACACCGACTCCTTTAATGAATCTTAATTAAACCATAATCACCAAGCGCCTAATCCATTGACGCCAATGTCTCCTGCAACAGAAATAAAATAATAAACCACAATATTCCTCACCTGTCCGCAGAGAAGATATTCCATAACGTCACAAGACGATTCTGATGACTGAGAGCAGTCACTGATGTGATTGCTCTCAAAGACAGCCGGCGATACACTGCAGGAGTGATTACCTCCCGTCAGTGTATCACTGAGCTGAGGTGACAGAGTTCACCAGCTCCAGTGATCTTTCTTACGGCACCACTGCTGCCTGAGTAAATTCTCACACAGCAGTGGTGACATAAGTGAGAGCACCGGAGGTGAACAGCTGATGAACGCTGTTAACTCTCCCACGGCAGCTCAGCGATACACTGACAGGAGATAATTGCTCCAGCAGTTTATCGCTGGCGGTTGGTTAGAGCAGTCACATCTCCTGATGTGACTGTTCTACACGTGAGATCGCTGTGGAACACTCGAGATTACGTGGACTACAGCAGACAGGTGAGTATATGGTGTTTTTTTATTTTACATTTTTTCTAGGAGACGAGGGCATCAGGGATTTGGTGTTAGGTGAGTAAAATGTGTTTATTATTTTTATTTGAATATGTATGTAATTATTTTAAATGTTTTTTTAAGTGTGCTCACAGGCGCCAGCTGACGAGACTACATCTCCCATCAGCAGCTCCTGCTATAACTGTTATCAGTGACAGCAGACAAAGCCAGATGGGAGGAGTAGTCTCATCAGACCACGCCTGCTGACCTGCAGCAAACATTTTACCATGGGTCATGGCTGCGGGTCAGTCACAGCTGCGGGGTCATGCTGACATCTGACAGCATGACCCCGCAGTGCTCTGACCGACAGTCTTACCGGCGGTAGTGTTACCGTGGGTCAAAGCTGCGAGGGTCGCACTGACATCTGACAGCATGATCCCGCAGCACTCTGACCAGCAGTCTTACCGGCGGTAGCGTTAACGTCGATAAGAACCACTGAGCCTATGTTTCCCACGCTATCACACAAATGACAAAGTGGGAAACACCATAGGAAGCCCGTAAAAACGCAAACAAAAACTCAGCAAATCTGCAAACATTTTTATACCTGTGTTTTTGCTGCGGATTTGACTGACTCAATTGAAGTCAATGGGTGCAAAACGTTGCAGAAACACACAAAGAATTGACATGCTGCAGAAAAAACGTACTGAAAATACTCAAGGAAAATTACTGATAATGTGCACAACACTTCAGGATTGTCACAGAATTAGTTAGCATAAGGATTCCATAGCGTTTTCGGCCCATTTCCAAGCCGCAAAAACGCATAAAAAATGCACCGTGTGAACTCAGCCTTAGAATGTTCAAAAGATGTTTAAAAATAGATGTACAGTACAGACCAAAAGTTTGGACACACCTTCTCATTTAAAGATTTTTCTGTATTTTCAGGACTATGAAAATTGTACATTCACTCTAAAGGCATCAAAACTATGAATTAACACATGTGGAATTATATACTTAACAAAAAAGTGTGTAACAACTGAAATTATGTCTTATATTCTAGGTTCTTCAAAGTAGCCACCTTTTGCTTTGATTACTGCTTTGCACACTCTTGGCATTCTCTTGATGAGAAATGGTCTTCCAACAATCTTGAAGGAGTTCCCAGAGATGCTTAGCACTTGTTTGCCCTTTTGCCTTCACTCTGCGGTCCAGATCACCCCAAACCATCTCGATTGGGTTCAGGTCTGGTGACTGTGGAGGCCAGGTCATATGGTATAGCACCCCATCACTCTCCTTCTTGGTCAAATAGCCCTTACACAGCCTGGAGGTGTGTTTGGGGTCATTGTCCTGTTGAAAAATAAATGATGGTCCAACTAAACGCAAACCGGATGGAATAGCATGCCGCTGCAAGATGCTGTGGTAGCCATGCTGGTTCAGTATGCCTTCAATTTTGAATAAATCCCCAACAGTGTCACCAGCAAAGCACCCGGACACCATCACACCTCCTTCTCCATGCTTCACGATGGGAACCAGGCATGTAGAGTCCATCCGTTCACCTTTTCTGAGTCGCACAAAGACATGGTGGTTGGAACCAAAGATCTCAAATTTGGACTCATCAGACCAATGCACAGATTTCCACTGGTCTACTGTTCATTCCTTGTGTTTTTTAGCCCAAACAAGTCTCTTCTGCTTGTTGCTTGTCCATAGCAGTGGTTTCCTAGCAGCTATTTTACCATGAAGGCCTGCTGCACAAAGACTCCTCTTAAAAGTTGTTGTAGAGATGTGTCTGCTGCTAGAACTCTGTGTCGCATTGACCTGGTCTCTAATCTGAGCTGCTGTTAACCTGCGATTTCTGAGGCTGGTGACTCGGATAAACTTATCCTCAGAAGCAGAGGTGACTCTTGGTCTTCCTTTCCTGGGTTGGTCCTCATGTGAGCCAGTTTCTTTGTAGCGCTTGAAGGTTTTTGCAACTGCACTTGGGGACACTTTCAAAGTTTTCCCAATTTTTCGGACTGACTGACCTTCATTTCTTAAAGTAATGATGGCCACTCTTTTTCTTTACTTAGCTGCTTTTTTCTTGCCATAATACAAATTCTAACAGTCTATTCAGTAGGACTATCAGCTGTGTATCCACCAGACTTCTGCACAACACAACTGATGGTACCAACCCCATTCATAAGGCCAGAAATCCCACTTATTAAACCCGACAGGGCACACCTGTGCAGTGAAAACCATTTCTGGTGACTACCTCTTGAAGCTCATCAAGAGAATGCCAAGAGTGTGCAAAGCAGTCATCAAAGCAAAAGGTGGCTACTTTGAAGAACCTAGAATTTAAGACGTAATTTCAGTTGTTACACACTTTTTTGTCAAGTATATAATTCCACATGTGTTAATTCATAGTTTTGATGCCTTCAGTGTGAATGTACAATTTTCATAGTCATGCAAATACAGAAAAATCTTTAAATGAGGTGTGTCCAAACTTTTGGTCTGTATTGTATGTGTCAAGCTGTCAATAAGGCCTTTTTCACACATCAGTTATTTACAATCAGTCATAATCCGTCAAAGTTGGCAAAAAACGGATCCAGTGCAGATTGTAAAAAATTGATGCGACGGATCAGTTATTCTGACGGATCCGTCATGGCGCTGAGGTGAACTTTTGTACTTGTCACAAGCGCTTCTGGGAGACAGAGAGATCTATTTTATATGTGCCAGAAAGGTATAGAAGTTGTTCCGGGCATGCTCAGTATCAGAAAACAGAATCCGTTGCTGGAATCCGTCTTTTGACGGACAGCGACGGATCCTGCGCCCATAGGCTACCATTATAGCTCACGACGGATGGCACTGGATCCGTCGCTGTCCGTTTTTCCGACATACACAAAAAACGTTACTATGTCCATTGCCTCCGTCCGGACAAAGAATTTTCGACGGTTCCGCCGAACGACGGATGAAACGTGTGGCCATCCGTCGCTAATACTAGTTTTTGAGAAAAAACGGATCCTGCAGCATCATTTGCAGATCAGTTTTTTTTCACAAAACGACGGATTGTGACTGATGGCAAAAAACTGATGCGTGAAAGAGGCCTAAGACTAGTTTCACACACTAGCGAATGGCTGCGCAGCGGAGGGCTGCAGACTTCCTCCGTGAAGCTCCGACCACCGCCACACCTCTTCCGGTCAGCTCCACCTATGTCTACAAGCAGCCTGAGTACCTATATTTAACCCCTTCCCGACCCATGACGCCTACGTCGGCGTCACGAAAACCTGTGCCACTATGACCCATGACAAGAAAATTAGTAATGCTAAGTCCCAAGAATAATAAAATCCTCAAATTTATTGAAAAAAGATTAAAAGATCATACAGGTTGGGGATACATCTCAACGAGTTTCTGGCAAAAGCCCTTATTCACTGAGAACCTCAGTGAATAAGGGCTTTTGCCAGAAACGCGTTGAGATGTATCCCCAACCTGTATGATCTTTTAATCTTTTTTCAATAAATTTGAGGATTTTATTATTCTTGGGACTCACCATTACTAATTTTCTTATGTGAAGCCTTAGTCACAGCTATTGGTTGGAGACCCATAACATTGCAAGACGGACTGAGTTATACCAAGATTCAAAGATTTCTCTGTATTTTCATGACTATGAAAATTGTAGAATCACACTGAAGGCATCAAAACTATGAATTAACACATGTGGAATTATACATTACACTTTACAAAAAAGTGTGAAACAACTGAAAATATGTCTAATATTCTAGGTTCTTCAAAGAAGCCACCTTTTGCTTTGCACGCAGAAAAGGTGAACGGCTGGACTCTACATGCCTGGTTCCCACCGTGAAGCATGGAGGAGGTGGTGTGATGGTGTGGGGGTGCTTTGCTGGTGACACTGTTGGGGATTTATTCAAAATTGAAGCGGTGAGCGGTCCAGCTCACACCAAACCATCTCGATTGGGTTTAGGTCTGGTGACTGTGGAGGCCAGGTCATCTGGCGTAGCACCCCATCACTCTCCTTCTTGGTCAAATAGCCCTTACACAGCCTGGAGGTGTGTTTGAGGTCATTGTCCTGTTGAAAAATAAATGATGGTCCAACTAAACGCAAAGCGGATGGAACAGCATGCCGCTGCAAGATGCTGTAGTAGCCATTCTGGTTCACTATGCCTTCAATTTTGAATAAATTCCCAACAGTGTCACCAGCAAAGCACCCCTACACCATCACACCACCTCCTCCATGCTTCACGGTGGGAACCAGGCATGTAGAGTCCATCCATTCACCTTTTCTGCGTGTAAAGCAGTAATCAAAGCAAAAGGTGGCTACTTTGAAGAACCTACAATATAAGACATATTTTCAGTTTCACACTTTTTTGTAAAGTGTAATGTATAATTCCACATGTGTTAATTCATAGTTTTGATGCCTTCAGTGTGATTCTACAATTTTCATAGCCATGAAAATACAGAAAAATCTTTGAATGAGAAGGTGTGTCCAAACTTTTGGTCTGTACTGTAGGCGTCATGGTATAAATCGCCTTCTTGCGGGTCGGGTGACCGGGGTCACTGAAAGGTCACCCGACCCGCAGGCACAAGACCCTTTGTGCTTCACCACAGGGGGGTTGGCTTAACCCCCACGTGGCTACAAGTGAAACAGCCAATCAGAGCGATCAATGAAATTTGGTGAAATATTACAATCCAGCCATGGCCGATGCTGCAATAGCATCTGCCATGGCTGGACACCGAGATCCGACCCCCCCACACGAGTGACGGCGGCGATTGGTCACCGCCGTCACTATCTGCTCCCCTCCGCTCCCCCCGCCTTCCGATCCCCCCCTCACCTCCCTCGGTCCTGCGATGTCCCTGGGTCCGTCCCGGCTTCTTCATGGGCGCCGCCACCTGGCCGGCAGATTCCATACATTTATTTTGATCACTGTGATAAACTCTCACAGTGATAAAAATAAAAAAAAAGTAAATTAACGCCCCCTTTATCACCCCCATAGGTAGGGACAAATAATAAAATAAAGAAAACATATATATATTTTTTTTCTATTAGGGTTAGGGTTAGCCTTAGGGTTAGCCTTAGGGTTACGGTAAGAATTAGGGTTAGGCTTGTGGTTAGGGTTAGGATTAGTGTTAGGGTGTTTTGGGGTTAGGGTTGGGATTATGGTTAGGCTTGTTGGGGTGTGTTGGGGTTAGGGCTTGGATTAGGGGTGTGTAGGGGTTAGGGTTGTGGTTAGGGGTGTGTTGGGGTTAGGGTTGGAGTTAGAATTGAGGGGTTTCCACTATTTAGGCACATCAGGGGGTCTCCAAACACGACAAGGCGCCACCATTGATTCCTGCAAATTTTACGTTCAGAAAGTCAAACAGTGCTCCCTTTATTCCGAGCCCCGACGTGTGCCCAGTGGTTTAACCCCACATATGGGGTATCAGCGTACTCGGGAAAAATTGCACAACAACTTTGGGGGTCTAATTTCTCCTGTTACTGTTGGGAAAAAAAATTGGGGACTAAAAAAATTATTTTTTATTTTCACGGCTCTGCGTTATAAACTTCTGTGAATAACTTGGAGATTCAAAGTGCTTACCACACATCTAGAGGAGTTCCTTGGGGGATCAAGTTTCCAAAATGGGGTCACTTGGGGGGGTTTCTACTGTTTAGGCACATCATGGGCTCTGCAAACGTAAAATGATGCCCGCAGACCATTCCATCAAGTCGGCATTACAAAACGTCACTACTTCCCTTCCGAGCCCCGACGTGTGCCCAAACAGTGGTTCCCCCCCACATATGGGGTACCAGCGTACTCAGGACAAACAGGACAACAACTTTTGGGGTCCAATTTCTCCTGTTACCCTTGTGAAAAAAAAATTGCAGGTTAAAAAAAATCAGTTTTTTGACGAAAAAAATGATTTTTTATTTTCACGGCTCTGCATTATAAACTTCTGTGAAGCACGTGGGGGTTCAAGGTGCTCACCACACATCTGGATAAGTTCCTTGGGGGGTCTAGTTTCCAAAATGGGGTCACTTGTGGGGGTTTCTACTGTTTAGGCACATCAGGGGCTCTGCAAACGTAACAAGATGCCCGCAGACCATTCCATCAAGTCGGCATTTCAAAGCGTCACATCCCTTCCAAGCCCTGACGTGTGCCCAAACAGTGGTTCCCCCCCACATATGGGGTACCAGCGTACTCAGGACAAACTGAACAACAACTTTTGGGGTCCAATTTCTCCTGTAACCATTGTGAAAATAAAAAATAGGGGTTCAAAGTGCTCACTGTGCATCTAGAAAAGTTCCTTAGGGGGTCTAGTTTCCAAAATGGGGTCATTTGTGGGGGAGCTCCAAAGTTTAGGCACACAGGGGCTCTCCAAACACGACATGGTGTCCGCTAACGATTGGAGCTAATTTTCCATTAAAAAAGTCCAATGGCGCTCCTTCCCTTCTGAGCCCTGCCGTAGCCCAAACAGTGGTTCCCTCCCACATATGGGGCACCAGCGTACTCAGGAAAAACTGGACAACAACTTTTGGGGTCCAATTTATCCTGTTACCTTTGGGAAAATAAAAAATAGCGGGCTAAAAAATTATTTTTGAGGAACAAAGTTTTTTTTATTTTCGCTAATCTGCGTTTATAAACTTCTGTGAAGCTCTTGGGGTTCAAAGTGCTCACTACACATCTAGATAAGCTCCTTGGGGGGGGGTCTAGTTTCCAAAATGGGGTCACTTTTGGCGGGTTTTTACTGTTTAGGCACATCAGGGGCTCTGCAAACGCAACATGACGCCCGCAGAACATTCCATCAAGTCTTCATTCCAAAATGGCGCTCCTTCCCTTCTGAGCTCTCCCATGAGCCAAACAGTGGTTCCACCCCACATATGGGGTATTGGTGTACTCAGGACAAATTGCACAACAACTTTTGTGGTCCAATTTCTCCTGTTACCCTTGTGAAAATAAAAAAATAGCGGGCTAAAAAATCATTTTTGAGGAAAAAAAATGATTTTTTTATTTTCACTGCTCTGCGTTATAAACTTCTGTGAAGCACTTGGGGGTTCAGAGTGCTCACAACACATCTAGATAAGTTCCATAAGGGGTCTAATTTCCAAAATGGTGTCACATGTGGATGTTTTTCACTGTTTAGGCACACAGGGGCTCTCCAAACGTGTCATGGTGTCCGCTAAAGATTGGAGCTAATTTTCCATTCAAAAAGTCAAATGGCACTCCTACCCTTCTGGGCCCTGCCGTGCGCTTAAACAGTGGTTTATGACCACATATGAGGTATCTGTGTTCTCAGGATAAATTGCCCAACAAATTTTAGGATCCATTTTATCCTGTTGCCCATGTGAAAATGAAAAAACTGAGG
Organism: Oophaga sylvatica; assembly: GCA_033576555.1. NCBI lineage: Eukaryota > Metazoa > Chordata > Amphibia > Anura > Dendrobatidae > Oophaga > Oophaga sylvatica. Next base: position 116,644,866 of record JARQOD010000001.1, on the reverse strand, counting down.
GTAAAAGAAATTTTTTTGTGAAAAAAAAGTACTTTTTTCTTTTACGGATCAATCTGTGAAGAACCTGGGGGTTCAAAGTGCTCACTATGCATCTAGATAAGTTCCTTGGGGGGGGTCTAGTTTCCAAAATGGGGTCACTTGTGGGGGAGCTCCAATGTTTAGGCACACAGGGACTCTCCAAATGCGACATGGCAACCGCTAAATATTCCAGCATATTTTCCATTCAAAAAGTCAAATGGCGCACCTTCCCTTCTGAGCCCTGCCGTGCGCCCAAACAGTGGTTTATGACCACATATGAGGTATCTGTGTACTCAGGAGACATTGCCCAACAAATTTTAGGATCCATTTAATCCTGTTGCCCATGTAAAAATGAAAAAAATGGATGCTAAAAGAAAATTTTTGTTGGAAAAATTAAAATGTCCATTTTTTCCTTCCACGTTGCTTTAGTTCCTGTGAAGCACCTGAAGGGTTAATAATCTTCTTGAATGTAGTTTTGAGTAGCTTGAGGGGTGCAGTTTTTATAATAATGTCACTTTTGGGTATTTTCTGCCATATAGACCCCTCAAAGTGACTTCAAATGTGAGGTGGTCTGTAAAAAAAATGGTTTTGTAAATTTTGTTGTAAAAATGAGAAATCGATGGTCAATTTTTAACCCTTATAACTTCCTAACAAAAAAAAATTTTGTTTCCAAAATTGTGCTGATGTAAAGTAGACATGTGGGAAAAGTTATTTATTAACTATTTTGTGTCACATAACTCTCTGGTTTCACAGAATAAAAATTCAAAATTTGAAAATTGTGAAATTTTCGCCAAATTTCCATTTTTTTCACAAATAAACGCAAAAAGGAGATTTTTGTGTACTCACCGTAAAATCCTTTTCTCCGAGACGCTCATTGGGGGACACACAGACCGTGGGTGTTATGCTGCTGCCACTAGGAGGACACTAAGCAATACAAGCACAAAAGATTAACTCCTCCTCCTGCAGTATACACCCTCTGTTGGCTCAATCCTGAACCAGTTCGGTGCCAAAGCAGTAGGAGCTCATAACAAATGCATATGTCATAACCAAACAGAGGCTCGAGGCTACTGAGTAGACAAGGGTGGGAGCTGTGTCTCCAATGAGCGTCTCGGAGTAAAGGATTTTACGGTGAGTACACAAAAATCTCCTTTTCTCCTTCGCCTCATTGGGGGACACACAGACCGTGGGACGTCCCAAAGCAGTCCCTGGGTGGGAACTCATCAACAGATGAAGCCTCGTGAACCTCATGCATATAACGCTTAACTAGTCAACAGACAACTTACAGATGTGCAACAGCTGATTGCAGAATCTGTCTGCCAAGAGCCGCATCTGAAGAAACTTGAGCATGAATTTGGTAATGCTTGACGAAAGTATGAAGACTGGACCAAGTCGCAGCCTTGCACACTTGCTGTGCCGAAGCCTGGTGCCGAATGGCCCAGGAGGCCCCCACAGAACGAGTGGAGTGTGCTTTAATCCCAGCCGGGATAGGCTGACCTTTAACACGGTACGCCTCTTGGATCGCAGAGCGAATCCATCTGGCTAACGTGGCCTTGGAAGCAGGAAGACCCTGTCTGCGTCCTTCCGGAAGCACAAACAGAGCGTCCGATTTCCGGAAAGGTGCCGTTCTCGAAATGTACCTTCGGAGAGCCCTCACCAAGTCTAAAGTGTGAAGGGCTTTTTCAGTATGGTGAATTGGCGTCGGACAGAATGAAGGCAAAACTATCTCCTCATTGATATGAAAAGCCGAAACGACTTTTGGCATGAAAGACGGAGAAGTCCTAAGGACTACCTTGTCCTGGTGAAAAATGAGGAAAGGAGGTTTACAAGATACGGCTGCCAATTCCGATACTCGTCTGATAGAGGTAATCGCCACTAGGAAGACCACCTTCCAGGAAAGAAGCGATAAAGACACTTCCGGCAAAGGTTCGAAGGGGGAGTCCTGTAAGGCACTGAGGACCAAATTAAGATCCCAAGGCTCCAAAGGCCTCTTGTAAGGTGGAACAAGATGAGACACTCCCTGAATAAAAGTCTTGACCTGAGACTTAGATGCGATCCGTCGTTGGAAAAGGACGGACAAGGCAGAAATCTGGCCCTTGAGGGAAGAAAGGGCTAATCCCGAATCCATTCCTGCTTGAAGAAACTCCAGAATGGAAGGGATAGAGAAAACCAAAGGGGAACGACCTTTGTTCTCACACCAGGAAAGAAATGTCTTCCAGACACGATGATAAACGCGGGCGGAAGCCGGCTTCCTGGCATTGACCATTGTAGAGATGACTTTGTGAGAAAACCCAGCCTGAGTTAAGATCCAGGCTTCAATGGCCATACCGTCAAATTCAGCGCTTTTGAATTGTGATGGTAAATCGGACCCTGTGAGAGGAGGTCCGACCGATCTGGCAATCTCCAGGGAACGTCTGCGACCAGACGCACTAGTTCCGCATACCACGGACGGCGAGGCCAGTCCGGAGCGACCAGAATGAGAGGAACGCCTTCTGCCTTGATCTTCCGAATCACCCTGGGGATTAACGGAAGAGGAGGAAAAATGTAAGGAAGGCGAAATTGACTCCAAGGGAGGACTAGCGCATCCGAGCCTACGGCTAGTGGATCGCGAGAGCGACTTATGAAAGTCTGAACCTTGGCATTCAGTCTGGATGCCATGAGGTCTATGTCCGGCATGCCCCATCGCTGGCAAATAAGATGGAACACATCCGGGTGCAGGGACCATTCCCCTGAGTCTAAGCCCTGGCGACTTAGGAAGTCGGCTTCCCAATTGTCCACACCTGGAATGTGAACCGCGGAGATGAGTGGAGAATGTGCGATACCTCGAGCATTGCTATTCTGCTCCGAGTGCCCCCTGACGGTTGATGTATGCCACGGCCGTGGCGTTGTCTGACTGAATCCTGATGGGACGACCGGCCAGGAGATGATGGAAGTGCACGAGAGCTAACTTGATAGCTCTGATCTCTAAGATGTTGATTGGGAGACGGGACTCTGGTAGAGACCAGCGGCCCTGAGCCGTGTGATGAAGAAACACAGCTCCCCATCCGAGGAGACTGGCATCGGTGGTCACCACCAGCCAATGGACAGGCAGGAAAGATTTTCCGTGATTCAGTGGTGAGGCATTCATCCACCATCTTAAGGAGCTTCTGACTGTGGGAGACAGACGGAAGCGGCGACCTAGAGACGTTGGGTTCCTGTCCCAGACTGATAACTCCTGTTGAAGAGGGCGGAGATGAAACTGGGCGAAAGGTACTGCTTCGACGGAAGCTACCATTTTCCCGAGGACCTGCATGGCGCTCCGCAGAGAATGAGGGCGGTTTAGCGACAGCAGGAGCACTCCCCGCTTCAGAGAGATAATCTTCTCTGGAGGGAGAGATACCAATCCTTGGGAGGTATCCAAAATCATTCCCAGAAAAGGAATCTTCTGAGAGGGAATGGGAAGAGACTTGTCCAAATTGACTAGCCAACCGAGGCGGGAGAGTGTGTCGATAGTGATTTCGACGCTCTCTTCGCAGGCTCGAAAAGTCGGACCTTTTATGAGTAGGTCGTCCAGGTACGGGAGGACTACCACACCCCGAGAGTGTAAAATTGACATGGCGGCCGCCATGACTTTTGTGAACACTCTGGGGGCGGTTGCGAGACCGAAAGGCAGAGCGGCAAACTGAAAATGATCCTTTCCGACAGCAAAACGCAGAAACCTTTGATGTCCGCTGAAAATTGGAATGTGCAGATACGCATCCTTGATGTCGATAGACGCCAAGTATTCTTTTCTTTCTAGAGATGCGACAACAGAACGGAGGGATTCCATCCTGAAATGACGAACTCTGATGAATTTGTTTAGCAATTTCAGGTCCAGAATAGGACGCAAAGAGCCGTCCTTCTTGGGAACCACAAAGAGGTTTGAGTAAAACCCTTTGAATTTTTCTTTGTGAGGAACTGGGACGATGACTCCGCTGGAAAGAAGCGTGTTCAGAGCCTGAAGAAAAGGCATTGCAAGATCCTTTGACTTGGGGAAGCGAGACTGAAAGAAACGTCTTGGGGGAAGGGACAAGAATTCGATCTTGTAACCTGAGTGTACTAGGTCGAGGACCCACTGGTCCTGAACGACCGACCCCCAGACTTTGTGAAACAAGAGTAGGCGGCCGCCTACCTTGTTTGGGTCCCCCATCCCCAGCAAGGAGTCATTGCGATGACAATTTGCGAGAGGAGGAGCTCCTGTTTCCTGCCTGAGAAAACCTGTTTCTCCAGGGCTGAGAGGATCTGGACGATGGTTGCGAGCCCCTATCTCTACGAGATGACCGGGGTGCTCGAGCGGAGGACGAAGCAGGGGACCAAATAAAGGAGCTACGAAAAAGCCGGGAACGACCTTGGTATTGAGACCGAAAAGGCCTATTGATTCTGCGCTGTGGGAGAAATTTGCTTTTGCCCCCAGTAGCGTCAGAAATAATCTGATCAAGGCGATCTCCAAAAAGACGCCCTGAATGGTAAGGCAATGAAGTCAAAGTCTTCTTTGAAGCAGCGTCTGCACGCCACTCACGGAGCCATAGGGACCTCCGAATAGCGATAGCATTGGCGGCCGAGAGAGCAACGCAATTAGCTGCATCCAGGGACGCATGAACCATGTAGTCACCTGCCCGAGTAATCTGATAGGCCAGATTACGTGCCTCGGGAGAAAGAGGGATATCACTAGTCATCTTGACTAGGCTCTCAACCCAAGCCACCATAGCCCTTGCCACCCAGGTGGCTGCAAAGGAGGGAGATAGAGATGCTCCAGCCGCCTCAAAAATTGATTTGGCGAGGTTGTCAATCTGTTTATCTGAAGGGTTCCTAATGGATGAACTATCAGAAACAGAGAGTAGGGTTTTTGAAGCTAGACGAGATACTGGAGGATCTACAACAGGAGATTCAGTCCACTCTTTCGCCACAGTTGCTGAAAAAGGGTATCGTGCTTTCAGAGACTTCAGTCCTGAGAAACGTCTATCCGGACGCTCCCTATGTCCCTGAACAATATCAGTAAATTCAGGGTGGTTACCAAACACCTTGTGAACATGCTTTGCTCTCTTGAAAGAGATAGGATGATTCGGCTGAGACCCAGGTTCTTCATCTAGTTTGAGGATTGTGTTAATTGCCTCAATTAGAGAATCTAAGGACTCCTGAAAATCTGGCGAGTTGGGATCATCACCAATGTCCGACTCGTATTCCGAATCATGGTCACTTATATCTCTAGGAGAGGGGGAGCGAGAACCTGAGCTCGCAGATGCTGAGCCGCTAGATGGATTGGGGGAAGCATTATGGCGGCGTTTTTTGGACGACCGCTTTGCGGACGCCATGAGGCGGCCCCTGTCAGATGAGGCCTCTCTGAAGGCTAACGGACCCCTCTCAGGAAAAGGGGCGCTCTGGCTAGAAGCAGATCCCCGAAAGGTATCCAAGGCCCTAGTCAGAGAGTTCATGGAGTGCGCCAGATATTCTGGCCACCCTGAAGGACCTGGCTCAATGGGATCAAGAATAGGTAGGGACCCCTGCTCGGTAGTAGGGGGCTCCTGAGCAGAAGAAGCCATGGGCTCCTGGGCACATGATGCACAGAATTGAGAACTATGCATTGACGGCAGGGGAGCGTTACATGAAGCGCAGGCGGCATATACTACAGAGTAGTTCTTGTCAGCCTTTTTAATTCCCTTGGATTGCGACATATTTCTGCACCCGAAAGCCTGCTGCAGGAGAAGGGTCAAACGCTGTGTAGACCTAGTCGCAGCGTGCACTTACCCAGGGCCTGTGTGTGCACCAGGGAAGTCAAGGGATGGCGTGTGCAGCGCTGTCCCAGGAGAATATGGCGCCCGAGATTATAGAAGCGCTTCTCGTGTGAGACGAGAAGCGCCAGAAGCAGTGGGAGGAGAGGGGGAGGAAACAGGGGAAGTCCCCTGTTAACTGACGACGGCCAATAGCCTGCAATGTGGGCGGAGCCACACGGACCGCCCCCTCCCCTTGAGGCCTATCCCGGCCCGAAGCCGGGGAGTAAATTTTAAAGTTGCGGCCTACCCTGGGCCGAAGCCGGGGACTAAATTTGAGTCCGTGGCCGCGGTGCGATCGGAAAACGCCAGCGGCGCGATTCTGTGCTGCGGCGGCGCAACGCCATGCGGGCGCATAAGCGGTCGCGGTGACCGGTATTACAGTGCCCCTCATATACTCAATGCGGGGAAAGCCCGAAGATGAGGAGGGAAAAAACTCCACAGCACTACAGCGACTATGGCTGTACATCCTCTATCCACCAACCCCTTTCAATAGGGGGGTGGAGAGGGCTCTTACATGCCTCCAGACCGCCACCGCTTTCAGGAGAGGTGGTGGGGGTAACCATCCAAGGTGCCACGCAAAATCATCATCATCCTCAAGTAAGGGTATCTCATGGGGAGAGCGGCCTGTTATAAGGATCTGTCGCCCCATGGTAGCGTGGCAGGAGGGGTACGTGGAGGCGACACTCGCACGATGCCGCCTGTTGTTGGTTTTTGGGAGATCGTGACTTTTCGTACAAGTCCCGTCGCCCATCCGTGCGTGAAGAAAGTAAAATAATAAAAAGTTTAAAAATCAGAAAAAAAATCAGAAAAAAAGTGGGGTCTGAGAGCAGACCCTAGTGCCTCCTACAGACACTAAGCAAGAACTGGTTCAGGATTGAGCCAACAGAGGGTGTATACTGCAGGAGGAGGAGTTAATCTTTTGTGCTTGTATTGCTTAGTGTCCTCCTAGTGGCAGCAGCATAACACCCACGGTCTGTGTGTCCCCCAATGAGGCGAAGGAGAAAATTGTCAACCTAAATTTACCACTAACATGAAGCCCAATATGTCACGAAAAAACAATCTCAGAATCGCTAAGATCCGTTGAAGCGTTCCTGAGTTATTACCTCATAAAGGGACACTGGTCAGAATTGCAAAAAAATGGCAAGGTCTTTAAGGTCAAAATAGGCTGGGTCATGAAGGGGTTAATATTAGGTATGCAGGCCGTGCAGATGTATGCGGATGCCACCGCATGCGGTGACCGCAACAAAATGCAACATGTTGCGTTCAGCGCAGGTCGCCACACCGTCAAAACGACGTATGCGACGGCATCCGCATACATCTGCATGGCCTGCGTACCTAATGTTAAATATAGGTACACAGGCTGCTTGCAGACATAGGCCTAGCTGACCGGAGGAGGTGTGGTGGTGGGCGGAGCTTCACAGAGGAGGTCCGCAGCCCTCCGCAGCGCAGCCATACGCTAGTGTGCAACCAGCCTAAGTGATGACCTGTACTGCAGTCACTTCATTTCCTTGCGTCTCTAAATATAAAAAACACTGTGTGCAATACTTACTACACTGTTACTGAATGGTTGATGGCTCTCCATTAATTCTTCCTTATTGTCTTTGGCATATTCAAATAAGGTGTACGTCATCGATGTACCGAGGTTTGCCTCCACCTGCTCTTGTAACTTATTTACAATGCACTGTTTCACAGCTGGAGAACTAAAGAAGACATAAAAATGGATGAAAAGAACAGAAATACCAGAAAAAACAAATGTATAATACAGGACTTACATTTGATTATTAAAAAATGCATTCATAGATATATTGGGGCACTTTCAGGGTAGGACTCTGGCCATGATATTTCAACAAGAAAGGCTTTATGGTCCCCGATGTCACCAACCTGTAAAATAGTAAAGGAGAAAGATTTATCAAACTTTTGGTTCTCAAATATTTGTATTCTCTAAGGGGGCGAGCGAGCGGGGCCAGTGACAGTGTCTACTGACACGTGCCGGTTCGGGTGTGTATTCGGTAGAGATCATACCTTTGTTCTATTACTTAGAATAGGACAGTGGGAAAGTGCACTTGTCCCGTTCAGTAGAATAAGATAAATGCAGGATCCATGCTGATCGCGTGCACAACATCCAGCACGCTTTAGTAAACATGTCATCACCAGTCCCACTCACCTCCAAGTGCAAAAGTGAGTGGAGCCAGAATAACCTTTAAATATAAACTGAGGCTGAGTTGGATCAATAATTTCTTCTACAGCTTGAAAAAGAATTTTGGTTTTATTGGCAATGGTTTGTATATCAAGCCATAATTAACGGATATAACAATAGAAAAAGCTATATTACCCGATATTGAAACACTGTAGGTCCGAGCTCCTTAAAACAATCATCTCCTTCATAGATAGATCGGAGAGCTTCCAACTCCATCTGAAATAGAACAATAACATGACCGTTTAAAAAAAAAAACCAAACTATCAATATTTCATATTTATTATTGGAAAATGTTTTTTTACCATCCAAAGCATCTATGTTATATCAAAGAATGCACTGCCATTCCTGAATCAATAAGGAGACGCTGCGTACGCTGTCAACCCTATGCAGGGACCTGCCGACATCATTCATGTCATTTTCAGGTCTATACATTTAACAGATTGGTTCTTTTTCCTTTCTAAATATTATTTCATTGCATGTCCTACATGTTGTCTTCTCCAACCCTCAAATTAAGGGTACATGCATACGACACGAGCAGGTGGTGCCACAGTTTGCTACCCTCTTAAAAGTGCTGCCCCATCATTTCTTTTCCGCAGCCCACCGCTCCCTTTCCTCCTTGTATTCCTGCTTGATTGACAGCTCATACTAGTGTCACTGGTTCACTGCCGGCCTGAACTGTATCTTCCCAATGCCGCTATATAAGGAAGCTCTGCAACAGCGGCACTGACGAGCCCGGTGGCCCCTGGCTGAGGCCAGCAGGTTTGGTCACCACAGCTAGACTGTAGTGGTGGCCGGTATCCTAGGCGATGAGATGTAAACACTGCAAAATAAAACCGGGATTTTTGTGTGTACTCACCGTAAAATCCTTTTCTCCGAGCCACTCATTGGGGGACACAGGACCATGTGTGTTATGCTGCTGCCACTAGCAGGACACTAAGCAAATACACAAAAAAGGTGAACTCCTCCTCCTGCAGTATACACCCTCTGCTGGCTCAATCTTGAACCAGTTCGGTGCCAAAGCAGTAGGAGCTCACAACAGAAGTGCAATATGTCGAAACCAAACAACTACAGCCAACGGCTAACACGGTGGGTGCTGTGTCCCCCAATGAGTGGCTCGGAGAAAAGGATTTTACGGTGAGTACACACAAAAATCCCTGTTTCTCCGTCGTCTCATTGGGGGGACACAGGAATATGGGACGTCCCAAAGCAGTCCCTGGGTGGGGAAACCATCACAACAGGTGAAACCTCACACACTCAATGCTTAAAAGATTAAATGAATAAATGAATGCCTACAAATGCGAAACTGCCGATTGCAGAATCTGTCTGCCGAGGGCCGCATCTGAAGAGGCCTGAGAATGAACATTGTAATGTTTAGCAAAGGTGTGAAGACTGGAAGAAGTCGCAGCCTTGCACACTTGCTGTGCCAATGCCTGGTGCCAAATGGCCCAGGAAGCCCCCACTGACCGAGTGGAGTGAGTCTTACTCCCGGGATAGGCTGACCCTTGACACAGTAAGCCTCTTGAATCGCAGATCGGATCCATCTGGCTATTGTGGCCTTAGAGGTAGGAAGACCCTTTCTGTGTCCCTCTGGAAGCGCGAAAAGGGCATCCGATTTGCGAAAAGACGCAGTCCTGGAAATGTACCTGCGGAGAGCCCTCACCAAATCCAAAGTCTGAAGAGCTTTCTCAGTACGGTGGACCGGAGCTGGACAGAACAAAGGCAAAACTATGTCCTCATTAAGATGAAAAGTCGAGACAACTTTAGGCAAAAAAGACGGAGTCGTTCTCAACACCATCTTGTCTTGGTGAAAAATCAGGAAGAGGGGCTTGCAGGACAGAGCCACCAGTTCCGAAACCCTTCTGATAGAGGTTATTGCCACAAGAAAGGCGACCTTCCACGAAAGAAGAGAGAGGGGAGCATCTTGCATTGGCTCAAAGGGGGTGTCTTGTAAGGCATTTAGGACCAAGTTAAGGTCCCAAAGCTCTAAAGGCCTTTTGTAGGGCGGAACAAGGTGAGACACTCCCTGAATAAAAGTCTTAACCTGGGGGTTAGACGCTATCCTTCGCTGGAAAAGCACGGATAGAGCTGAGATTTGTCACTTGGGGGAAGACAGCGCTAGGCCCGAATCCAACCCTGCTTGGAGGAACTCCAGAATGGAGGGAGTGGAAAACATCAACGGGGAAAGACCCTTATCCTTACACCAGGAGAAAAAAAGTTTTCCAAACATGATGGTAAATGCGCATGGAAACAGGCTTCCTAGCGTTGATCATGGTAGCCACAACCTGTTGCGAGAACCCAGCCTGGGCTAGAATCCAGGATTCAATGGCCAAGCCGTTAAATTCAGCACTGTCGAGTTCCGGTGGCAAATGGGACCCTGAGAGAGAAGGTCCGGATGATCCGGTAACCTCCAAGGGACGTCGGCTACTAGAAGAACTAGTTCCGCATACCACGCCCAGCGCGGCCAGTCTGGAGCGACGAAAATCACCAGAACGCCTTCCGCCCTAATCTTTCGAATGACCCTTGGAATTAAGGGGAGCGGAGGAAAGATATAAGGGAGGCGAAATTGGTTCCAAGGAAGCACGAGAGCATCCGATCCGGTGGCTAGCGGATCGCGGGACCGGCCTATGAAAGCCGGGACCTTAGCATTCAGCCTGGATGCCATGAGGTCGATATCCGGAGTGCCCCACCGCCTGCAGATCTGAAGGAACACTTCCGGGTGGAGAGACCATTCTCCTGAAGCTAGGCCTTGGCGGCTGAGAAAACACGCAACCTAATTGTCTACTCCCGGAATGTGAACCGTAGAGATGAGCGAGCGGTTTGTCTCGGTCCATCGCAGAATGTTCGTCACTTCGAGCATCGCTCTTCTGCTTCGCGTGCCCCCTTGGCGATTGATGTACCCACGGCCGTGGCGTTGTCTGACTGGATCCAGATGGGACGACCGGCCAGGAGGCGGTGGAAGTGAAGAAAAGCTAGCCTGATTGTTCTGATCTCGAGAATATTGATCGGTAGGCGGGCTTCCTGAGAAGACCAGCGTCCCTGAGCCGTGTGGTGACGAAAGATCGCCCCCAATCTGAGGAGACTGGCATCGGCGGTCACCACCAACCAGTGCACCGGGAGAAAAGACCGCCCCTGATTCAAAGATGATGTTGCGGTCCACCATTTGAGGGACCGCCTGATTGTGGGCGTCAGGTGAAAGCGGCGACCCAAGGAAACTGGGTTTTTGTCCCAGACTGAGATCAATTGCTGTTGCAGGGGGCGGAGGTGGAATTGGGCAAAAGCTACTGCCTTGATGGACGCTAATATCTTCCCCAGGACCTGCATGGCGAACCGTAGGGAGTGAGAGCGGCCCAGATATAGCAATTGGGCTCCCCGAGATAGAGAAGAAATCTTCTCCGGAGGGAGAATCACCAACCCTCGGGAGGTGTCCAAGATCATCCCCAAAAAGGAGAGTTTCGGAGACGGAACCGGGGAGAATTTGTCCAGGTTCACCAGCCAACCTAGGCGGGATAGAGTGTTCACTGTGACATCGACACTTTCTGCACAGGCCCGAAAAGACGGACCCTTGATGAGCAGGTCGTCCAGGTAGGGAAGGACCACCACGCCCCGAGAGTGTAACATTGACATGACGGCCGCCATGACCTTTGTGAACACTCTGGGGGCGGTGGCGAGACCGAAGGGCAGAGCGGTGAATTGAAAGTATTCGTCTCAGATCGCAAAGCGCAGAAACCTTTGATGACCCTCGAAAATTGGAATGTGGAGATATGAGTCTTTGATGTCGACAGACGCAAGGTATTCCCCTTTTTCCAATGAAGGGATGACAGAACAGAGGGATTCCATTCTGAAATGGCGCACCCTGACAAATTTGTTTAACAGTTTTAGGTCAGGGATGGGGCGCATGGTTCCGTCCTTCTTTGGGACCACGAATAGGTTCGAGTAAAACCCCTTGAACCTTTCCACGTGAGGAACCGGGACGATGACTTCGCTGTTGCAGAGAGCATCTAAGGCTTGATAAAAGGGAACTGCGAGAGCCTTTGACTTTGGGAGACGAGACTGGAAAAAAAGCCTTGGCGGAGGGGACAAGAACTCGATCTTGTATCAGGAGGCTACGAGATCTCGGACCCACTGGTCGTGAACGACAGACAACAAGACCTTGCGAAACAAGAGTAGGCGGCCCGACTACCCTGTTTATGTCCTCCGGACAAGGCAAGGAGTCATTGAGAGGAGAACTTGCGAGAAGAGGAACTCTTGGGTCCGGACCGAGAGGATCTGTTTCTCCAGGACAGAGGGCTTGAACGAGGGCTGAGAGTCCCTGTCTCTGCGTGGATGGCGGGCAGCGCGAGAGGAGGTGGTTGCGAAAGACCAGTTTGAGGTACTACGAAAAGCCTGGAAGCGAACCCGTTGTTGGTTCTGAAAGGGCCGACTGGGTCTACGCCGAGGGAGTAACTTGCTTTTTCCCCCAGTAGCATCGGAGATGATTTGGTCAAGTTTATCCCCGAACAGATGCCTGCTCTGGTACAGTAAGGAAGTTAAAGACTTCTTTGAAGCAGAGTCTGCCCGCCACTCTCGGAGCCATAGGGCTCTCCTGATGGTAACGGCATTTGCAGCTGCAAGTGCAGCACAGTTAGCCGCATCTAGGGAAGCATGCACGACGTAATCCCCCGCACTGGCAATCTGGTAGGCGAGATTAACCGCCTCGGAAGGCAGGGGATTGTCGCAATCAGTCTTGACTAGAGCCTCTGCCCAGGCCACCATAGCTCTGGCGACCCAGGTGGCGGCGAAGGAGGGAAACAGCTGCTCCAGCAGCTTCGAAAGCAGAACGCGCGAGATTGTCAATCTGACGATCAGTGGGATTTTAGATTGAAGAGGAGTCCGACAAAGATAGGAGAGTTTTGGAAGCGAGCCGGGATATCGGCGGGTCCACTGCTGGGTACTCAGTTCACTCCTTAGTCAAAGCGGCCGGAAAAGGGTACCGAGCCTCCAGCGGCTTCTGCCCTGTAAATCGCTTGTCTTGGCGACTCCTGTGTCTCTGGAAAATGTCAGTAAACTCAGGGTGATTAGCAAAAACCCTGTGAGGACGTTTGGCCCCTTTGAAAGACACAGTGTGATCCGGATTAGACCCGGGTTCTTTCTCTACAGTCATGGCCAAAAGTTTTGAGAATGACACAAATATTAATTTTTACAAAGTCTACTGCTTCACTTTTTCTAATGGCAATTTGCATATACTCCAGAATGTTATAAAGAGTGATCAGCTTAACAGCAATTACTTGCAAAGTCAATATTTGGCTAGAAAATGAACTTTATCCCCCAAAACACATTTCAACATCATTGCAGCCCTGCCTTAAAAGGACCAGCTAACCTCTTTTCAGTGATTGCTCCATTAACACAGGTGTGGGTGTTGATGAGGACATGGCTGGAGATCAATCTGTCATGATTAAGTAAGAAGTGTCACTGGACACTTTAAAAGGAGGCTGGTGCTTGGCATCATTGTTTCTCTTCTGTTAACCATGGTTATCTCTAAAGAACCACGTGCAGTCATCATTGCAATGAACAAAAATGGCCTAACAGGGAAGAGTATCGCAGCTAGAAAGATTGCACCTCAGTCAATAATCTATCGCATCATCAAGAACTTCAAGGAGAGAGGTTCCATTGTTGCCAAAAAGGCTTAAGGGAGCCCAAGAAAGACCAGCAAGCGCCAGGACCGTCTTAAAAGTGTTTCAGCTGCGGGATCGGGCTACCAGCAGTGCAGAGCTTGCTCAGGAATGGCAGCAGGCAGGTGTGAGTGCATCTGCACGCACTGTGAGGCGGAGACTCTTGGAGAAAGGCCTGGTCTCAAGGAGGAAGCAAAGAAGCCACTTCTCTCCAGAAAAAACATCATGGACAGACTGATATTCTGCAAAAGGTACAGGCAGTGGACTGCTGAGGACTGGGTAAAGTTATTTTCTCTGATGAATCCCCTTTTCGATTGTTTGGGACATCAGGAAAACGCCTCATTCGGAGAAGACAAGGTGAGCGCTACCACCAGTCTTGTCTCATGCCAACTGTTAAGCATCCTGAAACCATTCATGTGTGGGGTTGCTTCTCAGCCAAGGGAATCGGCTCTCTCACAGTCTTGCCTAAAAACACAGCCATGAATAAAGAATGGTACCAGAATGTCCTCCAAGAGCAACTTCTCCCAACCCTCCAAGAGCAGTTTGGCGATCAACAATGCCTTTTCCAGCATGATGGAGCACCTTGCCATAAAGCAAAGGTGATAACTAAATGGCTCAGGGAACAAAACATAGAGATTTTGGGTCCATGGCCTGGAAACTCCCCAGATCTTAATCCCATTGAGAACTTGTGGTCAATCATCAAGAGACGGGTGGACAAACAAAAACCTAAAAATTCTGACAAAATGAAAGCATTGATTGTGCTATCAGTCAGGATTTGGTCCAGAAGTTGATTGAGAGCATGCCAGGGAGAATTGCAGAGGTCCTGAAGAAGAAGGGTTAACACTGCAAATATTGACTTGCTGCATTAACTCATTCTAACTGTCAATATAAGCTTTTGTTACTCATATGTTTGCAATTATATTTCTGTCTGTGATAAAAACATCTATCAAACACACATAAAAACCAGAGGGCAGCAGATCATGTGAAAATATAATATTTGTGTCATTCTCAAAACTTTTGGCCATGACTGTACTCTCAGAGCCTTATTAACCGCTTCAATGAGAGAATCTAAGGACTTCTGGTACTCTTGCGAGTCCGGGTCTACAGCCACATCTGATTCGTATTCAGAGTCGTGTTCGCTGCAAGCTCCCGGAGAGGGGGAGCGAGAGGCCGAGCTAGCGGATGCTGAACCACTAGAGGGTTTGGGAGACGAGTCATGGGGACGTTTCCCAGAAGATTGCCTAGCTGCTGCCGCGGACCGCTCTCTGGAGGCTGAAGGACCCTCTCTGGGCAAAGGAAAACCCTGGCTTGAGGAGGAACCACGGAAAGATTCTAAGGCTTTAGTCAGGGAATCCATGGACTGTGCCAGGGACGTGGCCCACTCCGGAGGAATAGGCCCACTAGTGTCGGAAGTAGCAGGGGGCTCCTGGGGGCATGAAGAGGCGCAGGCCGTACCGATTGCGGAACCATGCTTCCGCGGTAGTGAGGCATTGCATGAAGCACACGAGGCGTACACCACTGTGTGTGGTTTGTCAGCCATTTTGGCTCACTTTGATTGGGACATATTGCAAAGCAAATGGAGCCTGGAGACTGCTGCAGGGAAGGGGTTAAGCACAGTGTAATCTCACCCAGGTCCTGTGTCCATGCCCACCGACAGGAAGACTGCGTGCCTTAGTCCAGCGGTCTGACGAGCTGGGGTCCCAAGAGAGAAATGACGCTGCAGTGCCAGGCAGAGGAAGAAGATGGTGGCCGAAAGTAATTTGGCGCTTCTCGTGAAGAGCGAGAAGCGCCAGAAATTGTGGGCGGATACAGAAGGCAGAAAAGTAGCGCAGCGCTCCCGAATAGATAGGAGCGCCCTGTATGTGGGCGGTGCTTCCCGGAGGCGGAGTTTCCAGGGAAGGCGGGTTGGAGCCTACAGAGAACCGAAGCCGGGGGCTAAAGTAGCGGGGACGACCACGGCCGGTGAAGGCCACGGCGCTGCCCCTTGGAAACGGCTGCGGCGGCGTGAGGCGCAGCGGAAAGAGGGCACGATAGCGGCAGCGCTCAAGAAAGCCGCGTCAGCAGTGATGGCCTCGGCGGCGGCTCCTGTAGTCTGTGGATACGGCTGCAGCGGCAGCTTCAGAGGGGAGCGCAGCCGCGCAGGGGAGCTGGACGCCTATCCCCCCCCCCTCATCCCGGGGGCCCGAAGACCACAGAACCCCGGGGTTAGTACTCACGGTGTGGGCAGAGTCGGGAGCACGGTCCACAGGGGTGACCCGACAATCAGCAGACTTTTGGCTGCGCCAAAACTTCCTCAAGCCACCATCCCTTTGATAGGGAGGTGGAGAGGGCTCCTTAAATTCCAGGTACCATCCACTTTCTGCAGTGGTGGTGCCATGGGCCACACAGATGCTGCCCTCTGGGAACTTTCACCGGTAATTCTGTCCGGCTGCAGACCTGGCTCCGGAAGGGGTACGTTAGGGCGACACCTAACATTCCCGTCGGTTGATGGTGGGGTGGGGGTGGGGGGGGAAGAGTGGACCCATTAAAGGAATCCGTCGCCCCGATATGAGCCCAAGCCGTAGAAGTTGCAGGAGGGATACAGGGAGGCGACACACCACGTTCCCACCTGTTGCTGATTTCGGGAGATCGGGGCTTTTTTAAAAAGACCCCGTCTCCCTTCCATTACTTGAGGAAAAAACATAAAAATGTTAGAAAAAAACAAATAAAATAATAGAAATTGGGGTCTGATAACAGACCCTAGTGCCTCCTACAGACACTAAGCAAGAACTGGTTCAGGCTTGAGCCAGCAGAGGGTGTATACTGCAGGAGGAGGAGTTAACCATTTTTGTGTATTTGCTTAGTGTCCTCCTAGTGGCAGCAGCATAACACCCATGGTCCTGTGTCCCCCAATGAGGCGACAGAGAAATTATAATTAGGAGAGAAAAGATGAAGAATTTTAATGAGAAGCAAATTGATAAGTTGGTGGGTTTTACAAGCACTTTCTATCTATAATCATCTTTTAACTACCGTACTTAACGCAAATTGACAGTCGTGTATATCATTATGGGGTGCCTGTGTGTGGAGGGGTGAGGGGGGCTCCGGTGCTGAGATCTCTGCACATACAGCTGAGGCCGGCTATATTATATAGCTGGTATACATGTCTAACAGCAGTGTAGATAAGCTCTGATCGCTGCTGTTAACCATAAAACCCCGCTGTTAATCTCTGACAGGGGTTTGGAAATAGAACACATTCTTGTGCTCACACGCACAGGCTCTCATTGGCGCCCTATCAAGAAATAGGGAGCACCAACAAGTTATCGTGGCAGCCGGGTGCCTGCCATAGGCCTCCGCGGCTGCGATCCTATTACTCAAGTGAAGCCCAGCCAGAGGCTAAGGAGACCTCTATTTTCAGTAAATATTGCCACACTGTGCTATTGCAATATATACGGTAATATAGGTGATTAGCTACATATTACATATTTTTTTTCTACTAAAATAGGAATTGCCTACTTCCCCCTCTTCCCACAGAAGGGCAATAAAATAAACACATTTGGTATTCCAATGAGAAAATCAAAATCACAGTTCCCTTATTAAAAAATGGAGTAAGAAGTGATTAAAATGTTAATGTACTTCAAGATTGTACCAATAAAAACATCAGCTGACCATACAGAGAAAAGAAGCCCACACACACCTGCATGAATAGAAAAATAAAGACATTACAGGTCTCAGAAATTGGCGACACAAACCAAAACTTCTCAATTTTTGTTGTCATCTATGAAATTTTGATATCGCCATAATTGTACTGACCTGGAAATCAAACTGTCAGGACATTTTTACCACTCAGAAGGAAACAGCTGCACTCAACCGTTATGTAGGTTTAAAATAAAAATTACTGTTTATTACATGTGCAGAGAACACCACAGAAAAGAAATAAGCACTGACGGTAAGGTAACGTTTGACCCTTCCCGGGTCTTTGTCATTCCTCACAGTGATATGGAAGAGACTTGTGTGGAGATGTACAGATGAACTCCCTGTTGAGGCTAATGTGTCGGTTTGAGGGGAGAACGGCGTGTCCCAACCATCTGTGGTGCCATGGTGGTGGATTCACTTTTTTCCCCAACATTTCACTGCACTTTTCCCCATTTTCCAGTGAATCATATGATAAAATGAACAATGTCATTCAAAACTACAACTTGTTCCACAAAATCCAACCTTCACGTGACTATGTCGCTGCAAAAATATCAAGTTATGACTCTTGGAGGAAGGGGTGGAATAGATGAAAGCACAGAAATAAAAATTTCATGTGAAGAGTGGGCCATGTTCACACGGTCAGTATTTTACCTCAGTATTTGTAAGCCAAACCCAGGAGTGGGTGATAAATACAGAAGTGGTGACGTGTTTCTATTATACCTTTCCTCTGATTGTTTCACTCATGATTTTAGCTTACAAATACTGAGGTAAAATACTGAATGTGTGAACGTGGCCTGAGGACGGGAATAACAACTTTAAGGCCTCATCACACATCCTTGTTTGTTCACATATGTGTAAAAATAGTTCAAGTATCCGCGTGTCGTCGGCGAGACCCCGTCCCGCGTGTCGTCGGCGAGACCCCGTCCCGCGTGTCGTCGGCGAGACCCCGTCCCGCGTGTCT
>JARQOD010000001.1:116553085-116626484 GCA_033576555.1 Oophaga sylvatica | reverse complement strand
CCCCCAAAGGATCCTCTCTCACAGTCTTTCCCTAAAAACACAGCCTTAAATAAAGAATGGTACCAGAATGTCCTCCAAGAGCAACTTCTCCAACCCCCCAAGAGCAGTTTGGCGATCTACAATGCCTTTCCAGCATGATGGAGCACTTCCCATAAAGCAAAGGTGATAATAAATGGCTCAGGGAACAAAACTTTAGAGATTTTGGGTCCAGGGCCCTGGAAACTCCCAAGATCTTAACCCCATTGAGAACTTGTGGTCAATCATCAAGGACGGGGGACAAACAAAAACCTAAAAATTCTGACAAAATGAAAGCATTGATTGTGCAATAAGGGATGTTATCAGTCAGGATTTGGCCCAGAAGTTGATTGAGAGCATCCCAGGGAGGAATTGCAGAGGTCCTGAAGAAGAAGGGTCAACACTGCAATATTGACTTGCTGCATTAATCATTCTAACTGTCAATATAGCTTTTGTTACTCATATGTTTGGAAATTATTATATTTCTGTCTGTGAAAAAAAACATCTGTCAAAACCAAAAATAAAAACCAGAGGGCACAGATCAATGTGAAAATTTTAATATTTGTATCATTCTCAAAATTTTTGGGCCCATGACTGTAGTTCACAGGAAGTCACAGACTGATTTTCCTGTCTACATTTTTGTGCATGTACTGGACGGGTTGTCAGACTGGAGGTCACATGACTCTATCCTGTAACAAAGAGCCAGACTGTATTACTGTAGCTGAGCAGGATGAAATGACACTGAAGTGTTGATGGTGGCTAATCATTAACTGCCTTGTGCTTCTTTCTGTCACTAGCAGCCTGCGTGTAAGTTACCTGCTGTACACTGTGTAACATTTAATATCCCTTTGTTTCCAGGCTGCTGGATTATGTGATGTGTGACTACCGCAGCGAGAGGTGGTGGACCCTGCTCACCTCCATACTCAGCACCGCCCTGAAATGTGCTTATCTCATGGCACAACTCAAGGACTACGTCACCTACTCTCTGGAGCTGCTGGGAAGAGGCATGTACTCCCTTAGATTGACTGGACACTCTTCATTAATGCTTGGATTAACCACTTATTTTCCTATTATTTACACACTGTCCCAATGACCTGCAGACATGTGGCGTTTGATAAAGTGAGCAAAAAGATTTGCAAGACTCTTGTCCAGTAGCCACATTGGTAGCCCATGGCCGTCAGTCTCGTGCCCTGCAAACATTCCTACTACCTACATCGCCAGTGACGGGGGCTACTCCATGCATTGTAGGATTTGCCATTTCATTAGACCCTCTAAAATCGCAGACTTGTTGCACATAAGACAGTTGCCCTGATTTGCCTTGAGGTTACATACAACTTCCAACCTGTGGCCAAAAATGTACCATTTTGGATTTATCGTGACTTTTCATGGTTGCGCTGTGTCTGGAAGGGAATCGGTCAAAAGATTTCTGCTATTTAATTTGAGAGCAGTGTAACATAGGGCCAGTGACGCTGATTCAAGCTGTGTGTCTGTTTTGTGTGGTTTTTATAAAATCACTGTTTTATCATCAGGAGATTATCACTAACCATTTAGTTCTCCTATTCATGGGCTTCAGCAGTGATTGGCTGCTTTCTGCCTATGACAGTGTACATAGAAAGCTGCCAATCAGTTGTGTGGGCGGGGTTATACAGGGCTCAGCCATCGGAGAACTGCTAGATCTGCAGCAGAGAAAACATTTTTAATGAAAACTCAAGCAAGCAGCCAAGTAAGTGGCACATCACTGGAATCAGGGTCTCTGCCCTGATATCATGCTGCTCTTAGATGGGGTAGCTAAAGCCTGGTGACAGATTGCCTTTCACACGTATGACATTACTCGCGTTGCTTGAGATGTCCCAGTGTGACCTTGCGATCTTGGTGTCGCCCAACAATCCTAGCGTGAAATGTTTTATTTAATCAGGGCCACATTTTAATCATGCTTTTTGAAAACCTTTGGTTTTTCTTTTGATTTCCCAACAGCATCAACATTAAAGGATGATCAGAAGTCCAGGATTGAGAAGAACCTCATTATGGTGCTAATGGTGAGTCTGCACTTAATACAGCAGGATGGATTTAGTCTGCGTCCCAGTAGTGATTATATTGGCTTCCATTTCCAGAACGAGAGTCCTGACCCAGAGCCGGACTGTGACGCATCCATGGTGAAGCTGGCACACCGTCTGTGGGCGGATAGGGTTTCCTTGGCGGGTAGTAACATGTTCACCATTGAAGTGCAGGACTTTGTCCCGTTTGGTATGTGTGATGGGGTCGTCTGTATACTATATACTCACATACCGCTCATTGTCGACTTTTATTCTGCCATCAACTTTTCTGTATTTTTTGTTTTAACTCTTTCATTGCAGTGCAATGCAAGGCTAAGTTCCAGGCCCAAGTTTTCATGTTGATACCCCGGTGGAGTTGTATGTTCATTTAAAGACTGATTGCCCGCATCCCATCCGCTTCTCCAAGCTCTGCGTTGGCTTCAGCAACCAGGTAACATATGTAGATGTACTGTCCTATTGTTTAGTTTCGTCATCACATTTGATTTTGCAGGAACGTTTTCATTGACACCATTTTGGCATACATGTATCAAAAAATAGCAATCACTTTTTGTCTTTACGTTTTTAATAGCATCTCTTCCATTGACACTTTGGCACTTAACCCTTTAAGGAGTCATCCATTTGCTCTTTCACTGTTTTATCTTTTTCTATCCAAGTCTTTCAAAATTCATAGCCTTTTTTTTATTTTTCCTCTCACATAGCCATTTGTGGCACGAGTTGTATCATTCAATTGCGTCACTTAATTCACTATTTAATGTAATGAGAACCAGGGAAAAAACTTTGGGGTGGAATTGAAAAAAAACAAAACACAAAGGCAATTCCACCATTGTGTTGGGTTTGTTTTTTATGTTGTTCTCTGTGTGATAAAAATGAAACCGCAACTTTACTCTCGGAGTCAAATTAATGACAGCGACACCATAGTTTTCTAACTTTGTGGGATACAAGGCGATCAGTAACGTAAATCCTGGGGGGTTTTAATTATTTTTTTTTTATTTTATAGCGCTGACATTGAAAATAAAAATATTTTTATTTTTCAAGTTTTATGGACACAGTCATACCAACTGTACATTTTATTTTAATTCTTTTAGTCATAGAAATATCAAAAGGGACGTGATTTTAGGATTTTTATGAGGCAAACGCGAGGACATTCAGTACGTTGCATTGGCATCCAGACAGTTTTTTCATGGGAAGAGGTTCCATTTTGCCTGATTATGCTTATGATACATTGCTACCATCATGTGTGCGAGGGAGGGTTGTAATTAGGCGATGGTGGTAAAAAAAAGCATTTTACTATCGATTGTTGAATATAAGTGGTTAAGTTGCCAAAATTGGAGTTATTAGGGTTACCTTTTGGCTCCCATAGTGATTCCATAGAGCATCTTTGCCTCTGTGATCACCATGATGTAGTATTCAATTGGCAGGAATGATTTTCTTATCATGACAATATATTCATTTCACGTTAAATAAACAAATGTTATCTATGCTTATCTGTCGTTTTCTTGACAAGGAATACAACCAGCACTGTGTGGTGGAAGAACAGTACCAATCCAGTGATGTATTGGAGCAGTCCGCACAGGGAACCATGTGTCTGGTGCCTGGAAAGACCAGAAAGTTCACATTCAAGTTTGTTGCTAAAACTGAGGATGTTGGTAAGAAGGTTGAGGTGAGTGAGAAACTAAGTATTTTGTTGTGTGTATAAAAGAAATAAATGTATTTTCTATGTCACTTTATTGGGGACACAAACCATGGATATATTCTGCTGACAGTATGTAAAAAAGTTAGCTCCTCCCCAGCAATGTCTGCGCCCGCGACGTCTGATGTCCGTCTTCCTTTACCGGTCTGCGAAGAAGGATTCGGAATTTTCAGGCCGTGTATATCCAGGATAGGTGTGGCAGTGAAGGGGGCTTCAAATAATAAAATAAAATAGCAAAAGGAGAGAAGAAATAAGAAGTTCCTAGTTTTCCCTAAGTCATGATCTGTTCGACCAGAAAAGCCTCTTGCACATTTAGCCATTTAGTTGTTCCCTCTAGACCAGCTTGCGACCTCCGCCGCACTGGTACTCTTAGGCTCCCTTTTTTTAAAAACTTATTTGGCCTGGGCCTTCACCGTTGGCCAGGCCATGCCTCCAGCAGCCCAGTTAGTCACACGCGTTGACTCTTTTGCTTTCCTCCACCCATCCCCCTCATATTATCAGTGCGCTCCTCGCTTTCCGGCTTGCGGGAACTCTGCACACCCTTTCTGATGCTACCTCTTCCTCCTTCTGCCCGGCTCCATCTTCCAGTCGCCGGCTCGTACTCAACCGCTGCGGCTCCCTTGAACTCTGCAGCCCACCACCTGGTTCCGCTGAACCATTGTTGCCATCAGCTTCCCCAGGACCACACGATTCAGGGTCTGAGTAGGGCAGTGCTACCAGGACATATATCCCTAGCATAGCTCCCTCTGGCACATTTTTCTTTCCATATGCCCGACCCAATCCTCCACCTGTTGTCCTGCACTTTGCATTTTTTTCTTGTAACAAAAGGTTTACCTCTGGTCAGACCACGTCCCTCTGCCCATATTGCAGCCCATCCACTATGCTGTCCCCCAGGAGCCACCCACTGCTCGCAATGTCTAATATGTCGGTGTATAATAAGTATTTTGTTTTAGATGGAGGAGCATGACATGTGTATTGTCTATGTTTTTGTAAAATGTAAAACTACTTAGCTTAAAAAAAGGTATCTTTTCAAGTGGACCTTTCACTAGTTTTAGCATGTTAAACTGCCCGCATCATGGAATAGTGGCTGCAGAGCTGAGTAAAATGTAGTTTTTATCTTTTAATTTTTTTCTCCTTTGTGTAGATATTGGCTTGTAGAGTTTAGGTTATAAATTTTTGTCATAGTTCAGTTGGGTGGAACCTGAGATTTGTCTCTTTGGGCGTCTACTTGTTCTCCTGCATGAAATTGACCAATCATAAGCAGCAGGCATCATGCAGGGAAAAAAAGAACACACCCTCATCTCATTGATGGCTTAGCTGTATCTCTACACTATTACTTCAGGATAGTTGTGTATCATTATGAACGCTTCCAAATCTCATTTCACAGTCCTGTGAGCTTCTTTCCTCCCCCCCCCCCCCCACACTGACTGCTATGAGATGAGATCTGGAAGGGTTTGAAATAACTCGGCTCTGCTACACAGTAGCTGCAGAGACCAGTGAGGAGATGTGAGGGTATGCCCTTTTCTCCCCTGCTGCTGTCTCCTTATGATTGGTCGATTGGTCACTCTCATGCAGTGGAAGAGATATACGTCCACAGAGACAAAACTCTGGTAGCGCCCAGGTAAATTATAGCATAAATTATAACCTAAACTTTTCAAGGTAATATTTCCGCAATGGAGAATAGAAATTAAAAAATGTTTTACTCCGCTGTGCAGCCACTATTCTATGATGTGGCCAGTTTAATGTGCTCAAACTGGTGAACGGTCATCTTTAATAATGTGACCTGTATGACAAGGAATATCTTTTTCACTTTTCAGATAACCTCAGTAGATTTAATCCTGGGCAGTGAGACAGGCCGCTGTGTCATTCTGAACTGGAGGGGAGGCGGGGGAGATGCTGCCTCAGCTCAGGAAGCCGTCCAGGCGGCCCGCTCCTTTAAACGGAGACCAAAGCTACCAGATGCTGAAGTGCACTGGGACGGCATCATTATCCAGGCCAGCACCATGTAAGAGATAAGTGCTGTAGAATATCTCCTACTTATTGGACTTACCAGCAGGTAACTTAGATTAGTATATTTTTTCTTTTTAGGATTATTTCAAGAGTACCTAAGGTTTCAGTGCAACTGCGTCACGAGCCCCCAGCGCTAAATAATGAGATGTACTGCTTGTTGATTACTATACAGTCTCAGGAAGATGCGGCCATCAGAGATGTGAAGCTCACCGCAGGACTTAAACCAGGTAATCACATACAGCAGAAACTTCCCCATTCATGAAACTGAATGACCCTAAATATGTCTGCAAGAAATCAGCCTTATAGGAACATCCTCTAAATTTGACATAAGTGTACTTATAAGTGTTGCTTTCTTATGAGCCAGGTGAAGGATGGTATATGTCCAAAACCTTTCCTTTTTATTGAATTACTGAAAACAAGGTTCTCCCCAAGTCTAAATATGTCAAAATAGGCGATAAATGTAGCATCAGTTGGTATGAGACCACTGGGGTCCCGTCTGATCTCGAAAGTGGAGCATCTTGAAGATAGGTAATAATTGTTCTTTTTTGGGATAACCCATTTAACTGTTTAGCAACTTATGATGCACATTTTCATAAGTCGCTAAGGAAAGTGTGAAGCCTGCTTAGGGAATCCTCACTGTCAAGGCTGTCTAACAGCCGCAAATCATGCAGCCACAGGGACTCACCATAATATACCAGCACGCTCAGTTGCTTGGTTAAACCCGAGCATGCTCAGATAAGACGCTATCCGAGCACGTTTTCTCATCACTAGCTGTAATTACTCTGGAACACTTCAATGGCTCCCAGTTATTCTGTTTTATCGTGATATTGTACTTCATGATAGTGGTAAAAATTAGTTTGATATGACTTATGATTATTTGTGAAAATATCGGAAATTTGGCAAAAATGTCACACAAAATGGATACTAAATAACTTTTCCACATGTGTACTTTACGTCTGCATATTTTTAAAATATTTTATTTGTTAGCAAGTTAGAAGGGTTAAAAATTGATCAGAAATTTCTAATTTTTACAACAAATTTGCAAAACCATTTTTTTTTTGGGACCACATCACGTTTGAAGTGACTTTGGGGGGCCTACTGTATATGACAGATAATACCCAAAAGCGGCACCCCTCAAAGTCCTCAAAACCACATTCAAGAAGTTTATTAACCCTTCAGGTGCTTCATAGTAATTAATGCAATGTAGAAGGAGGAAATGAGCAATTTACTTTTTTTCACAAAAATTTTATTTTAGCCTCACATTCCTTTATCCAAAATGGACCCCAAAATTTGTTGTGCAACCTTTCCTGAATACGCCGATACCCCATATGTAGGGTGGGGGACTACTGTTTGGATGCACGGCAGAGCTCGTAAGGGAAGGAGCGCCATTCGACTTTTTAAACGCAAAATTGGCTGGAATTGTTAGTGGACACCATGTCGCGTTTGGAAAGCCACTGATGTGCCTAATCAGTGTAAACTCCCCACAAGTGACCCTATTTTGGAAACAACACCGCTCGCAAGGAAGTTTATAGCATAGAGCCCTGAAAATAATAAATCTAATTTTTCCCACAAAAATGTACCTTTAGCCTGAAATTTTTTATTTTCACAAAGGTAACAGGAGAAAATGTTACCCAAAATCATGGTAACCCTGATGAAGGACCACGTCCTTCAAAACACGTTGGTTGGTTGTTTGTCCTCACCACATACTCGTCACTTTGAGTCACGTGACATCACGCTTCCCGACAACCTCGTCTCTGCTTTAGCGGTGCTTCCGGCCGGAGCCCACCGCTAGCTTGCATTCCAGTGCACCTGTCACAACCTGCGTCTCCGTGCACCTGTGAGAGTCGCCACAACGGGAGGACGCTCCGTACACCACAGCCTCTCTGCACATAAGCAAGCCTGAGCACTGGACTATCGTGTGACGCTCTGCAAATGGATAGCAGAAGTAAGTGCCATTATCATCTGCTGCCTTCAGCTTTACCCATTTACTCTGGGCATTGGTGTATTGTTAACACTGACCTTTACCTTCGTGGTACAACACTAGTACCATCTTCTCATTGTAGCTCGGTGATTACATATTTTACTACTAGTTTCCAACAATATATTGGGTATTGCTACATTCAGGAGACATTGCATGGAAAATTGCAGGGTCCATTTTCACCTATTTTTTTCCTTGTGAAAATGAAAAATCTGGAACAAAAAGAAGGATTTTTGGTGCTCACCGTAAAATCTCTTTCTTGGATCCTTCATTGGGGGACACAGGTTACCATGGATGTATGCTGCTGTCGCTAGGAGGCTGACACTAGGCAAAGAAAAAAAGGAAGTAGCTCCTCCCCAGTAGTATACACCCACTGACAGGAACCAAGTACCTCAGTTTGTGCTTAGTGTCTGTAGGAGGCGGGTCTGGATCTCCTCAGATCCTCAGCTAATCCTTTTTTCCTTTCAGGTTTTGTTGTGTCTTACTAATGTTTTCCCTTTATTTTTCAGATAGAGCTTCAGGGAAACGGTGTAAATTCTCACCCTGCCTTCCCATATTTATGCGGCTGAGCGAGCAGTGTAGTGTGAATCACATCGCAACTCTCAGGCCCGCAGGCAGGACTCTATCCCCTGTCACCCACACGGGTGCTTCAGGGCGATTACCAGTGGCCGGTCCTTGCCAATTCCCCTCCTCATCCCTCTCCTCGGAGAGGGCTGAGAGGAAGACGGTGGTCACCAGCTGTGACCTCTCCCCTTCTCGTAAGGGGTTGACGCCGTCTTGTGCACTGTCCGGACACAGTGCGGGAAGGAGGATCTTCGATCCCAGCGACCCTCTCCACCCGAGGGCCCCTGTGGTAATCCTCACCTCATCCCTAAAGTGGAGCTGGACATCTTTCAGGTAAGCGGATGCTTTTCACGGCAGACTCCCCTCTCGAGCCCCATAGAAATCAACGGTTTCTGCGCTTCACTTTAATCTTCGTGCCAGCACTGTCCCCGGGTTACCCTAACTCCTCCGGTGCCCGCGCTGTAATCTGAATTTTGCGCCTTTTTAAGCGCGCGCCTCTCCAGCTCCCGGGCCCCGTGGTGCCCGAAAATCCCTCTTTCTTAAGGCCCCGCTTTGCTGCGGGGATAGCATCACTCAGGTCACATTTCATCCTTGTAATCCTGCATAGCGGCAGCCATTTTCCCCTGGCCGTCCTCTCACTCAGTGGCCCACTCTCGCCCCTCCCTAGGATTTTTTTTTACACTCAGCGTAAAATCCCTTTCTTGTAGTCTTCATTGGGTGGGGGACACAGAAACTGTGAGAGAGTCTGCTGCCACCTGGAGGCTGACACTATTAATGCAACCAGTTAAAATTTTTCTCCTCAATAGCAGACAACTGTATACCTTGCCTGCTAGAACTATTCTCCTCAGTTTAGTAAAAAAGCAGTGAGAGAAAGCCAAAGGAATTAAAGCACGAAAAGAAAAATAATACATGACCGACCAGGCAACCAAGGATGAGAGCTGTGTCCCCCAATGACGACAATGAGAAAGGGATTTTCCATTGAGTAAAAAAATCCCTCTTTCTTGTTCGTCTTATTGGGGGACATATTAACCATGG
Organism: Oophaga sylvatica; assembly: GCA_033576555.1. Lineage (NCBI taxonomy): Eukaryota > Metazoa > Chordata > Amphibia > Anura > Dendrobatidae > Oophaga > Oophaga sylvatica. The sequence continues at coordinate 116,617,138 of JARQOD010000001.1, read as the reverse complement.
GACGTCCCAAGGCTGTCCAAGGGGTAAGAATAACTTAAAAATTATACAGTTACCAGAGAACGTTTTCCACCGTTTCTCAAAAGTTTGCCTGAGCAATTGCTGCCTGCAGTATCCTCCCAGATTTATTTCTGCCAAAGCAAAGTTGTGGACTTTGTAGAACTTGGAAAAGGTATGCAGTGATGTGCAAGTGGCTGCTTTACAGAGCTGCAAGTTCGATACCTGGTGGAAAAACTGCCCGGAATGCATTTGCAGTAAATTCAGAGTGCGCCCTAACCCTGAAAAGGAGAGCACTGGCACTTGGCTTATAAGCTTTGCTAATGTCTGATCTAATCCAACAAGCAAAGATCACCCTAGAGGCGGTCAGACCTCTGCCAGTGCATACTGGGAAGGCCGTAAGGCATCCGAGTGGCACTTTGAGAGACATACAGAAATGCACAACTTCTGACCATATCCACTTATGTGAGAACCTCAGGGAAAGGCGAAGTACCTTAAGAAGGGAGAGTAATTCCCTTATTAAAGTGAAAAAGTTCCACTAAGGTGGAAGGAGGGAGCAGAACACCCGAATTCTCAGTTCCAGAGAAGATATTAAAAAAAAAAACTGGAGAGATCTTTCTGATCAGCATAAAAGGAGAATGACCAAAGAATGGCTAGAAAAATATTTAGAGTTGAGAGTCCTCAGTGGTTGATACCTTTTAATGGCTAACTGAAAAGATGGTAACAAATTGCAAGCTTTCGAGACTACTCAGGTCTCTTCATCAAAGGTTCTTCATCAAAGAATGGCTAGACCCCTAGAGGTCTCCCAGGGAATAATTTGGTGGCCACAAGTTTTTCCTTGGAGTCTGCCCTAGTTCAATCTAGACGGGCAAGTAGTAAAAAGAGGGATATTTCCCTATGAGCGCTGCCCATAGGTTCACGCCTATGAAACAGGTGCAAAATTAAATGGCAGAAAAGTTACCTTTTGGGTCCCTTGTACCTTAAACCTAGTCAGACAACCCTAATCTGAAAGGACAGGAGTCTTCTGAATTGCAGACCCGACAGTACTGTCGGTAAACTAAATGACCAAAAAGAAATTAAGTAGGCGAGTACAACCCTGGGAAAGTCCTGTTTGGATAGTGTGGGAGATGTCTGGGGGCATCTACCACGATGAACAGGAGCTCTGGACCAAAACTGGAGAATCCTAAGCAAACCAGCATTCAAATTACCAACCTGGGAATGGAGAATTCTGCCCTAATAAGGAAGGACCAAGATTGCTATAGAATGGGCCAGACATCTGTCCTGACCAGTCACCTACCAGGAGAAGCTCTACTGTAGGTGGTAGGCTACTTGGGAGACCATTAGAGGCCTAAGATCTCCACATACCCTGTAGGTTGAGGCAACGTATCAGAAGTCGATTATCTGAATGTCCTGCCTTAACACCCAAATGAGAAGGACTTGGCCAGCGCTTCCATAGGAGTTGAACAGATGGAAGCACTGCTAACTCTGCAAACCAGGCCTCAAGGACTGTAGGTGAAAAGGACTAGGATAAGGTGGAGACTAGCTGCCTTAAAGGGAGGCCTCAATAGCCTCTCAATGTATCTAAAAAGTACCGCCCTGCTCGGGAAAGATCTAACCTGTTGTATCCTGATCAGTGGTCTCCTATCGGCTAAAGAAGCCTAGATGAGTGTAAGCCGCCTGCACACAACACTGCCGAAGAAAAAGGTAGTTTGAATAACCTCTAGGTTTGCAGTGTCCTCTGTGGGATTTGCCTGGCTGGAAGTAGTCAGCTGGTAGTTCTGACTCGCTCTGTAAGGTAGTCAGAATAACCTCTGCCCTAGGCCATGCTGGTGCTGTCCGCTGGTGGATGTGACACTTGGCTGCTGCCATAGTACTAAGGGTGGTAACAACCACCACCAGGGTATAGGATACAGAAAAACTAAAGGCAGGACCTATGCAGGGGGAGAAGGCCCTCCTCGTACCCATACCACGGGGGTCCCCCGCAAATGACAGAAGGTAGAAAGAGATTCCAGGAGCGCGATATGCTAAGGCTTGGTCCGAGGAGAAACCCGTCCCTGCACGAAATGCAAGCATACTGGGGTACACTGGATAGCCGAGATTGCGCGATCTTCTCTGGACTCCGACTTTGAGGGCCAGAGAACACATAGGGAGTACTAAGAAAAAAACAACTGTTGATAGAAGTGCAAGGGAGCTTGTTAAGTTTCGGTAGCTGAGGAGTGCAGGTAAAAAAGGCAATACACCAGAGCAGTTGGAATCTATGAGATTGCAGTACTCTGACTAACCACCACAACTAGAGGCAGCCGTGGAGCGTTCCTACGTTGGTCCTAGACGCCTCGTCACAGCCTGAGAAACTAACTACACCTAAAGATAGAAATAGGAAAGCTATCTGCCCCGGAGCAGAACCCCAAAGATAATAGAAAGCCCCAAACATGTAATGGCGGTTAGACAAGATGAAATACTGACACAGAAAGAAAATAGTATGAGCAAACGCTGGGGCCCAAACTAACTAAATAGAAAAGGATAGGAAGGGTACTTACTGCAATCCCAGAAAACCCTGAAAGGCACCAACTCTACTAATTTCAAAAACACCTGAGATCACACGACCTCTACCACCTAAATTAGTTCTCTGGTGTAACAAAATCAAAACAGCAGCCACTGAAAAAACTGGAAAAAGCAAAAGTACAAACATCAGTGGCTGAACAAAACTGAGAGGGCAGAAGCCCCCGTGGGGACCCTGAAGGCCCCCACAGAAGTGCAGGACAAAATGCAAAAATATAGCACAAACACAAAAGAAGAAAATGTCTTATCTGTTAGCAGGAGATGCAGACACGACACAGCAGGCTACAAGGGAAACAGGAATAAAGGATCAGACCAGAACAATTGATCACCGGCAACCCTGATGGGAAGGTGACTCCCTTATATAAGACCAATCAGTAACACCTGATTCCCAGTCCTCACAATCTTCACTGGACAGACTAGCACCGCTTGTAACCACCAGAGGGAGCCTCTGCTCAGAACTCATCTCAAACCCATTCACAACAGTACCCCCCCCTTGAGGAGGGGTCACCGAACCATCATTTGAGCAACCAGGCGGTCAGGATGAGTTCTATGATACGCACGGATAAGTCTCCTAGCATGGATGTCCGAAGCAAACACCCAAGAATTGTCTTCCTGACCATAACCTCTCCATTTAACCAAATACTGGAGTTTCCGTCTAGAAAAACGAGAATCTAATATTTTCTCAACCACATACTCCAGATTGCCCTCAACCAAAACAGGGTCAGGAGGCACAGCAGCAAGGAACCACTGGCTCAACAAACCTCTTCAACAAGGACTTGTGGAACACGTTATGGATCTTAAATGTCCCTGGAAGAAGCAAACGAAAAGAAACAGGATTAATAATCTCCATGATCTTATAAGGTCCAATGAACCTAGGCTTAAATTTAGGAGATGCTACTCTCATAGGAATATTCTTTGAGGACAACCAGACCAAGTCCCCCACTTTAAACCGAGGACCATCAGTCCTATGCCGGTTAGCAAACCGCTGGGCCCTCTCCTGAGAGAGGGACAACCTCTCCACTACCTGGTCCCAAATCTGTTGCATACGCTCCACAACAGAGTCAACACCTGGACAGACAGAAGCCTCCGTCTGTCCTGAAGAAAATCGAGGGTGAAACCCAGAATTACAAAAAAATGGAGACATCAAAGTGGCAGAGCTAGCCCTATTATTAAGAGCAAACTCAGCCAAAGGCAAAAAAGAGACCCAGTCATCCTGATCAGCAGACACAAAGCATCTTAGATAAGTCTCCAATGTCTGGTTTGTTCTCTCAGTTTGACCATTGGTCTGAGGATGAAATGCCGAGGAGAAAGACAATTGAACACCCAGTTTAGAACAAAAAGTCCTCCAAAATCTGGAAACAAACTGGACTCCTCTGTCAGACACAATGTTCTCAGGAATGCCGTGTAAACGAACCACGTGCTGAAGGAACAACGGCACCAATTCAGAGGAGGAAGGCAACTTAGGTAATGGCACAAGATGTATCATTTTGGAAAACCTATCACAAATTACCAGATGGTGGTCATTCTCTGAGAAACAGGAAGGTCGGAAATGAAATCCATAGAGATATGGGTCCATGGTCTCTTGGGCACAGGCAATGGCATCAACAAACCACTAGAGCGAGAGCAAGGCTTGGAGCGAGAGCAAGTCCCGCAGGACTGCACAAATTCCCTGACATCACGAGACAAGGTAGGCCACCAAAAGGACCGACTAACCAAGTCTCTGGTACCAAAAATTCCGGGATGCCCAGCCAATGCGGAACAATGAATCTCAGACATCACACTCTTTTTCCACTGGTCCGGGACAAACAATTTTCCAACAGGGCAGCGCTCGGGCCTATCCTCCTGACACCCTCCAGAGCAAGTCTCAAATTGGGCGAGATGCGGAAAGAACTACACCCTCTTTCAAAATAACAGAAGGATCAGATAACTCAGGAGAGTCCGCAAGGAAACTCCTCGAGAGGGCATCCGCCTTAACATTCTTAGTGCCAGGAAGAAAGGAAACCACAAAATTAAAACGTGTGAAAAACAAGGCCCACCTGGCCTGTCTAGGATTGAGTCGCTTGGCAGATTCCAGATAGACCAGATTCTTATGGTCCGTAAGGACCACCACCTGATGTTTGGCTCCCTCCAGCCAATGTCTCCACTCTTCAAAAGCCCACTTCATGGCCAATAACTCCCGATTACCCACGTCATAATTGCGTTCAGTAGGAGAAAATTTTCGAGAGAAAAAGGCACAAGGGTTACTTTTAGAGGTCTCTGGATCTTTTTGGGACAAAACGGCACCTGCCCCAATTTCAGAGGCATCAACCTCCACCTGAAATGGCAGAGAAACATCAGGCTGCCGTAGAACAGGAGCAGAAGTGAATCTCTGTTTAAGTTCCTGAAATGCAGAGACTGCCTCAGGAGGCCAATTCACCACATCAGAACCCTTTCTGGTCAAATCAGTTAATGGTTTAACAATAACCGAGAAATTACCAATAAATTTACGATAAAAATTGGCAAAACCCAAAAATCTCTGAAGAGCCTTTAATGAAGTAGGTTGGACCCAATCACAGATGGCCTGAACCTTGACCGGGTCCATTTCAATAACAGATGGGGACAAAATGAATCCCAGAAATGAGATCCTCTGTACGCCAAAAAGACACTTTGATCCCTTCACATACAGAGCATTCTCTCTCAAAATCTGGAATACAGTTCGAACATGTTTCACATGAGAGTCCCAGTCATTAGAAAAAATCAAGATATCATCCAAATAAACAATCAGAAATTTGTCCACAAAATCCCTGAAAATGTCATTCATGAAGGACTGGAAGACGGAAGGAGCATTAGTGAGCCCAAAGGGCATCACCAGGTACTCAAAATGCCCTTCAGGGGTATTGAATGCCGTCTTCCATTCATCCCCGTGCTTAATGCGAATAAGGTTATACGCCCCCCTGAGGTCAAGCTTGGTAAACCAAGTAGCGTTTTTCACCCTGGAAAACAGGTCAAAATCAAGGGTAACGGGTATTGATATTTCACAGTAATATTGTTCAAGAGACGATAATCAATACACGGCCTTAATGAACCATCCTTTTTGGCCACAAAGAAAAAACCGGCACCTAAGGGTGAAGAGGATGGTCTGATATGACCCTTCTCCAATAAATTCCTTGATATAAGACCGCATAGCGTCATGTTCAGGTACAGACAAGTTAAAAAGGCGACCCTTTAGGGAATTTACTACCCGGCACTAATTCAATAGCGCAGTCATAGCTCCTATGGGGAGGCAAGGATGCAGATTTACTTTCGCTAAACACATCAGAAAAATCAATCAAAAAGTCAGGAACATCCTGAGCCTGGGGGAGGCAGAAAAAACAGGAGTGTTGGTATTAACACATTGGCAGCCCCAACTGGTTACAGACACAGATTTCCAATCCAAAACAGGATTATGAGACTGTAACCAAGGAAAACCCAGCACGATAATGTCATGCAGATTATACAGAACCAAAAATTTGCAGCACTCCTGGTGATCAGGTTCAACCCTCATTATCACCTGAGTAGAAAACTGGGGTTTATTCTCAGCCAAAGGGGTAGAATCGATCCCCAGTAGGGGAATAGACTTCTGTAGGGGTATCAAGGGAAATCCACAACGTTTAGCAAAATCATAATCCATCAGGTTAATAGCTGCTCCAGAATCAACGAAAGCCTGAGCAGAAAATGAGGACAGAGAGCATATCAGAGTGACAGTTAATAAAAACTTAGTCTGAACACTACCCAAGACAACTGAGCGTGCAAAACGTCTTCCCCGTTTAGGGCAGACTGAAATAGCATGAGAGGCATCACCACAGTAGAAACATAACCCATTGCGCTTTCGAAACTCATGACGCTGTGCCCCAGACACCACTCTATCACACTGCATGGGTTCAGTAGCTGTTCACAAGGCAACACCATTCCACGCATACTTCTCCGCTCACGCAAACGTCTGTCAATTTGAATCGCTAATGACATAGAATCATTGAGACCAGAGGGGACAGGGAATCCCACCATATCATCCTTTACATTATCAGACAGACCCTTCCGGAAAAGGGCTGCCAAAGCGTCGTCATTCCATTTGGTCAGGACTGCCCACCTACGGAATCTCTAACAGTATAACTCAGCGTCATCAAGCCCCTGATTTAATGCCAACAAGGCTTTTTCAGCTTGATCAGTGACATTAGGCTCATCGTACAATAACCCCAAGGCCTGAAAAAACGCATCAACATCACTCAAAACAGGATCCCCAGGTATCAGGGAAAAAGCCCAATCCTGAGGATCGCCGCGCAGGAGAGAGATGATAATTTGAACCTGCTGCGCTGCGTTCCCTGAGGACTTAGGTTTTAAGGCAAAAAACAATTTACAATTATTTTTGAAATTCTGAAACTTAGCTCGATCCCCTAAAAACAAATCTGGCATGGGAATCCTAGGTTCCACAACAGGCAACCCAGCAAGATAGATAGCAATACTCCGAACCTCAGTGGCAAGCTGATCCACACGGCCAGACAACTGTGCAAACTCCATTGAGAGAAAAGATCCTCCCCAGCACCCAGAGATACAGAGGGAAAAAAAAAAAAAATGCAACAAACAGAAAAATATCTCTGACAACTCTGACAACTTTTTTTCTTTCACAATATTTTTTCCCTTCTGTGAGTACCATACAATTTTCAATTTTTAGGCCGGTGATACTGTTTAGTTTCGGTAGCTGAGGAGTGCAGGTAAAAAAGGCAATACACCAGAGCAGTTGGAATCTATGAGATTGCAGTACTCTGACTAACCACCACAACTAGAGGCAGCCGTGGAGCGTTCCTACGTTGGTCCTAGACGCCTCGTCACAGCCTGAGAAACTAACTACACCTAAAGATAAAATAGGAAAGCTATCTGCCCCGGAGCAGAACCCCAAAGATAATAGAAAGCCCCCAAACATGTAATGGCGGTTAGACAAGATGAAATACTGACACAGAAAGAAAATAGTATGAGCAAACTCTGGGGCCCAAACTAACTAAATAGAAAAGGATAGGAAGGGTACTTACTGCAATCCCAGAAAACCCTGAAAGGCACCAACTCTACTAATTTCAAAAACACCTGAGATCACACGACCTCTACCACCTAAATTAGTTCTCTGGTGTAACAAAATCAAAACAGCAGCCACTGAAAAAACTGGAAAAAGCAAAAGTACAAACATCAGTGGCTGAACAAAACTGAGAGGGCAGAAGCCCCCGGTGGGGACCCTGAAGGCCCCCACAGAAGTGCAGGACAAGATGCAAAAATATAGCACAAACACAAAAGAAGAAAATGTCTTATCTGTTAGCAGGAGATGCAGACACGACACAGCAGGCTACAAGGGAAACAGGAATAAAGGATCCAGACCAGAACAATTGATCACCGGCAACCCTGATGGGAAGGTGACTCCCTTATATAAGACCAATCAGTAACACCTGATTCCCAGTCCTCACAATCTTCACTGGACAGACTAGCACCGCTTGTAACCACCAGAGGGAGCCTCTGCTCAGAACTCATCTCAAACCCATTCAAACAGGAGCTGTTGGAACTTTTCAAGCATCAAGTCCCCCAACAACAGTCAGCCTACCCGGTCCAAGGGTTGCTAAGGTTTGACAACACGACGAGGGCCTGACAGGATTGTGACTGAGGGCACCGAGGCCAGCCAATGCAGGTGCGTAGAGCAAGCTAAGGAGAAATGGAGGAAGTAACATCAATTAGTTGCATGAATAGTGTTAGCCTCCAGGTGGCAGCAGACTATTTCACGGTTACTGTGCCTCCCAATAAGACAAAGGGGGAAACAACATTTTCAAGGAAAAAAATTTTTTTTTTTTATTTTCATGGCCCATTGATAGTAAATTCTGTGAAACACCTGTGGTGGTCAAGAGGCGCGCTGCACCCCTAGATGAATACATTGTGGGGTACAGTTTGTAAAATGGGGTCATTTTTAGGTGGTTCTGCTGTTTTGGCATGTCAGGAGCTCTGGTGATATGACATGGCATCTGCAAACTATTCCAGCAGGTTTTGCACTCCAAAATGGCACTCTTTCCCATCAAAGCTTTTCAGTGTGCCTGAATTGTAGTTTCTGACCTCATTAATGTGCTCAAGAGAAATTATGTTTCAAATTATGGGGTTAATTTTCTCCTATTTTCCCGAGTAAAAAGATATGGAGATAACGTAACATTTTAGTTGAGAAAAACTTAGTTTTATTTCAATGTACCAGCATGATAAAATTCTGTGAAGCACGTTGTGTGTTCAAAATGCACTCTACACCCTGTAGGGATTCACTCGCTTTCCTGCAGCTGGTAGTACTCACACAGGCACAAAGTCTCTTGGTGCAACAGGAAGATTTATTAAAGGTCATTACCTTCCATAGGATTCCCAAACAAAACAGCTTTTCCAGCACAAAGATAAATAGAAAATAACCAGTCCATGCAGTAGGCACAGGTCTCCCCACATGCACACACAGGCCCAAGTCTCAAAAGGTGTTTCCACCTCTACCTCCAAACAGACACTAAATGAAGCAGCTAGTCTGCCTTAACTAGGCCATTTCAAGGCCTGGAACTGGAGGTATAGGAATGGCCAATCCCTCCCAGCTCTAGTGGCTGTCCCTAAAACCCGGGCCCATTAAAAAAAACTTCTCAACAGTATTTGTGCTCGAGCCTGCTTTTCTGGGAACTACATCACAGAGGATAGATACCTCGGTGACACATACACTCCATCCACGACCTTACCAGCTTCTTACTTACTCCCCCCTCCTCTGTCCAAAGCTGGGGGGCTGGGCACCTTCTGTCAACCAAGAGTGCTCCCTTGACAGGATGTCCACATTCCCTGGGTGGTGAACTTTATAGTTGCCCTCACCAACACTTTCCACCACCATGTCAGGGTCCTGACATGTGGCGAGGAACTTTCTCTCCACCCCAGGTTTAAACTGTTTCATTCTACCTGACTATACTCCCTGGATTGTGCTTCTTGTGCTTTGAGAAGGCACTCTTTTACCTGGCCCCTCACTTTGTTCCCTCGACATAACCGATCATTCTGCCTAGGTAAATGCGGAACATGAACACCGGTTCCCAGCTCCTGGAGAACAACATTTAGCAATCTAACTTTTCCCTTTATTTTTTTTTTTAACTGAAGTCAATGAGCTGAGCTTTCAAAAGTTTCCCCTGGACAACTCCAGCTCAGGCACGTTGGCTTCAAGGGAAGCTCTCTCATTCTTCTTGCCCACAAGCACAGAAATTGAAAACTCATCAGCTGCGGCATGCAGCAAGGTTTCTTTATACATGACCTGGTTGTTAGCCGAGCTACCCAGCAACACCGCCTTACCCCACATGTCCCAAAATAAAGGAAAGTCTCTTGTCTGATAATAACTGGGTGTAGTAAGTTCTTGACCAGTCCCACTTTGTGAGCCACAGATCCAGAGTCTGTGACTAGGTCGACCTGAGCCACAGGAAAGTTTTTGGAGTCTCTGTGGATACTCTTGACGTCCACCACCTTCCAGTGGACTGGCTCATGTTGGACTGTGGCCCTTACCATGGTCACCAAACTTCCAGAGTCCAGTCACTTGTTTCCCATTTACATTTTCCACGGCATGCCTGAGGCCCTCGCCAGGTGGGGAACAGCACTGCAGGCAGTGTAGGTTAAGTAGGAGCAGCGCTGGCCTATGCCGCAGTTCATCAGCTCTGAGGTAAAGGGACAGTTTGATGATATGACCCAAGACACAATACCTCCAACAGACAACGTCCAGAGATGTACTCCTTGAACCTGGCTCTGACCCTTCCTTGGTCGGTGAGCGCCACCCAGAATGGTCTGGGTCCCCTTATTTTGGATATCCCTGAAAGGGGTTCTCGGGCTCCCTTGACTGCCTAGGGAAGTCTCAACCACCTCTTACACCTCCACCCAGCCCACCAGGTCATCAGCGATCTATAGATCTCCCTGGGAAACTCTGCATTGAACCAGCCTCGGCAGCAAGTGTATGAACCGATCCATCACTACTCTGTGCTGGGTAACAAGTCTCAAGCTGCCGCCATTTTTTCACCAAGTGCAGGAGGTCAAACATCTGGGGACAGGGTGGTAGGCTTGTCTGTTATGTTTCGGTAGCTGAGGAGTGCAGGTAAAAAAGGCAATACACCAGAGCAGTTGGAATCTATGAGATTGCAGTACCCTGACTAACCACCACAACTAGAGGCAGCCGTGGAGCGTTCCTACGTTGGTCCTAGACGCCTCGTCACAGCCTGAGAAACTAACTACACCTAAAGATAGATATAGGAAAGCTATCTGCCCCGGAGCAGAACCCCAAAGATAATAGAAAGCCCCCAAACATGTAATGGCGGTTAGACAAGATGAAATACTGACACAGAAAGAAAATAGTATGAGAAAACGCTGGGGCCCAAACTAACTAAATAGAAAAGGATAGGAAGGGCACTTACTGCAACCCAGAAAACCCTGAAAAGCACCAACTCTACTAATTTCAAAAACACCTGAGATCACACGACCTCTTCCACCTAAATTAGTTCTCTGGTGTAACAAAATCAAAACAGCAGCCACTGAAAAAACTGGAAAAAGCAAAAGTACAAACATCAGTGACTGAACAAAACTGAGAGGGCAGAAGCCCCCGGAGGGGACCCTGAAGGCCCCCACAGAAGTGCAGGACAAAATGCAAAAATATAGCACAAACACAAAAGAAGAAAATGTCTTATCTGTTAGCAGGAGATGCAGACACGACACAGCAGGCTACAAGGGAAACTGGAATAAAGGATTCAGACCAGAACAATTGGTCACCGGCAACCCTGATGGGAAGGTGACTCCCTTATATAAGACCAGTCAGTAACACCTGATTCCCAGTCCTCACAATCTTCACTGGACAGACTAGCACCGCTTGTAACCACCAGAGGGAGCCTCTGCTCAGAACTCATCTCAAACCCATTCACAACAGTACCCCCCCCTTGAGGAGGGGTCACCGAACCCTCATTTGAGCAACCAGGTCGGTCAGGATGAGTTCTATGATACGCACGGATAAGTCTCCTAGCATGGATGTCCGAAGCAAACACCCAAGAATTGTCTTCCTGACCATAACCTCTCCATTTAACCAAATACTGGAGTTTCCGTCTAGAAAAACGAGAATCTAATATTTTCTCAACACATACTCCAGATTGCCCTCAACCAAAACAGGGTCAGGAGGCACAGCAGCAGGAACCACTGGCTCAACAAACCTCTTCAACAAGGACTTGTGGAACACGTTATGGATCTTAAATGTCCCTGGAAGAAGCAAACGAAAAGAAACAGGATTAATAATCTCCATGATCTTATAAGGTCCAATGTACCTAGGCTTAAATTTAGGAGATGCTACTCTCATAGGAATATTCTTTGAGGACAACCAGACCAAGTCCCCCACTTTAAACCGAGGACCATCAGTCCTATGCCGGTTAGCAAACCGCTGGGCCCTCTCCTGAGAGAGGGACAACCTCTCCACTACCTGGTCCCAAATCTGTTGCATACGCTCCACAACATAGTCAACACCTGGACAGACAGAAGCCTCCGTCTGTCCTGAAGAAAATCAAGGGTGAAACCCAGAATTACAGAAAAACGGAGACATCAAAGTAGCAGAGCTAGCCCTATTATTAAGAGCAAACTCAGCCAAAGGCAAAAAAGAGACCCAGTCATCCTGATCAGCAGACACAAAGCATCTTAGATAAGTCTCCAATGTCTGGTTTGTTCTCTCAGTTTGACCATTGGTCTGAGGATAAAATGCCGAGGAGAAAGACAATTGAACACCCAGTTTAGAACAAAAAGTCCTCCAAAATCTGGAAACAAACTGGACTCCTCTGTCAGACACAATGTTCTCAGGAATGCCGTGTAAACGAACCACGTGCTGAAGGAACAACGGCACCAATTCAGAGGAGGAAGGCAACTTAGGTAATGGCACAAGATGTATCATCTTGGAAAACCTATCACAAATTACCCAGATGGTGGTCATTCTCTGAGAAACAGGAAGGTCGGAAATGAAATCCATAGAGATATGGGTCCATGGTCTCTTGGGCACAGGCAATGGCATCAACAAACCACTAGAGCGAGAGCAAGGCTTGGAGCGAGAGCAAGTCCCGCAGGACTGCACAAATTCCCTGACATCACAAGACAAGGTAGGCCACCAAAAGGACCGACTAACCAAGTCTCTGGTACCAAAAATTCCGGGATGCCCAGCCAACGCGGAACAATGAATCTCAGACATCACACTCTTTTTCCACTGGTCCGGGACAAACAATTTTCCAACAGGGCAGCACTCGGGCCTATCCTCCTGACACCCCTCCAGAGCAAGTCTCAAATTGGGCGAGATGGCGGAAAGAACTACACCCTCTTTCAAAATAACAGAAGGATCAGATAACTCAGGAGAGTCCGCAAGGAAACTCCTCGAGAGGGCATCCGCCTTAACATTCTTAGTGCCAGGAAGAAAGGAAACCACAAAATTAAAACGTGTGAAAAACAAGGCCCACCTGGCCTGTCTAAGATTGAGTCGCTTGGCAGATTCCAGATAGACCAGATTTTTATGGTCCGTAAGGACCACCACCTGATGTTTGGCTCCCTCCAGCCAATGTCTCCACTCTTCAAAAGCCCACTTCATGGCCAATAACTCCCGATTACCCACGTCATAATTACGTTCAGTAGGAGAAAATTTTCGAGAGAAAAAGGCACAAGGGTTACTTTTAGAGGTCTCTGGATCTTTTTGGGACAAAACGGCACCTGCCCCCAATTTCAGAGGCATCAACCTCCACCTGAAATGGCAGAGAAACATCAGGCTGCCGTAGAACAGGAGCAGAAGTGAATCTCTGCTTAAGTTCCTGAAATGCAGAGACTGCCTCAGGAGGCCAATTCACCACATCAGAACCCTTTCTGGTCAAATCAGTTAATGGTTTAACAATAACCGAGAAATTACCAATAAATTTACGATAAAAATTGGCAAAACCCAAAAATCTCTGAAGAGCCTTTAATGAAGTAGGTTGGACCCAATCACAGATGGCCTGAACCTTGACAGGGTCCATTTCAATAACAGATGGGGACAAAATGAATCCCAGAAATGAGATCCTCTGTACGCCAAAAAGACACTTTGATCCCTTCACATACAGAGCATTCTCTCTCAAAATCTGGAATACAGTTCGAACATGTTTCACATGAGAGTCCCAGTCATTAGCAAAAATCAAGATATCATCCAAATAAACAATCAGAAATTTGTCCACAAAATCCCTGAAAATGTCATTCATGAAGGACTGGAAGACGGAAGGAGCATTAGTGAGCCCAAAGGGCATCACCAGGTACTCAAAATGCCCTTCAGGGGTATTGAATGCCGTCTTCCATTCATCCCCGTGCTTAATGCGAATAAGGTTATACGCCCCCCTGAGGTCAAGCTTGGTAAACCAAGTAGCGTTTTTCACCCTGGAAAACAGGTCAGAAATCAAGGGTAACGGGTATTGATATTTCACAGTAATATTGTTCAAGAGACGATAATCAATACACGGCCTTAATGAACCATCCTTTTTGGCCACAAAGAAAAACCGGCACCTAAGGGTGAAGAGGATGGTCTGATATGACCCTTCTCCAATGATTCCTTGATATAAGACCGCATAGCGTCATGTTCAGGTACAGAGAAGTTAAAAAGGCGACCTTTAGGGAATTTACTACCCGGCACTAATTCAATAGCGCAGTCATAGCTCCTATGGGGAGGCAAGGATGCAGATTTACTTTCGCTAAACACATCAGAAAAATCAATCAAAAAGTCAGGAACATCCTGAGCCTGGGGGGAGGCAGAAAAAACAGGAGTGTTGGTATTAACACATTGACAGCCCCAACTGGTTACCGACACAGATTTCCAATCCAAAACAGGATTATGAGACTTAACCAAGGAAAACCCAGCACGATAATGTCATGAAGATTATACAGAACCAAAAATTTGCTGCACTCCTGGTGATCAGGTTCAACCCTCATTATCACCTGAGTAGAAAACTGGGGTTTATTCTCAGCCAAAGGGGTAGAATCGATCCCCAGTAGGGGAATAGACTTCTGAAGGGGTATCAAGGGAAATCCACAACGTTTAGCAAAATCATAATCCATCAGGTTAATAGCTGCTCCAGAATCAACGAAAGCCTGAGCAGAAAATGAGGACAGAGAGCATATCAGAGTGACAGTTAATAAAAACTTAGTCTGAACACTACCCAAGACAACTGAGCGTGCAAAACGTCTTCCCCGTTAGGGCAGACTGAAATAGCATGAGAGGCATCACCACAGTAGAAACATAACCCATTGCGCTTTCGAAACTCATGACGCTGTGCCCCAGACACCACTCTATCACACTGCATGGGTTCAGAAGCTGGTTCACAAGGCAACACCATTCCACGCTAATGACATAGAATCATTGAGACCAGAGGGGACAGGGAATCCCACCATAACATCCTTTACATTATCTGACAGACCCTTCCGGAAAAGGGCTGCCAAAGCGTCGTCATTCCATTTGGTCAGGACTGCCTACCTACGGAATCTCTGACAGTATAACTCAGCGTCATCAAGCCCCTGATTTAATGCCAACAAGGCTTTCTCAGCTTGATCAGTGACATTAGGCTCATCGTACAATAACCCCAAGGCCTGAAAAAATGCATCAACATCACTCAAAACAGGATCCCCAGGTATCAGGGAAAAAGCCCAATCCTGAGGATCGCCGCGCAGGAGAGAGATGATAATTTGAACCTGCTGCGCTGCGTTCCCTGAGGACTTAGATTTTAAGGCAAAAAACAATTTACAATTATTTTTGAAATTCTGAAACTTAGCTCGATCCCCTAAAAACAAATCTGGCATGGGAATCCTAGGTTCCACAACAGGCAACCCAGCAAGATAGATAGCAATACTCCAAACCTCAGTGGCAAGCTGATCCACACGGCCAGACAACTGTGCAAACTCCATTGAGAGAAAAGATCCTCCCCAGCACCCAGAGATACAGAGGGAAAAAAAAAAAAATGCAACAAACAGAAAAATATCTCTGACAACTCTGACAATATTTTTCCCTTCTGTGAGTACCATACAATTTTCAATTTTTAGGCCGGTAATACTGTTATGTTTCGGTAGCTGAGGAGTGCAGGTAAAAAAGGCAATACACCAGAGCAGTTGGAATCTATGAGATTGCAGTACCTGACTAACCACCACAACTAGAGGCAGCCGTGGAGCGTTCCTACGTTGGTCCTAGACGCCTCGTCACAGCCTGAGAAACTAACTACACCTAAAGATAGATATAGGAAAGCTATCTGCCCCGGAGCAGAACCCCAAAGATAATAGAAAGCCCCCAAACATGTAATGGCGGTTAGACAAGATGAAATACTGACACAGAAAGAAAATAGTATGAGAAAACGCTGGGGCCCAAGCTAACTAAATAGAAAAGGATAGGAAGGGCACTTACTGCAATCCCAGAAAACCCTGAAAAGCACCAACTCTACTAATTTCAAAAACACCTGAGATCACACGACCTCTTCCACCTAAATTAGTTCTCTGGTGTAACAAAATCAAAACAGCAGCCACTGAAAAACTGGAAAAAGCAAAAGTACAAACATCAGTGGCTGAACAAAACTGAGAGGGCAGAAGCCCCCGGAGGGGACCCTGAAGGCCCCCACAGAAGTGCAGGACAAAATGCAAAAATATAGCACAAACACAAAAGAAGAAAATGTCTTATCTGTTAGCAGGAGATGCAGACACGACACAGCAGGCTACAAGGGAAACTGGAATAAAGGATTCAGACCAGAACAATTGGTCACCGGCAACCCTGATGGGAAGGTGACTCCCTTATATAAGACCATATTGATACAGTAAAGATGTATATCTTTGTACCGTGTTAGCCATTATAAGACCAGTCAGTAACACCTGATTCCCAGTCCTCACAATCTTCACTGGACAGACTAGCACCGCTTGTAACCACCAGAGGGAGCCTCTGCTCAGAACTCATCTCAAACCCATTCACAACACTTGTCCCTGTGATAGGGCACATGGGTGCACTACTGGGGCTAACTGAATCATAGAATCTTAGAATAGTAGAGTTGGAAGGGACCTCCTGGGCCATCTGGTCCAACCCCCTGCTCAAAGCAGGATTCTCTAAATCATCCCAGACAGATGTCTGTCCAGTGGTCGTGTTACACCTAGCCACGATCTCCGCCTTGAGCTTGCCTTACTCCTTAGCATCCTGAAAGGTTAAGTCAAAATAGGCCTTCTTGGGTTCCCCAGTCAAATATGGTGCCAGAACCTCCGCCCACTGTTCCGTAAGCAACTTGTGGTCTGCCACCCTCTCGAAAACGGTCAGTAATGTCTTAGTATCATCACCTAGAGTCATATTTTGCAACATCCTCTTAGTTTTTCTCAGCTATGTATCGTCTGTTTAGGGGTGATGCAGGTTCCCTGATGTGGACTTCTTCTGTCAGGAGAGCTATTTGGTGCTGAAACTGTTACTGTTTTAACTCCTGCATCAGGATTTTCTTGTTTTTCTGTTGGGTCTACTGCAGTTGCTCTTGCTGCTACAATTGCTACTGTTGCTGCTGCAGATTAGTCTGGACCAGCTGCTTAATCAGCTCCTCCTTGTTTCCAGACCATGTTTGCACTTCTGAAGCCGCCTTTACCCAGGACATACAACTTTTAGACGGCAATCACCTGTGCTCTTCAGGATTTTTGTCCGCATTCTCCACCAATTGTAGGGATTTGCTCACTTTCAGGCAGCTGATAGCCCTCACATGCACAAAGTATTTTGGTGCAACAGGAAGATTTATTAAAGGTTATAAACTTTCATAAGATTCCATAGAGATCTTGTTTGGGGAATTTCTGACTTTATAGACCTCTCAAAATCACTTCTAAAGTGAACACTAAACTTTTTTTTAATTTTTTTAACTTTATTGGAAAAATGAAAAATTGCTGCTAAACTTTGAAGCTTTCTAATATCCTAAGACAATAAAAGGATGTTTCAAAAATGATGCTGATGAAGAGTAGACATATTGCAAATATTTTCTTTTAAAGGGAATCTGTCACCCATTTTTTGTGATATCAGGTAATATATCACCCAATTATGCGTCACATAAGTATTCTAGTAGTACCTTTCATAGCCCCTAACCCCCCCACCTTTGATGCAAAAATACCTTTTTAATTTGTCTTTCGATGTATGCAATTGCTGCGGTCCGGTCTAATGGGCGGGCTTATTCTCCTCCCCCCCCCCCCTGTCTTGCCCTACGCACTTGTTTCTTCTTATTAGTGCGTTCACGAAGGGTTTCTGCGCATGCATATTGAAAAGGGCGCGTGCGCAGTATGCTTTGCCCAACTGTTGGCAAAGCATAAAATTAGTATTGCGCATGCGCTGGTATTTTGAATCACTTTCTATGCCCTGGAAGTCTTCCAAGGCAAGCTGTCTGTTCCGGGGCATAGAAAGTGATGCAAAATACCGGCACATGCGCAATACTGATTTTATGCTTTGCCCACAGTTGGGCAAAGCATACTGCACATGCGCGAGGGCCCTTTTCAATGCGCACGCGCGGAAACACTACGGGATCTGTGATTTACAGATCTAGATACGAACAGCAAGCCGAGGAGGGGGGGTGGAGAAGGAGAATAAGCCCAGCCCACCGGACCGCGGCGATTTACATAAAGCGAAAGACAGATTAAAAAGGTGGGGGGTCAGGGGCTATGAAAGGTACTATTAGAATACTTACGTGACACACAATTGAGTGATATCTCTAGCTGATATCACAAAAAATGGGTGACAGATTCCCTTAAACCATTTTGTGTAGTTTGACTATTTGTTTTAATTACATAAAAAGTTTAATTTTAAAAATTGCTAAGTTTTCTTCATTTTTGTCAAATTTCAGATATTTCCATAATTAAACTGAAATCATGTCAATCTAAATTGACCACTAATGGCCACCATACAATTTAGAATAACGTTGGCTGAACTTGGTGATAGTTTAATGAGTATGGGTACCTCCCGACTATCCTTAAGGCTGGGTCTCACATAACGATACACCAGCGATCCCGACAACGATATGCACTTGTCAGGATCGCTGGTGTATCGCTACATGATCGCTGCTGAGCTGCCAAACAGGCAGCTCAGGCAGCGATCTGGGACAGCGACACTGCGGGTAACATCGCTTAGTTACCCGCAGTGTACGTTGGATACCAGCGCCCTGATGCAGGGAGCTGGTATCCAAGGTACACATCGGGTTTCCAGGCGCTGCGCGGTGCCTGGAAACCCGCTGTTTACCTTGGATACCAGCTCCCTGCATCAGGGCGCTGGTATCCAAGGTACACATCGGGTTTCCAGGCGCTGCGCGGTGCCTGGAAACCCGCTGTTTACCTTGGATACCAGCTCCCTGCATCAGGGCGCTGGTATCTAAGGTACACAGCGGGTTTCCAGGCACAGCCCCGCGCCTGGCAACCCGCTGTGTACCTTGGTTACCAGCGGATCGCTGGTCTCCCGCCTGTCACACGCAGCGATGCGTGCCTGTCAGCGGGAGACCAGCGATCAAAAAATGTCCTGACATTTCAGCGACGATCAGCGATACCCAGCAGGGGGGCTGATCGTCGCTGAATGTCACACACAGCGATATCGCTGGTGAGCTCGGTGCTGCGTCACAAAACTAGTGACTCAGTACCGATCTCGGTAGCGATATCGCTATGTGAGACGGGCCCTTTACAGATGGTGGTCTGGGGTAGATAAGGATAAGGCATGTCTGATTTCAGACTGCTGATACGTAGTTTTTATTGAGATAAGCCGCCTCCAGAGGAGTCTGGCAGTGGCTCCTCATGGAGAACACTGGACCGCCTGGCGAGTAAACAATGCTCCCGACATTGTGTATGAGGGCCTTAACATAAAGTACAATGTGTCATGAAAAACATTGTCATAATCACTGGGATATGTAGAAGCATTCCAGAGTATTGCCACATAAAATGACACTGACTGGTCAGATTTAAAAAAATCTGTCCTGGTTGGGAAGGTGAAAATTTGCTGCCACTGGAAGGATTGCATTTTATTGCAAAATATTATGCTTTGACGTAAAGTGCTGGATGGCAATTCAATTTTACCATCCAGCACTTCACTTCAAAGCGTATTATTTTGTAATAAAATGCATAAAAAATTATATATTTGTGGCAAAATGTATTGACCCAAGCAAACACTTAGATACACAATACCTATGAAAAAATATAAAGTTCAATATACAGGTGCTTCTCACAAAATTAGAGTATCATAAAAAAGTTAATTTATTTCAGTTCTTCAATACAAAAAGTGAAACTCATATATGATATAGAGTCATTACAAACAGTGATCTATTTCAAGTGTTTATTTTTGTTAATGTTGATGATCACAGCTTACACTTGCAAAGGCTTCCTAAGTGTATAAAAAGGTCCCTTAGTCTGTTTCAATAGCTCCACAATCATGGGGAAGTCTGCTGACTTGTCAGATGGCCAGAAGGCAGTCATTGACACACTCCACAAGGAGGGTAAGCCGCAAAAGGTCATTGCTAAAGAAGCTGGCTGTTCACAGAGTGCTGTATCCAAGCATATTAATGGAAAGATGAGACGAAGGAAAAAGTGTGGTTGAAAGAGGTGCACAAGCAACAGGGATAACCGCAACCTTGAATGGATTGTTAAGAAAAGGCCATTCAAAAATTTGGAGGAGATTCACAAGGAGTGGACTGCTGCTGAATAGTGATGAGCGAGTATACTTGTTGCTGGGGTTTTCCCGAGCATGCTCGGGTGTCCTCTGAATATTTTGGCGTGCTCGGAGATTTAGTTTCTGTCTGGCTGCATGATTTATGGCTGCCTGAATACATGTTGAGAATGCCTGTTTGTTAGGGAATCACCACATGTATTCAGGCTGTCCAGCAGCCATAAATCATGCAGCTGCGTCAACAGAAACTAAATCTCCGAGCACGCCAAAATACTCTGAGATCACCCGAGCAACGAGTGTACTCACTCATCGCTACTGCTGAACTCATTGCTTCAAGAGCCACCACACACAGATGTATCGAGGACATGGGCTAAAAGTGTCACATTCCTTGTGTCAAGACACTCATGACCAATAGACATCGCCAGAACCTGGGCCAAGGAGAAAAAGAACTGGTCCAAGGTGTTTTCAGATTAAAGTACCGTATATACTCGTGTATAAGCCGAGATTTTCAGCACCTTTTTTCGTGCTGAAAATGCCCCCTCGGCTTATACACGAGTCATAGGGCAGAAACCAGCGGGGGAGGGGATGCCGCGGCAGGAGCCGGTGGCTGGGATCATACTCACCCCTCCCCGTGCCATCGCTGAGGGTCCCTGCAATCCTGCATTCTCCCCCGCTTCCTGCAGCTCTCCAGCACTGAGCGGTGATGTAATACCCGCTCATTAAGGTCATGTAATATGGACGCGACGCCACTCCCATGGCGTGGCCTCCATATTCATGGCCTTAATGAGCGGTATTACATCACCGCTCAGTGCTGAAGAGCTGCAGGAAGCCGGGGAGAACGCAGGATTGCAGGGACGCTCAGCGATGGCACGGGGAGGGGTGAGTATGATGGAGGAGAGGACAAGGAGCACGGAGCTGGACTGGGGATAGAACGGTGGACGGGGGAAGCATGGAGGAGGACGGGGGGGAGAAGGGGAGGACGGGGAAGCACGGAGGAGGAGGGGAAGCATGGAGCAGGACGGGGGAAGCATGGAGGAGGACGGGGGGGGGAAACGGAGGACGGGGGAAGCATGGAGGAGGACAATGAGCACGGAGCTGGACGTGGGGAGGATGGAGGGCACAGAGGAGCACGGAGCAGGACGGGGGGAGAGGATGGAGGGCACAGAGGAGCACGGAGCAGGATGGGGGGGCACAGGAGGACGGAGAAGGAATGGGGGAGCACAGCGGAGGACGGAGCAGGAGGGGGGGGAGTACAGAGGAGAATGGGGGAGCAAGGAGCAGGACGGGGGCAGCACAGAGCAGAAGGGCAGTTTATACACCCGGCTTATACACAAGTCAATAAGTTTTCCCAGTTTTTTGTGGCAAAATTAGGGGGGTCGGCTTATACACTGGTCGGCTTATACACGAGTATATACGGTAAATTTTGCATTTCATTTGGAAATCAAGGTCCCAGAGTCTGGAGGAAAAGTGGAGAGGCCACAATCCAAGCTGCTTGAGGTCTAATGTGAAGTTTCCACAATCAGTGATGGTTTGGGGAGCCATGTCATCTGCTGGTGTAGGTCCACTGTGTTTTATCAAGTGCAGAGGAAGGGAGTCTTGAAGCTGCTACGAAACCAGTCCATGTAATCACATTAGTTGAGCTACATGATAGCAACGGGTGGGTATACGTCCAAACTAGTAAGCATAGTAACCAGAGGAAAATGAAACCGGTGACGACACACCAAAAGAAAATAAAATTAAAAAACTTTTATTGCGGCAAATCAAGCCATGGTTAAGAGCAGAAAAACCTTACGAGTTTCGGGTGCGTCTATTGCACCCTTAGTCATAGGATACATAACATAGAATGAAGAAACAATATATACATACAAAGAACCAATCAGAACATATCAGTCATTAATTCAACAAGCACATGGTATGATTTCAAAACTCTGAAGAAAGCAGTCCAACATTAGCAAACAAGTCATTTCTGGAGTTCATTCCTTGAGGAAATTTAGTGTCCAGTTTAAAATCCAAAATACTTCACATGTGAACAGTATTTTTTGTTTGTTGCCACCTCATATTAGCTGAGAAAAAAAAAATTCTTTCAAAAGCAAAAAACATAGAAGTGGAAGTGTTTTTCTGACGCATGTTAACAAAATATTTTGCTGCAAAACTCTAAGAAACCAGCCCAACATTAATAAATAATGTTTTATCACAACCAAAGTCAGCGCAGCCGTCTACCAGGAAACTTTAGAGCACTTCATGCTTCCCTCTGCTGACAAGCTTATTGGAGATGGAAATTTCATTCTCCAGCAGGATTTGGCACCTGTCCACACTGCCAAAAGTACCGATACCTGGTTTAAAACAACAGTATCACTGTGCTTGATTGGCTAGCAAACTCATCTGACCTTAACCCCATAGAGAATCTATGGGATATTGTCAAGAGGAAGATTAAGACACCAAACCCAACAATGCAGACGAGCTGAAGGCTGCTATCAAAAGCAACCTGGGCTTCCATAACCCCTCAGCAGTGCCACAGGCTGATCGCCTCCATGCCACACCGCATTGATGCAGTAATTGGTGCAAAAGGAGCCCCGACCAAGTACTGAGTGCATTTACTGAACATACATTTCAGTTGGCCAACATTTCGAATTTTAAAATCATTTTTCAAGCTGGTGTTATAAAGTATTCTAATTTACTGAGATAATGACTTTTGGGTTTTCATTGGCTGTAAGCCATAATCATCAACATTAACAGAAATAAACACTTGAAATAGATCACTGTTTGTATTGAGTCTATATAATATATGAGTTTCACTTTTCAGCAGCAGATGAAGGAAGGGAGACACACTAGTCATTACTAGTGGGTAGGCGGAGCCCACACAGGATAGAACACCTCAGATTAAAAAGAGTGTTGACCGGCCCCTCCAGCTTGGGCTCCTCCTACTCCAGCTCTCCAGTCTAAAATTTGAGGTTACAGAGGATAGTCGCTGCTGGAGCAGCTCCTCAGAAAATGTTTTTATTTTAGTCGGAACAGAGACTTGGACCACCAGTGGTCTAGAGGTCTCAGGGGTCTCAGCGCTGCTGGACCCCCACCTCTCCCTTGGCGGATCTGTATTACCCTGTAAGGTGGTCCCTGCAGAACCCTGCCGGCCCTGGGGGATGAGGATTGCTTCCCTGGCGGGGACGCAAACCGCGCTTCTGGGGTCACTGCGTTCCCCGCCCTGGGGGAAAGCTACGGGCACAGCGCCACAAATCTCTGAGGGGTCCCTGTGGCGCTCAGCTGGGTGAGTACTCCACATTTTAATGTGTTTGAGTGCTTCAGCGACTGCTGCAGCAGCCGCTGTTACATGTGACATGTTGGTGACTAGTGTCTTTTGTCCGCAGGTGGATGCCTGCAGGACATGGAGAGCGGAGGAGTCGCGCGCCCTTTTTTTTTTGAATTTTCGCGGCGCTCTGAGCGCGCGCTTTACTACTGTCTTCTTCCGGCTTCTCTCTCAGAAGCACAGCGCGGCGGCCATTACTGGATCAGGGAGCTGAAGGCTTCCTTACTCACTCTCCTCCCCTCCCGACAATCGAAGACGCTACACCGCGGCCAGCTGGGTGAGTCGCTTCTGCCTGTCAGGGCAGAAGCTTAACCCCCTCACCCCCACAGCGCAGGACACTGAACGCTACCGCTAACGATCATTATAACGACGCATACTAATGCGATCGTTTTTTGTGATCGTTTTAATGTCGCTAGTAGCTGCCACAGTGGGCGATCTCATTGACGATGCATAAGTGGTTAGCGATCCCCTTAGCGACTTTGGCGGTCATTGCGATGTACAAATCAGCGCAATATTTTAGCGTTCTTGTTTAGTGTACAAAGGCAAAAGAAGCATACCTTTGAGAGCACTGTCCTGCAGCTGTTACCTCATAAGAGGCACCTGGGGCTCGCACACCCTTTTCATTAAACAAGGGTTGTGGGGAGTCTGCGACATTAACCCCTTCTTTGACGGTTAACCCTTTATTGGGGGACAGCTGGGGTAGCTCTCTCTTTAAGAGCTTTAACCCTTCAGCGTTCGTTTCTTCTTTAAGAAACCACACTGTCCTAGTTACTGACAGGTTTAACCTGCCATATACTGTGTGAGGACATGTCAGATCAGGGTCCAGGAGGTGCGGACCGTCTCCCAGATCCGCTACAGGATCAGTCTCGCGTATCTGACACACAGACCTCGACGGCGTCAGGCGCAGCGGTCAGAGGTTTCAGTGATGTCAAAATGGAGGCCCTCGCTCGTTCTATTGATGGCCTGTCTGACCTTCTAGGTTATTGGGTGTCAGCTAGATCCTCTCGGGGGAAGCGACACAGGCCGGTGCCTTCATTCCCGCGCAGCGACTCGGAGATCTCGGGCATGGAGGGTTTCCCTTTCAAGCTCAGATGGGGAGGTGTCCGATTCGGATAAGGAGGATCGGCAGAGACTCTCTGCTTCTCTTTTGGGTCGTACAGAGGCTTTTATTGGAGCCATGAGGGAGGCGTTACAGTTACCGGAGGAGGTAACTAGACGTCCTAGTAAGTCCGCCCGGATGTTTTCAGGAGTCGCATAGGTCGCGATCAGCATTACCACCCTGAACACGCCCGATCTCATCTGATCTCGGAAGCTAAGCAGGGTTGGGCCTGGTTAGTACTTGGATGGGAGACCGCCTGGGAATTCCAGGTGCTGTAGGCTTAAAGGAACGCCTGTGTCCAGATAAGTGTTTTCAGCTGTATCCGTGTACGACGGAATTGATTGATAATTGGATTCCTTCTCCTGAAGTGGATGTCCCTTTATCCCAGCTTAGCAAGTCCTCATTACTTCCTGTTAAAAGGGAAGGCGAGTTTGCAGAATCCGCTGGACAGAAAAACGGAGAGCGAAATCCATCTACGAGGCCGTGGGTCATGGATTCAGAGCATGTGTGCTTGTAAAGCTTCTCTAAGCTGGTTAGACCGTCTACGGACGGCGTGGCAAGATAGATCCCCTCTATCCGAGGTAGATGGGCTTTTTAAGTTGGAGGATGCAGCCCGATATGACAGTGATGCAGGTTTGGATACTGCGTCACTGCTGTCCAGGGCGCAATCCTAGGCAATCACAGTCAGGAGAGCACTGTGGCTTAGACAGTGGACCGGAGACGCGGTTTCCAAGCAAGGTTTGCTATCCTTAGCTTACAAGGGTAGTCAGCTATTTGGATCTGACCTCACGGAGCTGATTGCCAAGGCAAAGGCAAAAGAAACGGCTTTACCACAGCGAAGAGCTGTGACTTCTGCGTCTGGCAGGCATAGTGCCGGTAGTAGTCGGCGGTCCTTTCGGTCCAGGGGACGGTTCGGTCAGCCCTCTTGGGGATCGGGTCGTCCCTCTTTTTTCGGGAAAAAAGAACGCTCAGAAATCCCGCACTCCCTGGAAACAGAGCTTCCGCCAAGACAAGTGGGAAGCTGACAAAAAGCCCGCTAAGGCGGACTGACGCCAGGGTCT
This sequence comes from Oophaga sylvatica, assembly GCA_033576555.1. NCBI lineage: Eukaryota > Metazoa > Chordata > Amphibia > Anura > Dendrobatidae > Oophaga > Oophaga sylvatica. The sequence continues at coordinate 116,591,441 of JARQOD010000001.1, read as the reverse complement.
CACTCGAGGGCTCTCGAGTGGGAGGTCACCTGCTCCAATTCAAACCGACTTGGGCTTCCCGCATGTTGGACGCCTGGGTGACGCGGGTTGTGTCGGCAGGCTACTTCATAGAGTTTCTTTCTCGACTCCCAGACAGTTTTTGCCACTCTCGCATTCCGTCAGAGCCCGAGCTATTTGCCGCTCTACTGCGGGAGGTCGATTCCCTTCTGCAGAAGGGTGTGGTGGTACCGGTTCCGCCGGAGGACAGGGGAAGAGGGTTTTATTCCAACCTCTTTGTGGTCCCCAAAAAGGAGGACAAATTGGATCTCAAAAGATTGAATTGGCATGTCCGTACCCAGAAATTCCGCATGGAGTCACTTCGCTCCGTTGTGGCGGCCCTGTCGCATAACGAATCGACATTCGGGACGCTTTTTTGCATGTTCCCGTCGGAAGGGCCCACCAACGCTTCCTTCGTTTTGCCATAGGCCAGGACCATTACCAGTTTGTGGCCCTGCCATTCGGGTTGGCCTCAGCACCCAGAGTTTTTACGAAAATTCTGGCACCTCTCATGGCGATTCTGCGAAGACAGGGGGTTACGATTCTTCCCTATCTGGACGACCTTTTGATTGTGGCGTCCTCAAAGGAGAAGGCGGTGACGGCTCGCAATCTATCCCTTCAGCTCCTGGAGGACTTCGGGTGGCTGGTCAATTGGGAGAAGTCGTCTCTGGAACCGTCACAGTCAATCCTGTTTTTGGGAATGCATTCGACACGGTACGAGCAGTGGTGTCTCTGCCTCCAGACAAGCAAGCGAGTCTTCTTTGACATGTAATGAAGTCTTCGACAGCAATGTCCCTTCGAAGGTGTATGCGCCTTCTGGGTTTGATGGTGGCGTCGATGGAGGCAATTCCGTTTGCCCAATTTCATTCCAGGGCTCTCCAAATGCTCATTTTGAACCGTTGGGATCGATCGCAGTTTTCACTGGATTGCAGTGTCATCATCTCCCACAGGGTGCGAGAGTCTCTAGGATGGTGGTTACGTCCGGAAGTGTTATCCCTGGGGAAGTCCTTCCTCCCTCCGAGGTGGTCGATCATAACCACCGATGCCAGCCTGACGGGCTGGGGGGTTGTCTGGAACGATCTCTGGATTCAGGGAGTATGGCCGTTGGAAGAGTCTGTCCTGCCGATCAACATCCTGGAATTGAGGGCATTTTCCTTTGCCTCCAACACTGGACGGTCCCTTTAAGCGGTCTACCAGTCCGAGTGCAGACAGACAACGCGACGGCGGTCGCGTATATCAACCATCAAGGTGGGACAGGAGCTTCAGGCTCATGATGGAAGTGTCTCGAATTCTGGTATGGGCCGAGGCCAGAGTGCCAGCCATCTCTGCGATTCACATTCCAGGAGTTCAGAATATCACAGCGGACTTCCTCAGTCGCGAAAAGATGGATTCCGGAGAATGGAGTCTTCATCCGAAAATTTTTGCACTGCTGTGCTCCCGTTGGGGAACTCCCCAAGTGGATTTGATGGCATCCAGGTTCAATGCCAAGTTACCGACCTTCATGTCCAGGTACAAGGACCCGAAGGCTGTGGCGGTGGATGCTCTGGTGGCTCCTTGGGACCAATTCGAGCTAATCTATCTGTTCCCGCCGATATCCTTACTTCCTCTGGTGTTGCGTCGGATCAGACTGGAGAGAGTCCTGGCTATATTAATAGCCCCAGATTGGCCAAGGAGGACGCGGTTCTCGACACTGGTGTCGCTTTTGGCAGCGCTTCCACTCCCTCTTCGCCCGGACCTGTTAACCCAAGGGCCCGTTCGTCACCCGGACCTGAAGTCTCTGCGTTTGACGGCGTGGCTCTTGAGACCGAAATCTTGACCCGTCAAGGTTTTTCAGCCAAAGTCATTGCCACTCTGCGAGCTGCCAGAGGTCCGGCTACTACTAGGATTTATCACAAGACTTGGGAAGCCTTCTTTTTGTGGTGTTCGGGTTCTTCTAGGAACCCGAGGATTTTTTCCATTCCCAATTTGTTGGCCTTTTTGCAGTACGGTCTGGACAAGGATTTGGCAGTTAGCACTCTGAAAGGACAGGTTTCTGCTCTGTCCTTGCTGTTTCGGAAGACTATCGCTTCGCGTAGGGACGTACGTTCCTTTTTTCGCGGGGTAACCCGTCAATTTCCGCCGCGGAAGGCGCTTGTGTCTCCTTGGCGGCTCAACCTTGTCTTGGAGGCTCTTCAACATGGGCCTTTTGAGCCTATGGACTCTGTTAATCTTTCCTTTCTCTCTTGGAAGGTTGCCTTCCTAGTGGTGGTCACTTCTTTGAGAAGGGTTTCTGAGTTGGCGGCTCTTTCTTGCTCGCCTCCTTTTTCTGGAGTTCCACCCAGATCGCGTAGTGCTTCGCACACGGGGCGACTTTCTAACTAAAGTGGTGTCACAGTTTCATGTTAACCAGGATTTTGTTTTGCTCTCGCTTTGTCCGGAGCCAAGGAATGTGAAGGAACGGGCCTTGCACACATTGGATTTGGTGCGGGCTTTGAAGTTCTATTTGTCTATTACTCAAAGTTTTCGGAAGTCGGATTCTCTGTTTGTGATTCCAGCAGGTCGTCGACGTGGGCAACGAGCTTCCAAGGATTCTATAGCTCGTTGGATTCGGTCGGCCATTTTAGAGGCTTACCGACCTAAGGGCGAACCTTGACCGATTAAGATTCGAGCTCACTCCACAAGGGCTGTGGGTTCATCGTGGGCTTTTCATCAAGGAGCCTCGGCAGCCCAGCTCTGCCGGGCGGCGACCTGGCGCTCCGTCCACACATTTACTAAATTTTATAAGGTGGATATCAGTGCTTCCGCTGATGCGGCCTTAGGATGTAGGGTCCTGCAGGCGGCTGTAGTTTAAAGTTCTTGTGAACTTGTATTTAGCGCTAGTTGCGCATTTATTTAGTTTGTTGGGTATCTGCCTCTTTTGTTTTTTTTTGCCCCACCTTATTTTTGGACTGCTTTGGGACATCCCACTAGTAATGACTAGTGTGTCTCCCTTCCTTCATCTGCTGCTGAAAGACGGATTTTGGTAAGAACTTACCTGTAAAATCCTTTTCAGCGAAGAAGGAAGGGAGACACACATCCCTCCCATGGCAGAAGTGTGTTGTTGTGTTTTCAGATGCGGTGTGACCCTTCTCTGATAGTGATTATCTGGGCTGAGGTCGGCTCGCTAAGGCTCTGTTCCAGCATTGCCAGCTCATCGCAGTGGTCAGGTTCAGTGAGTAGTACCTGGGACTGTGTGTTTTTTTCAGCTATATGCATAACCTGTCTTCTTGTTTTTTCTCTGAAGTCCTTCAGAAGGGGTTATGTTGCTACGCTGGTGATATTTGCTCTTCCTTAGCTTGTGTACGGACTGGAGAGCTGGAGTAGGAGGAGCCCAAGTTGGAGGGGCCGGTCAACACTCTTTTTAATCTGAGGTGTTCTATCCTGTGTGGGCTCCGCCTACCCACTAGTAATGACTAGTGTGTCTCCCTTCCTTCTTCGCTGAAAAGGATTTTACAGGTAAGTTCTTACCAAAATCCGTCTTTTGTATTGAAGAACTGAAATAAATTAACTTCTTGATGATATTCTAATTTAGTGAGAAGCACTTGTATATAAAGTTCATACCTGACACTTGCAATCCCCATGCACATGCGCTGAAGAGACCAAAAATCTTCACAATCTTGGTGCTGTTAAAAGGAATCTGTGACCAGTGAGGCTTTCATAAATATTGTTACATTTTTTTTAAAAAGTGCAGTTAATGTAAAAGCTTGATTTAAACAATAGGTCATTCTACTGTTACCAGGTTGTGTCCCTACACCGTGTTATCATTATCAGCAATTATTGCACAAGATCAGAGACCTAGTAATAGTTCTTAGTTTATGCCTAAATTTGCTGGAGGAACATTAGGGGAGCGACACAATTACTCGAAGATCTAAGAAATATTTAATTTTTATCAGAATTGTTATTATATTGGTAATACATGAATTTACAGCAACAATGTTATGACTTCACACTAACGTTTATCTGTATCATAAAAGATCCATTATAAATGAAAAGCATTGAATGATGTACACCAACCAGAATACTGGTAGTAATAGTGAAATAGCGGGTGATCTGTGCTGTTGGTGTACGACTTATCAAGGAGTGAGAATTAGACTAAGTTATTGACAATGCGGTTTATTCTCCAAGTATGGTCTTTGGCCTAAGTACAAAAATTAGTAATCACACTTGTCATATTAATGACAACCTAAATGTTACCAGGTAGGTATCATCAGGAAATGGCCTGTGGATTTTAAATCAGGTCCTTGTATTTAAAAAAGAGGCAATGTTTATTCTTTTGACATGTCATAATCTGTGTTAAAAATAAAAAATACTGGCCACTGGGGATTTTTAGACTTCAACTTCCCGTTGTTTAAGGAAACAACACATGTACATAGCCACAATGATCAGATCCGGAATCTATCTTTTGTATTGAAGCATCTAATGAGTGTGTTCACACCATTGTGAAGAAAGGAGGGGAGTAGGGTCAAGTGTGACATTGCCTACTGTGATGGGTGGATGCTATGTTATCAGCTGTGTACAGAGGTGTTACTGGTCACTGTAATCCTGACTCTGATGATATGGAGCCTTGCTGAAAAGTCATTCTGAAAGGACAGGAAGTATGAGCCTCTGATAGCCCCTGTGGCCACTGTGAAAATTGTAAGATTACTAATTTTTGTTTATTTATAATAAAGATTGTGACACGAAAAAAACATTGGCAAAAATATTTTTAAAAATATATGTAACAAAAACCCTGATCTAAAAAAAAATAGTTTATTTTCTGATGATAGCTTCCCTTTAAATAGGAATTTAGTCCTGGCAAGTGCTGCTTCATTACTGCTGCTCTCAGTCACCTTATCTGACCCCACTCCATAGACTGTATTGTACAGTAACCCAGGAAAACAATGTCTCTCACAGGGCAGGACGCCAATCTCACCCAGAAGACTCTGGTTACGCTTCAGGGAACAGAAATGTGCGATGACTCAAGTCCGGCTTTACTCACTGACATCCCTATAGGAAACCTGCAACCCGGAGAAAAGGTGCCTGCGTGACCTTTCTAATGAGAACTGAGCCATTGTGTGCTGCGGAAATAATAATCTGCTAAACATGCAAATATGGAGCCGTCTCACCAGCCGTATACTGATGTAACGTAGCACACATATTTATATAGGGATTGAGGGCAGGATACGCCACATACGCTATGTACAGTTCAAATGTTTTCTAAAAGGCTTAGTAACCATTATCAATCCCTACCGAAATATATAAAGAACAGCTAAAGTGGAGCTTTCTTGTAACTTGGCTCTAATGTGTATTAATCATAATTAAATCTGTGCTACATTATGTATATTAGGTAGTGACTGCCGCGAAATGCGCACAGTACACACAACACATAAATATCACTTCTTCATTATTTACATATGTGGTATTATCTACATTCCTGTGATGTAACCACTAGGAGGCACTATGCTCTATATGTTCACTAGATATCATTTTTTTTTGTACTCTTGAAGAGGTTTTCCATTACTTTATCATTTATCAGCCGATCATCTGCTCTCGGAGTCAGCGGCGGCAGCCACCGACCGGAAATAATTGTGGAGCTGCTCCGTCTTCTGGTGGTGAGCGCAGCTTGGTGTTGCACATCCGCCTCCTATTAAGATCAGTAGGAGTCGGATGTGCAGTATCCTGCCACGGACACTTTCAGAAGACAGAGCAGCTCCACAATTGAGCGTTTCCGGACGTCCTCCGCCGACACAGAAGAACAGCTGATCGGTGGAGGTGCCTGGTGTCAGACCACAACCAATCAGACATTGATGACCTATCCTGATAACAGGTCATAAGTGATGAAGTAGTGGACAACCTCTTTAATATTGATTAATTTTATCATTTATTTATTATTAATTAAATATACAGTCCTCAGTATTCCATTACACAGAACTGCAAATATTCAGGCTTAGTAACTTCACTAATTCTGCATTTTTGTATACACCAAAGTAATAATTGCTCTCTTACTATGTAGTTGGAGTTGCCCTTGTACATCCGCTGTAGCACTGTGGGAACACGAGTATTCCTGGTTTATGTTTCATACCTGATAGATGCCTCTGTTGATGGCAAAGAGATTGTCTGCAGATGTCACAGAGTAAGTTCTCGTAATGTAAAGTAAATGCCTCTGCAAGACATAATTCCTTTGTCCACTGTCTTGTTACACTGACTTTCTTAGGATGTTAATAGGACAGAAGTTTGTTAGTATGTGCAGTAGGAAGCACTGCAGCTATGCCTTTGCTCTAACTATACCCCGGGTATCTCCAGTATTTGATCAGAAAGATAGTGTGTACAGCATCCTCTTACCTCAGAATTCCTGGTATCTTCAGTAATAGGTCAGATAGACAGGTGGATAGCCGTGTGAGCTATCTGCTTACCTCAGGACCCAAAACTCTCAGCCTGGGCAAGGAAGTTATTAATCAGAGAGGCAGCACAGAGAACAAAGGTAACCTTGAAGGAGCTGCAAAGTTTCCAAGCAGAGACTGGAGTTTCTATCCATATGAACACAATAAGCCATACACTCCATAGAGGTGGCCTTTATGGAAGAGTGAGCAGAAAAAAAAGCTTTTCTTACACACAAATTGTAAGGCTCATTTTGAGTTTGCCAAAAGACATGTGGGAGGCTCCCCAAATGTATGGAGGAAGGTGCTGTGGTCAGATGAGTCCAAAATTGACCTTTTTGGCCACCAAGGTAAACGCTATGTCTGGCGCCTAAGCAACACAGCTTATTACCCAAGAACACCATCCCCACAGTGAAACGTGGTGGCTGCATCATGCTGTGGGTGTTACGGTACTGTAGCAGGATTTCCCCAGAGCAATTGGCTCCTTCCCTGTCACTCAACCTAGGAGGACCCTAGGCTATCCCTTGACCTCAGATTACCCTGAAGGTGGAGATGCTTGGTTCTCGTACCTTGTTATGCTCCTGTATGCATGCTGATCTGTATCCTTCCCCAGCCAGGGAGATATGGAACAAAAGTGTATAGGAAAGCACAAACCTGACAGACAGGGAAAACGAGGATAAAATAAAACTACAATCATACAAATGCACTCACCAAACAATAGAGTTGAAATCAAGGGAACAGTAGGAGGGGTAAATCAAATGGGAACGGATTAGGATAAACACACAATACCAAATCTTGCCAGATATCTCCTGTAATCTACACCAACTGACTGCTACTAATTCAGAACTCTCCTTCACCACCAAACCAGGAAGTTGTAACTATCACTGGCTACTCCCAAATGCCAGTGGCGAACATAGATACCAGAGGGGAGTGGCCAACACAGAACAGCTGAGACAATTCCGGATGGAGCGCAGCTGAACTGATTAAACCTTGCTATGACAGAACAAGGAAAAACTGCACTGTTTAATAGGATGGTGAAGCAGTCATTTCCGGGGCAAGGAAAGTGACCGAAAATAGTTGCGCATGCGCTGTAATGATTTTATGCTTTGCCCACTGTTGGGCAAAGCACACTGCGCAGGTGCGGGGGGATTTTAAAACGCGCAATTGCGGAAACACTACGCCGTCTGTGCTGTGCACAGACGGACCTACGCAAGAGAAGCCGAGGAGCGGGGGAGGAAGCAAAAAACACCGCCCTCCGACCGCCCAGATTATCATACAGAAAACCGAACTTTACAAAGGTATTTGGGCATGAAAACGGGGGTGTCAGGATGAATGATAGATACCGATAGGTTACTTATGGGACTCCCTATTCAGGCATATCTTTATCTCATATAGCCAAAATGGGGTGACAGATTCCCTTTAAAGTAACAGGACCTCTTGAATGGATATTTCAATGTTGCATAATTTTTTTTTTATACTGTCGGTTTCTGCAGCAGCAGCAGTTCCCCTGCCATGGGCAATTTGGTGCATCTCTTTGAAATGTTTGTACAGCCCTCACAGAGCAATCAGTAAGGCAAGGTTAGTAATAAACTGCCTCTGCCTTCTCTGTTGACAATCTGCAGAGATGTTTAGAATTGTTATACACGGTTATATGCTGACCATTCTAAAGTTATAAATGGGAACTCTACAAGAATAAAAACCCTTCCCACTGGCTTCTAATCTTATGATCCAGTTCGGGGAAAAAAAAAAAGAACAGCTCAAATCCATCTTGGTCAAGGAAAGACTGACAGTAAGATCTGGTTCCAGGTTCCATCTCCTATTTCACCAATAAAGAGGGGATAGTGAAGAGCTGAGAGAGTCAGTGTAAAGACATATATTCATGTCAAAGCTTCTTTACCAAGTAATTTTTATCACATCAGCTGGATTCACAGCTACACTGATCAGTATTTGCTGTATATAGTCATCCATACTGCTGCTTCTGTCTGTGTTACTGAAGGGAAAAAGAGCAGGATGAGAAAGCCCAAAGAGGGGGACACTATTGAAAATGCAGGATACAAGGTAGAGAGTTACCAGATGCAGAGTTATTCATCAAGTGAACATGCATTACATGTTGTTTTGAAAAGTTAATTGAAAGTATAGTCTCCGTTAAGTTGTTGGAATTTTGGATGGTTGCCATATTGTCTCTTTATTTCGCTTACAGGATGAGACTGTAACCATTGACACGGTGTATCCCTTTGATGTTGCAGCGAAGTTTGTCTCTATAAAGGTCTGTATGATCGGTAATACACATGTTATCACACATTAGATGCACTTATTTATTTTGTTAGATAAAGAGAATATTTAACAACATTTCTGCTTAATTTTAGAGTAACGTGAATATTCTGCTGATGTGACTTAAAGAAGCCCTCCCATGATCCAGCGCTGTTCTGCTCCTCTTCTCAGTGATGTCACCGCTCTTCGGACTCTCCGGACCACTCTATTCTCTGTCTGAGCCCGAAATATCTTTTACAATGTAAGTCTATGGGGTCTCGTTCTGACACTCCATAGACTTGCATTGTAAAAGCTTCTTCCGGGTCACACAGAGCACAGTGTGATCAGGAGAATCTGCAGAGGGGTGATGTCACTGAGAAGAGGAGCAGAACGGCACTGGATCCCGGAAAAGGCGGCGGTAGAGGAATACATTAACACACTCGCTCTACGTTCCATGCATGTATACACAGATTTACGAGGAAAAAAGTTAATAGGATGGCTTCTTTGTACTGTTCTTCAACCAGGTTGTTATACAAGTCCAGGGCAGCATGGCGACTGTGGTAATGCAATATGAGATCGCAACATCCTCCTGCTTCAGTCTCAACTAATAATAGTGAATGAGGTCACACAGAAATCCAATAGTGTTTTATGTTTTTTAAGTCTTGGGTTTTCGTTGTGGCCATTCACTATTATTGGAGATGTGGTAGCACAGCATCGCAATATTATGTTGCACGGCCACAGGTCACTGAATATCCCTAGCCTAAAGTCATTTTACATTTTCTATACATCAAGCTTATATAAGAGATATAACTCCATTATGTGCGCTTGCCTAATGGCAGCTTTGTGCCTTGTCAGTTCCAAAACCTAGACCGTGTGTACACCGACATCCCATTTTTGTTAATGACGGACATCCTAAGTGCCTCTCCGTGGGCTCTCACCATCTTATCCAGCCAACTGCAGCTCTCATCTTTCGTCAGCCCTGTGGATCAGCTAGAGTCACATGTGGGAAATGGTACGTCATCTTTGTTTTACCATCTTTAATTAGAGCGTTCCGGGTCAGGCGCCCTTTCAGGGTGTGTAAGGTCCTCTCTATTATAGAGGCCCCATAGAGCTTATTTGTTTGGAGGATGTAGTCTGTTGCTGTGAATAGATGCTCCTTTGGTTTCATTGGCATATGGTGGTGTACAAGTCTGCAGTGGAAATGAGCAAGGGGCATGGAGTTACTCTAAAAACCCGCTGCAGAGAACCACCACAATCCGCTAGCCACACAGCAACCTGGACAACGTTGTAAGAGTGAAGAAGATTGAAGGCATTTGTTCCAAGTGAAAACATGCAAGTGGCCATATCTACATGAAATCAGCCCAAAACCAATGTTATTTTCTATTTCATAGTAAATGCTTACATTTCTGTTATTGATAGCAATGCTATACTTTGCACATATGAATCACATGATGCATGGCTACCGCGGTGGCTCAGTGGATAGCACTGTTGCTTTGCAGCGCTAGGGTCAAACCTTATGAAGGACAACATCTGCAAGGAGTCAGTATGTTCTCCCCGTGTTTGCGTGGGTTTCCTCCGGGTTTTCTGGTTTCCTCCCACACTCCAAAGACATACTGATAGGGAATGTAGATTGTGAGCCCCATTGGGGACAGTGATGACGATGTCTGTAAAGAGTTGCGGAATATGGTGGCGCTATATAAGCAAAGCGTAATAAATAATGACATGTCGTGTGTCTACACTAGTTGTGTTACAGACTGGAGAGAGTGCCAGCGAATGCTTCTGTCTTCATTGCCCACCCACAGCGGACCCTCAAACCGGTGTGGCCACTGGCAGCTATATCATTTCTTGGAAAAGGTAAGAGTAGGTCATAATGGAAGCACAACTCTGTATGTATTAAAATATAGCTGTATATGTAGACCAAGCCTCATATCTAATAGATTAGTTATGGATTTACTCCACAGCACAGCAGCCAGCAGGATTTTCCCTACATGGTGTAATAATTCACAGATTAATATTTCATAGGCGCACAAATCAGTTATTGCATAGTACCCATCAGCTGTATAGTAAAGGTATACTTTATGCAAACTAAATTGTGAGAGAGATAAAAAACTTTTCAGCTCATCCAGTGTGATGGACAGATCCCAAGGAACAGTGCACGAATGAAAACTTAACCCCTCCACAACTTTTTTTATTTTTCCATCAATATTGCCATGTGAGAGCTTGTCTTTTGCAGGACGAATTATCCTTTTGAGTGACACCATTGATTTTACCATATAGTGTACTGGAAAACAGGAAAAAAAAATTCCATGTGCAGTGAAATTGCAAAAAAAAAAGTGCAATTCCACAATTGTTTTTTGTTTTTTTCACCAAGTTTACTAAATGCTAAAACTGACCTGCCATTCTGATTCTCCAAGCCATTATGTGTTCGCAGATGCCAAACATGTCTAGGCTCTTTTTCAAGTGGTGAAAAAAATCCAAAATTTGTTAAAAAAAAAAAAAAAAAAGTTCCATTTTCCAAGACCCACAGCGTCCCCATTTTTTGGGATCTGGGGCTGGGTGACGGCTTATTTTTTGCGAGCCAAGCTGATGTTTTTATATCATTTTGGAGTAGATCCCATTTTTGGACCCCCTGTTATTGCATTTATTGCAATGTTGCGGCAACCAAAAAAAACTAATACTGGCGTTTTGATTTTTTTTTCTCGTTACGCCGTTTGTCGATCGGATTATGTTTTTTTATATTTGATACATCAGGTGTTTCTGAACGCACCAAATTTGTGTATTTTTTATTGTTTTGTTTAGAATGGGGCAAAAAGGGGGTGATTTGAATATTTATATCTTTTAATTTTTTTAATTTAATTTTTAAAACTTTTTTTTTTTACTTCAATAGAACAGAGTATACTGTACGTAATTTTTCCTGTTTCTTCCATTTTCTCTGCTTCTTGTAAGGAGTTCGGCTGCAGAAAATGTCCCTGTTGTGAACACATTGGTTACATTGCCCCATGTTATGGTGGAGAGTATTCCACTCCACATCCAAGCAGGTAAGTCAGTGATGTACAGTGAGCTTTTTATAATCGGTTGAAATTAGAATATTTTAGAATTTCAGTAAATGTCATTGAATGGAGCTCTGAAGAATAGGTTCATCTATGGACACTGCTTACAGTATACTTCTAGATGTAATCGACATAAAAGCCCAGAAACTACGCAGGTTACTAGCACCGTGCCAGATTCACTGTCGCTGTAGAGCCCCAAGTCTGAACACTGCCCTGTATCCTAGAGATGCTAGTCCACATATAAGCCGCTTGCTGCCCTCCTTCTTACTTGAGCTTTTATATTGCAATTTTATTTACATTCCAGGTGATGTGAGAGACAGCACCAATAAGATCCTATAAATATCTGAATTATAGGGAACCTTTCACTTTGAAAATGTAGTCTATTCTGCAGGCAGCATGTTATATATAAAACAGGGAGACACGTTTGTGGGAAAAGAGTCAGCATTACCTAATTTCTTGGTCTTAATATCTATCCATGCTGGGATTAGGAGTCCAGTAGACAATCTCACTCAATGATTGACCGCTATCTCTGTACGTGTTTCCGTTAGCCTATCGATAGGACCACCCACTGGACTCCTAAGCCTAGGGTGCACAGACATCTAGATCATTAATTACGCTGAAAAACTGTATATCAATCTGTTCAGTGCTCCCTTACCTACAGAACAGACGGCAGGCTCATCTGAACATTGTGTACTAAAGAACCTAAACTTTGTCTGTCCTTGGAGCAATTTTACAGAATGGATGTATTGCCTGCTTCTATTGTTTAGCCCAACTTCCCAAAATGGGGATTCATATGTAGTCATCAGATTATGGCTTTTTTTTTATCTCAAAAGGATATGACATTATTAATTGTTAAATAGTTCACATAGATTAAAATATGTTACAATAACCGCCCTTCTATATAAAAAAGTATATACAGTTACAAGAATGTGAAAGAGCCGAACACATATATTTGTCTGTATTTACCATGACAACAGTGTTTTATCGTTTCTCCTCGAGCAGATCTGCCATCCTTTGGACGGGTAAGGGAATCTCTGCCGGTCAAGTATCATCTACAAAATAAGACCAATTTGGTTCAGGACATAGAAATTGCAGTGGAGCCAAGTGACGCTTTTATGTTTTCTGGCCTCAAACAGGTAGTTATACAAAGCCTGGTATTTTCAAAGCTTACTTTGTCAGACATGGTGGGGCTTCAAGTTAAAGGGGTATTCTCAAATTTAAAAGTTATCCCCTATCCATGGGACAGTAGACACCTTCACATCGCTAGGACCCCCGCTGATCCTGAGAATCAGGGCCCTGTATGAATGGAGCTGTGGTCGGTCACACACACTGCCGATTCGTTCTTATGGGAGTGCCAAAGACCAGCCGAGCGCAGTGACCGCTATCCCCTGCTGCTCCGCTAAGGCTGATCGACCACCACTCCATTCAGAGCTCTGGTTCCTGTGATTGGTGGGGGTCTCAGCAACTGGACCCTTTCAGTAGGGAAGCTAACCCTGATCATATGCATAAGGGATCACTTTTAGGCTTGAGAATACTCTTTTTAAAAGCTTAGTGGCCCTTACCTGGGAAACATGCAAACTCTTTGTCTCTTTTCTTTTGTTGTAACCTGTGACACCTCACCCCCTAAATGCCAGCTTGTTTTGGGGGGTTTTCTGCATACAAAGCTTCTAAAACAAAAAAAAGTCAATGTTTTTTTACTGACACATGGAGAGACTATTATAAATCATTAAAATTTTAAGTGATGGATGATTACAGCCAATAATTGTGATATGAAGATATCTGCTGCATTCTTTGTGAAGTGGAAAATGTGCAGTTTATGATCATCAAGTTTCTCTAGTTCTACAATAATCACAGAGGCATAAAAAATGTTCACAGTCTGTGGGGGGGAGAAGAGCCCTGTTTTCACAGGTTAGCCACCCTGCCCCTACCTCTCTTCACCAGCAGCAGGCATGTAAGAAAATCCAGCTCAGAAGTGTCCTTAAAGGGTATGCCACACTAAGCGATAACACTAGCGATCACGACAACGACACAAGCTAACGAGATTGTTGGTGTGATCGCTTTAAGGTCGCTAGTAGCTTCCAAACAGGAGATCTCATCAACGACACATCAGCGGTCAGCGATCTGTATAACAACTTTGGCGGTCGTTAGGATCTGTCACAGCATGTACTGAGCGCAACCTTTTCCATGCCCCTCATCACAGATTGGTGGTCACTGTATATGTTTTATAATTATAAATGTATGTTGTAATTAATGTTTTGACCGCGTCATGAAAGACATATAGCGCTCCCTTTCATTGTTCTCGAGCGCTTCTGATTCATAGGAATTTCCAGCATCGCTCCTGCTTCCTGCGTCCTGCTAGCCTGCTTTGCAGCTACTGCGATCCAGTCTGTGCCGCTAAAAAAAACCTAGTCCCGCCTGCGCCGCTGACATATGCGTCACCAACGAGGTCGCTCGTCGTTCACAAAAGGTGTCAAACACAGCGATTCAGGCCCACCAGCAGGACGCCAACGATCAAAAAACGGTCCAGAACGTTCGTGAACGATCAGCGACATCACAGCAGGGGCCACATCGCTGCTACATGTCACACACAGCGACGTCGCTAACGATGTCGCTGCTGCATCATAAAATCGCTGACGCTTGAGCGATCTCGCTAGCGATCTCGCTTAGTGTGGCATACCCTTAAGCATACATAAGGAGCCATGTGCACAGTATTATCCCTTTGTGGACACCAACAACGCCTCTACGGGACTCAGGAGTGGGTTACCAAGAGCCAAACACAAGTTTGTGACTGCGGGATCAGTGTAGACAACATTTTTGGCTAGCCTGGAGCAGCAATAACCTGGTTCACATAGATCTGCATAGGAACTGCAGAGGAAAAATATTTTAGAATCATTTAGAATAATTTAGGTTGTGAAATTGAAAATGCCCGTTTTCTGCTTTTTAAAATTTTCACCTTTTTTGATTTGTGTTTTACACATATTAAATGCTTGTTTCAGCTGCAGATGGAAGGAAGAGAGCCACAGTCATTACTAGTGGGTAGGCGGAGCCCAGATAGGATTGACACCTCAGATTAAAAAGAGTGTTGACCGGCCCCTCCAGCTCGGGCTCCTCCTACTCAGCTCTTCAGTTTACAATTTGAGGTCCCAGAGGATAGTCGCTGCTGGAAGCAGCTCCTCAGAAGATTTTATTATTTTTTATCGGACAAGAGACTTGGCTCACCAAATGTGGTCTAGAGGTCTCAGGAGTCTCAGCGCTGCTGGACTCCCACCTCTCCCTTGGCGGATCTGTATTACCCTAATGGTGGTCCCTGCAGAACCCTGCCGGCCCGGGGGGATGAGGATGGCTTCCCTGGCGGGGGCGCAAACCGCGCTGCAGGGGTCACTGCGTCCCCCGCCCTGGGGGGAAGCATGGGCATAGCGCCAGAAACCCCTGGGGGTCCCTGTGGCGCTTCGGCTGGTGAGTACCTCACATTTTTACCTCACATTTTTATTAATGTGTGTGTGAGTGTTTAACCCCTTACTGCCATCGGACGTACTATCCCGTCCATGGTACCTGGGCCCGTATGACCGGGGACGGGATAGTACGTCTCGTGCGATCGGACGCGCTCCCGGGGGAGCGCAGCCGATCGCGGCCGGGTGTCAGCTGATTATCACAGCTGACACCCATGACTGTGTGTCAGGAGCGGTCACGGACCGCTCCCGGCACACTAACCCCTTGCACACCGCGATCAAACATGATCGCGGTGTACTGGGGGCACAGGGGAGGATCGCGCAGGGTGGGGGCTCCCTGCGCGCCCCCCTGAGACCCTCAGAGCAGCGCGATGTGATCGCGCTGTTCTGAGGGCTTCCTCCCTCCCAGGACCCGGATCCAAGATGGCGCCGGGGTCCTGGAGGGAGGCGGCTACCTCAGTGCCTGCTGAGAGCAGGCACTGAGAAGCCTGCTGCACTGCCTGAGCGATCGCTGGTGTGACAGAGTGCTGTCACACCAGCGATCTGATAAAATACAGTGATGTCCCACCCTGGGACAAAGTAAAAAAGTTAAAAAAATAAACATGTTTTAAAAAAAAATCCAAAATAAATAAAAAAATATATATATATTCCCCAATAAATTCACTTCTTCCTGTAAATAAAAAAAACAAAGCAATAAAAGTACACATATTTGGTATCGCCGCGTCCGTAACGACCCCCCCTATAAAATTGTCCCACTAGTTAACCCCTTTAGTGAACCCCTTAAAAAAAAAAACGAAGCAAAAAATCAATGCTTTATCATCATACCGCCGAACAAAAAGTGGAATAACACGCGATCAAAAAGACCGATATAAATAAACATGGTACCGCTGAAAACGTCATCTTGTCCCGCAAAAAACGAGCCTCCATACAGCATCATCAGCGAAAAAATAAAAAAGTTATAGCTCGCAGAATAAAGCGATGCAAAAATAATTATTTTTTATATAAAATTGTTTTTATTCTATAAAAGCGCCAAAACATGAAAAAATGATATAAATGAGGTATCGCCATAATCGTACTGACCCGAAGAATAAAACTGCTTTATCAATTTTACCACACGCGGAACGGTATAAACGCCTCCCCCAAAAGAAATTCATGAATTGCTGATTTCAGCTGCAGATGAAGGAAGAGAGCCACAGTAATTCATTACTGATGGGGTAGGCGGAGCCCCAGATCAGGATGTTACCTCAGATCAAAAGAGTGATGACTGGCTGGCCCCTCCAGCTCGGGCTCCTCCTACTCAGCTCCAGTCTAAGATTTGAGGTCCAGAGGATGGTCGCTGCTAATGCAGCTCCTCAGAAAATTTTATTATTTTAATATTCGGACAGGAGACTTGGATCACTAGTTGGTCTAGAGGTCTCAGGGGTATCAGCGCTGCTGTACCCCAACCTCTCCCTTGGCGGATCTGTATTTACTCAAAGTCCCTGCAGAATCCTTGCCGGCCCTGGGGGATGAGGAGAGCTTCTCTGGCGGGAACGCAAACCACACGTGCGGTCACTGCGTTCTTCGCCCTGGAGGGAAGCATGGGCACTGCGCCAGAAACCCCTGAGGGTCCCTGTGGCGCCTTGGCTGGTGAGTACTCCACACAAATTTTAATAATAATTATGTGTGAGTGCTTTAGCGTCTGAATGAACAGCGCTATTACTAATGTCAGCGTTACTATGTCAGTATGCGTCAGCGCTGCTGTGACAGCGCTAATACATGTAATGTCAGTATGCTTCAGCGCTGCTGTGACAGCGCTACTACATGTAAATGTCAGTAAGCTTCAGCGCTGCTGTGACAGCGCTACTACATGTAATGTCAGTATGCTTCAGCGCTACTGTGACAGCGCTACTACATGTAATGTCAGTATGTTTCAGCGCTGCTGTGACAGCGCTACTACATGTAAATGTCAGTAAGCTTCAGCGCTGCTGTGACAGCGCTACTACATGTAATGTCAGTATGCTTCAGCGCTACTGTGACAGCGCTACTACAAGAAGATGTGGTGATTTTTTGTCCGCAGGCAGATAGCTGCAGGACAGAGAGGGAGCAGGAGCGGGGAGAGTTCGCGCTCATTATTTGAGCTAGCAGGGGGCGTGGCCTATCGATCCCGGTCTTTTGAGCAGGAAGACGCGCGCTCTGGCTTTTCTCCTGCGACCCCCTCACTGTGGCGGCCATTACTCAGGCTCCTGGGCTCCTCGGACCGCTCCCCTCCTCATATAGACACCACGGCCAGCTGGGTGAGTGTGGATTCCTCACCCCGCAGCGCAGCGATCGCTATCCTGCAGCTGCAGTCTCATCAGAGACATAAAAATTGGCTGGGACTCACAAATATATATATATTTTGGTGAGTTTGCAATATTAACCCCTTGGAGGGTTATTTCTACCTGCTAAATTTGCTGACTGAATTCCGCTGGGGTAACTCTGCTTGGTGGAGCGTTAACCCTTCAGCGTTTAAAAAAAAAAAAAAAAAAACCGCATAGTTTTTTGCTGGTATTACCGCTTTGACCTGCTCATACAGATGAGACATGTCTGAACAGAGTTCAGATGCCGCGGATCACGTCCCAGTGCCATTGCGGCAATCAGATACGCAGACCCCCACAGCGTCTAGCGCTGCGGTCGACAGCGGTGGAAAATTGGATGATATCGCTCGATCGATTAATAACTTATCTGACCTTTTAGGTCAATATGTGTCTGCTAATGCCTCTCAGAGGAAGCGACGCAGGCCGTTACCGGCCTCTACACGGAGCGAGTCAGAGGTATCTGATATTGGGCAGAGTTCCCCTTTATATTCGGATGGAGAAATATCCGATTCAGATGCGGACGAGCCGCAGGGGCGTTCCTCTATGGCGAAGCGTACGGAGGCATTAATTGAAGCCATGAGAGATATACTACAGTTACCGGAGGAGGTAACTAGTCGTCCTGGTAAAGCAGCACGCATGTTCCAGGAGTCCCGTGCTTCGCGCACAACATTGCCAGCTCTGGATGAGCTTAATAGTGTAATAGAGGAGGAACGTCTATGTCCAGATAAGCGTTTTCATGGAACGCATTTCTTTGATACACTTTATCCTTGCTCTACGGAGTTAAAGGCTAATTGGACCTCTGCTCCTGAAGTGGATGTGTCTTTATCTCAGCTTAATAAATCCTCACTACTCCCTATTAAGGAAAAGCGAGCTTACAGGAGCCTTTGGATAGAAAGGCAGAATTGGCGGCAAAAGCAAGCTATGAGGCTGCGGGTCATGGATTTCGAGCAGTGCTAGGATCCATGTGTGCTGCTAGAGCTTCTCTAAGCTGGTTGGCACGTCTGAAGACGGAGTTGCAAAATGAATCTCCGTTATCTGAGATACGGGAAACTTGTGAATGGTTAGAAACGGCAGCCTGTTATATCTTTGATGCCGGTCTGGATACGGCATCTCTGCTGGCCAAAGCGCAAGCTTCAGCGGTCACAGTCAGAAGAGCTTTATGGCTCAGACAGTGGGCCGGGGACGCAGTTTCCAAACAAGGGTTGTTGGCCTTACCTTTCAAGGGTGGCCATCTTTTTGGATCCGACCTCACAGAGCTGATTTCCAAGGCTAAGGCAAAGGAATCAGCGTTACCACAGCGAAGGGCCATGGCCTCGGTGTCCAGTAAGCCTGGTGTTTATAGTGGTCGGCGGTCCTTTCGGGGCCGAGGACGATCTAGTCACTCCTCGTGGGGATCGGGTCGTCCTTCTTTCTCAGGAAAGAAATCCTCTCAGAAAACTCGTACTCCCTGGAAGCAGAGTTTCCGCCAGAACAAGCGGGAACTTGACAAGAAAACCGCAAAGTCGGATTGACGCCAGGGGTCCACTCGAGGATTCTCGAGTGGGGGGTCGCCTGCTTCTTTTCAAGGAGACTTGGATGGCTCGCGTTCCAGATTCCTGGGTAACGCGGATAGTGTCAGCAGGCTATTTCATAGAGTTTGCTTCTCAACCCCCAAATGTTTTTTGTCAATCTCGCGTTCCGTCGGAACCCGAGCTTGTTGTCGCTCTACAGCGAGAGGTCGAATCGCTACTACAAAAGGGTGTAGTGATACCGGTTCCGTCAGAGGACCGAGGGAAAGGTTTTTATTCCAACCTTTTTATAGTTCCCAAAAAGGAGAACAAATTTCGCCCGATTCTGGATCTCAAGCGATTAAACCGGCATGTCCATGCCCGGAAATTTCGCATGGAGTCGCTTCGTTCCGTTGTGGCAGCTCTGTCACAGAACGATTTTCTGGTGTCAATCGACATTCGCGACGCCTATTTGCATATTCCCATCGGAAAGGCTCATCAGCGCTTTCTTCGATTTGCCATAGGTCAGAATCATTACCAGTTCGTGGCTCTGCCGTTCGGCTTAGCCTCAGCGCCAAGGGTCTTTACAAAAGTTCTGGCGCCCCTCATGGCACTCCTTCGAAGACAGGGGATTACGATTCTCCCTTATCTGGACGATCTTTTGATCGTGGCTTCCTCGGAGGAGGAGGCATTGACGGCTCGGGATTTGTCTCTTCAGTTTCTGAAAGACTTCGGTTGGCTGGTCAATTGGGAGAAGTCGTCCCTGGAACCATTGCTTCGAATAGAGACGTGATCTCTTTTTTCCGAGGTATCTCTCGTAAGTTTCCGCCGCGGAACCCGTGTCTCCTTGGCGGCTCAACCTTGTTTTGGAGGCTCTTCAGCATAAACCTTTTGAACCTATGGTTTCTGCTAGCCTTTCTTTACTTTCTTGGAAGGTGGCTTTCCTTGTTGCAGTCACTTCCTTGAGGAGAGTTTCTGAATTGGCAGCTCTTTCTTGCTCGCCTCCTTTTCTGGAGTTTTTTCCGGATCGTGTAGTGCTTCGCACTCGGGGTGATTTTTTGCCTAAAATGGTGTCACAATTTCATGTTAACCAGGATATTGTGTTGCCTTCACTCTGTCCGGATCCGAAGAATACGAAAGAGCGAGATTTATTACACATTGGATTTAGTGCGGGCCTTGAAGTTTTATCTATCTATTACTCAAGGTTTTCGTAAGACGGACTCCCTGTTTGTGGTTCCGGCAGGTCGTCGGCGTGGTCAACGAGCTTCCAAGGGTTCTATAGCTCGTTGGATCCGGTCAGCTATTTTGGAAGCTTACCGTCTTCGGGGTGAATCTTGCCCGATTAAGATTCGAGCCCATTCCACGAGAGCTGTGGCTTCATCGTGGGCTTTTCATCAAGGTGCTTCGGCAGTGCAGCTTTGCCGAGCGGCGACTTGGCGCTCTGTCCACACGTTTACAAGATTTTATAAAGTGGACGTCAGTGCTTCCGCTGATGCAGCCCTCGGACGTAGGGTCCTGCAGGCAGCTGTAGTTTAAAGTTCTGGATGAACTTGTGTTTAGCGTTGGTTGCGCTTTGTTTTTAAGGTTGTTGGGTTTCTGCCTATTGTTGGTTTTTTCCCACCCTTATTTTTGAACTGCTTTGGGACGTCCCATCAGTAATGAATTACTGTGGCTCTCTTCCTTCATCTGCAGCTGAAACACGGATTTTGGTAAAGACTTACCTGTAAAATCCTTTTCAGCGAAGGAAGGAAGAGAGACACAGTACCCTCCCACGGCAGAAGTGTGTTGATGTTTTCAGATGCAGCGCGACCCTTATCTGATAGCGATTATCTGGGCTGAGGTCAGCGCGCTAAGGCTCTGTTCCAGCATCGCCAGCTCATCGCAGTAGTCAGGTTCCGTGAGTAGTACCTGGAACTCTGTGGTTTTTGGCTTTCTTTGCATGCATAACCTGTATCCTTGTGTTTTTTCTCTGAAGTTCCTTCAGAAGGGGTTATGTTGCTCCGCTGGTGATCTTGGCTCTTTTCCTAAAAGCTTTGATACGACTGGAGCTGAGTAGGAGGAGCCCGAGCTGGAGGGGCCAGCCAGTCATCACTCTTTTGATCTGAGGTAACATCCTGATCTGGGGCTCCGCCTACCCCATCAGTAATGAATTACTGTGTCTCTCTTCCTTCCTTCGCTGAAAAGGATTTTACAGGTAAGTCTTTACCAAAATCCGTGTTTTTGTTCATTCTAACCTCCCAAAAATCAAAATAAAAAGCGATCAAAAAACGTCACGTGCTCAAAAATGGTACCAATAAAAACGTCAACTCGTCCCGCAAAAAATAAGACCTCACATGACTCTGTGGGCCAAAATATGCAAAAATTATAGCTCTCAAAATGTGATGATGCAAAAACTATTTTTGCAATAAAAAGCGTCTTTTAGCGTGACAGCTGCCAATCATAAAAACCCGCTATAAATAGTAAATCAAACCCCCCTTTATCACCCCCTTAGTAAGGGAAAAATAATAAAATTAAAAAAAAGTATTTATTTCCATTTTCCCATTAGGGTTAGGGTTAGGGTTGCGGCTAAAGTTAGGGTTAGGGTTGGCGCTAAAGTTAGGATTAGGGTTGGGATTAGGGGTGTGTTAGGGTTAGGTTTGTGGTTAGGGTTGGGACTAGGGTTAGGGGTGTGTTGGGGTTAGGGTTGGAGTTAGAATTGGGGGGTTTCCGCTGTTTAGGCACATCAGGGGCTCTCCAAATGTGACATGGCGTCTGATCTCAATTCCAGCCAATTCTGCGTTGAAAAAGTCAAACGGTGCTCCTTCACTTCTCAGCTCTGCCATGCGTCCAAACAGTAGTTTATCCCCACATATGGGGTATCAGCGTACTCTGGACCCCAAGATTTATTGTGCAATTTGTCCTATTTCTTCTGTTACCCTTGGGAAAATAAAAAACTGGGGGCGAAAATATCATTTTTGTACAAAAAAAAATATTTTTTTGTTTTTACGGCTGTACATTATAAACTTCTGTGAAGCACTTGGGGCTTCATAGCACTCACCACACATCTAGATAAGTTCCTTGTGGGGTCTATTTTCCAAAATGGGGTCACTTGTTGGGGATTTCCACTGTTTAGGCGCATCAGGGGCTCTCCAAATGCGACATGACGCCCCCAGACCATTCCATCAAAGTCTGCAATCCAAAACGTCACTACTTCCCTTCCGAGCCCCAACGTGTACCCATACAGTAGTTTTCTCCCACATATTGGATATCAGCGTACTCAGGACAAATTGGACAACAACTTTTGGGGTCCAATTTCTCCTGTTACCCTTGTAAAAATAAAATATTGGGGCAAAAAATGGGTATTATACCTACCGATAATTCGGTTTCCAGGAGTCCATCCTGACAGCACTATGGAGGACGTCCTCCTCCTCCTTACAGGGACAGGAAGCACACGAGAGGTTAAAAGGTCCCACTCCTCCCCCAATACCTCAGTGATTTGACAAGTACCATACCATGGATTAATGCCAGTGATAACACTTTAATTTACTTAAACATATTACATCATATGAATTAGCATATACATGAACATAGACAAGGGAGGGAACTAACCGTGCTGTCAGGATGGACTCCTGGAAACCGAATTATCGGTAGGTATAATACCCATTTTCCAGGACGTCCCCCTGACAGCACTATGGAGACTACCAAAGAAACCCTCCTAGGGTGGGACTACGGCCTGTAATACTTTTCTACCATATGCCGTCTGTTGTCCTGCTAACACATCTAATTTGTAGTGCCTACAAAAGGTATTTATCGAAGCCCAAGAGGCTGCTTTACAAATTTGTTCTAAAGATGCTCCTGCTCTTTCTGCCCATGAGGCTGACAATGCTCTGGTAGAATGGGCTTTTATTTTTATGGGACAATCTATCCCTTCAGATGCGTAAGCTTTTATGATTAAGGTGGTAATCCATCTTGCGATGGAAGGCTTAGAAGCTTTTTTACCCTTATTTTTACCTCCATATAAAATAAACAAATTAGGGTCTTTTCTCCAGCCCCCAGTGGCCTCCAGGTAATCAATTACTGCCTGTCTAACATCCAAGGAGTGTAAGGCTTGTTCTTTAACATTTGAAGGTTTTTCACAAAAGGAAGTAAGTATTATTTCCTGATTTCGATTTTGCAAAGAGGCTACTTTGGGCATGAAAGCAGGGTCTAGTTTTAATACCACATGATCCTCTCTGATCTGCATATATGGGTCTTTGATGGATAAGGCCTGAATTTCCCCTATTCTTTTGGCTGTGGTAATAGCTACCAAGAAAGCTGTTTTCATAGATAGGAGAGAAATAGGCAAATCCTTATTTGGAGTGAAAGGAGTTATACAAAGTGCCCCCAGAACTAGATTTAAATCCCAGGGGGGAGACAATTGCCTTATAGTAGGTCTTAATCTTTGGATTGCTTTAACGAATCTAACCACCCAAGGATGTGAGGCTAAAGGGTAATCCATGTAAGTACTTAAAGCTGAGATCTGTACTTTAAGTGTACTAGGTCTAAGACCCATATTAAACCCTGATTGAAGAAAATCCAGTACTCGCGGAACATCCGGGACTCTGGCTACAACATCAGACCTGCCACCTTCCAGACAGAACCTCTTCCAAATCTTATAATATATTGCTGAAGTTACAGGCTTTCTGCTGGCTTGAATCGTTGTTATTACTTGATTTGAAAGACCACGAGCTTTCAGGATGTCCCGTTCAGGATCCAAGCTGACAGGTGCAATCTTTCTGGGTCCTGGTGTAGGACTGGTCCCTGGTGCACTATGTCCTTCCACTGAGGAAGCTCGATTGGATCCTGTCTGGTCATGGCCCCCAGTAGAGGAAACCAGCTCCTCCTTGGCCAAAATGGAACTATTAGTACTACTGACGCACCGTCTTCCCTTATCTTTCTCAGAACTGCTGGTATCAATGCTATTGGCGGGAAAGCATAATATAGAGGTTCGTTCCACCTCTGACTCAAAGCATCTACTCCTTCCGGATTGTCTGCTGGGTTCAGTGAAAAAAACCTTGGTAGTTTTGCGTTTTTTCTTGTAGCAAAAAGATCCACTTGAGGTGTTCCCCAACGTTGACATAATAACCGGAAAACCTTCTGTTTCAACTCACACTCTGTCGGGTAGATCTACTGTCCTGCTCTAAATCATTCTGCCATCTCCAATCTGAGTCTACTCTTGATACGCGCGCCAGACAGCTCAGACACGACTCTTGTCTCGTCATCAAGAGTTGCGCCGCCACTCTATGTCAATTCTCACGAGTAGGACGCTGCAAACCGAAACGACACATGCGCAATTCTGCATTACACGACTCAAGCATCTGAGAGCCTGATTGTCAATCCATTCTCACATCGTTAGACAAAGCTTCTCAACGCACTGACACGATCGTCTTGACACACTGCTTACAAGATACTGAGACTGAGACTGTATCGCGAGCGTATCTATTCTCTCTTCAAATTCACTATCTAAGCGGAGACTCTCGGGTTACTCTCTCACAAACCGCGGGTTCTCTATGACGCCTTTCCACTCACTTCTCAAGGATTCCAGATCGCATACAATCTCGGTAATTTACGCGAGACTGTGACGCGACTGAAGAAACGTAGTTCTTGACACTATAGATCTCTGGCCACGATATCGCGCAGGCAAACACACAGAGATATCCATTTGCCGCAGATGCGCGGACTTCGCCGCACACACCAAAGTCAGGACCCAGCTCCCGGCGAGAAGCGGCTTAGCACTGCGAATAGATATTGACACTTACTCACCACATGAGTTGGGGATTGGTTCCGCCGCAGACTGCGAGACTACTTCGCATGCGAGAGCTGTCGTGACACTTAGGCTGTATCTTAGGGTCACTACCTGCACAACACAAACTATGACCTTAGCGATCTTGTGCGAAACAGAATACTGAATTCACACACCAGAGATCGCTCACTGGGATGACCTGATCAGTACCCGGCGCGGTCGACGTACGATGCGTGATGCAATCGGTATCCCTAGGAGGTCTAGAGCACATAGTGCACCTGCGCTGCGTACATGGCACGCTAGTAGCAAATGACGCATCTCTCACGGTTTACATTGCTCATCATCACACTAGCTCGCGAGACAATTGTCTGAATTGAGTGCGAGTAGAAGGGTAAAATATCACAGAGTGATTTTTTTCAACAAACACCTGAGTACAGAGCTTCACATACATCACACAGTTAGTTGCATTATGGACGATATCTGGCTATCGTGTAGGACACACACTACAGTGTGGACGGTGAGATAGAATGTGGCGACAGAGGTGTTCACAGGTGTGACAGAGTGTTAGTGTTAAGATACATATCATTTATGATTGGCGATTATAGCGCGTTAGGAGTTGAGTAGACACGTGGGATATATGTTTGTGATATAGTGTTTATAATCACATAGACGCAGTTGTATCTCGTAGTAGGTAAGATTTGAATGAGATACGGGAGGTACGTCAAGTGTATATGGTGAGGTAATCTATAGTGGTTCTGTCTAAAGGCATAAGGCGATCTGCAGAGCGATCTCTTAGTTTTTTACGAGAACAGAAAGACAATGTCGTGACGGGTGGGATTCACGTGGTATGAAGACAGATAGGATCACAACTGTTGAGACCTTAAGTTGATGCTATGGCGTTCACAGAGAGTGATACGTGACAGTGCACGGCGGGTTTCTCTATAGATACCAGGTGTACATACATAGATGATAAATGATCATTGTGAAGTTAGAAAATCGTGAGATCTTACATGTGGTCTTGGAGTAGTTCTCAGATGGTCACGAGCAACCGTCACTTGTGATGCATTTCTAGAGCGAAACTTTCGGTGAGATCTGGTGAAGGATGGCAAGCGGGAGATGAGAGTGGGAGATGAGAGGTACATTCAATTGTGAGTGTCATTATAGTAGGTCTGAGGATCTTAGTCTAGTGATTGTGGGTGTCTAGAGATTACATGAGGTTGTATTATATTGGCGATAAATTGGGTCTGAGGAGAGGTATGGTGAGATTTATTGGAGCACACACAATACAGTGACTTCTCTTCCGCAAAGAAGGGAAAATTAGTGGTGAGTATATTTATGGGTTAATTTTAGGGTGACTTGAGGGATGAGGAGGTAGACGCGAGAGGATGAGTGTGTTACAGAAGGTGGATCGAGCGCACAGACAGGGGGTGGGTTATATCTCTTTACTCTTTGTGTATTTCTAGGGTGAATAGTCGACAGAGTGCTCTTAGTAATGCGAGACATGCTCTATCTTGCGCACAACACTGAATTCGGCGCTTCCTCCGGACTGTGAGGGTACTAAAGATTGAGTAGCGTGTGAACAAGTACTATATGAGTCTGTGGTTGAGTGATGGACATGATATCAGAGATAACAATGTGCAAATACAACAAATACTAGGATCGTTAGTATGTGGGGAGTAGGTAATAGTATACAGACAGGAGACACAAGGGCGAGTTGTGGTGTAACATCGGACTAATATGATGACATATAGAGGATCTTTAACTCATGGATCATAAAGGGGTTAGGAGTTTATGATACTCTCAGGAAAAAATAAGGTATAGGATAGTGCGGAGCCTTATGAGCTCATATGTATGGCGTCGAGTGTACTAGACATTAGAGTATATTTTCTTATAACGAAGTGCAAGAAAAGGAGTGGTAGTATCACGAAGGTGAGGAGCCATTTTAGAGAGAGAGTAGGTTGAATATATGCACTAAGGAGATATGTTATATGTGAGTGTCCAGTTAGGACACAGATACAACTTCTATTGATGGGACACGATGAGAGAGCTCATAGCTCTGTTGTTGTAAGTGACACAGGGATGGGTCAACAAAATTTTTAGGTGGTCACGGGAGGAGTGATTTAAGGAATCAATTGATACATGTGTACCTTGCGCTGAGATTTCTTAAGGGACAATCACGCGGGGCATAGAGGTGGTGTAGACCATAGAGAAGTAGCATCCTGGATAGAGAGAGTTTGAAGCAGAGAGAGTGTATGATATGCACAAGACAACACAATAGTTAGTAACAACACGTATGTAGAGGGACACTGCGAGGAGAGTGCACAGAACAAATAACGTTTATATCGACAAGAGACCAGGCAACATTTCTAAGGCGTCAATAGATTATGAGAGAGCTTAGCATACATTTAGCACGGGGCGATATTAGTGTGAGATTGGATAACACAAGTTTCTGGCGTGGAGACGTTAGTCTAGATAGAGAGTTGTGACAGCGAACACACATGACAGAGAGGCACACGTAAACTACCATAAAATGCGCAAAGAGAGGTACATGAGGAGGTGTTGAGAGTGTGGATAGGAGATTGTCACTGATCAACAGGTTCGAAGGAGAGTGACTCTAGTATAGATAACCGGATGAATGTTAGATAACTCACTGTGGTGTATATAGATCACAGTGATATCAGATTAGATGATAATGATGCAGGTGTACTACGAGTGAGATGGTCTTATGTGCTCATGAGTATCTATACGAAGACACACTACTTACAAGTGATGGGTATGATGTTTTTTGGTGTTGAGGATTGAATTAGGTTTTGGGGAGATAGATGAAAATGGGTGTGTGGGGATGAATTTTGTAAGATTGGGAGGATTATGTTTGTGTTTTAAGGTTGTGGGGTATGTGATTTTTATTAGGTATGTAATAAGGATGTATGTGATAGGTTTGATGGATATTATTGATGGGTGGGATTAGGTTGGGGTAGGTGGGTGGAAGGAAAAGTAGGTGGGGTGGGTGGTATATGTGGGGGTGGTATGTGGGATATGAGATGTGGTGGGTGAAGTTTTATGGGTAGGTTGTTGTAAATTTTTTTTAGTGTGTGGTGGGTATGGTTGTGATGTTATAGGGAGAGGTTATGATTTTGGAGGGTTTATATGGAAGTTTTGGGTGTTGGTTTGTGTGTGATTGGTTTAATGTGAATGTAGTTGTGTGGATATGGGGGGTGTTGAGTGGAAGTTGATGATTTTTGATATGTTTTTTTTTGGAGTTTTTTGTGTGGGAGAGGGGGGGTGTATGTTAGTGGGAGATTTGGAGTGAATTGTGTTGTTTGAAGTAATGATATTGTGTTATTATAGAATAAGTGTAAGGCGGTTCACAGAGTCTTGGGACAGGTTGTAATTGGATGTTATGACTAGCGTTACATTATGCATGAGACAGGCTCTTCACTTCATGTCATTTAAATTATAGAACTTGAAGCGAATAGTGTGGAGGGTCAAGGGTGATACTTTTACGGGGAAAGTTTTAATGGAATATTTTGTGCCGGCGAGAGCTCAGACTAGTGGCGAGAAGGTACAATTGGGCGAGGATTGTGTCTTGAGGAGAAACGGGCAGTGGGTGTGAGAGAGCGACGTTTATGTTACACACTGTGATATGTCTTTTACGTCTGGACTTGACTTGTAACGCGGTGTCATCTTATGTGGTGATATACGAGAGGTAGTCATAGGATATTTTCTTGAGTCCAGTAGAGATATGCCGATATAGTTATGAGTATCTAGAGACATGACTGATACTGTGTGCACTGGATGATTATGCAACTTTCAACTGTGTACATACTGAAGAGTACGATGTCACTGTACACAACCATATAGTTTTCAAGAGGTAATCACACCAATCATCGGCACTGAAGAGAGTCATGTTTCTACTTTTGGAGGAGTAGCGTTCACACATATGATCACGTGGTGCGAGGATTCGTATCGAGGACAATTTGCAACAATATATGTCTGTTACAAGAGAAGTGGGTCACTCTATAGGAGTCTTTGCGAGAGAGATAGATATAGTGAGGTATATGTCTCTCTGGGTAGTCATATGATATCTGACAGAGTGAGATGGATGTGACACACAGGATGAAGACACGTTCTCGTTACACACAGCCATTATATGACAGAGATAATCTCACATCTAGAGAGAGGGAAGCTGGGGAGTGGAGTGTTATTAGGCATTTCGTCTAATGGTGTACACACTGAGTAGGATACTGTACACGCAGGTGATCGAGCACACTGGTTCACACTAGTGACGTATCATACATACAGTGGCATCAGTACATCTAACATAGATGGTTACGTAGTACAAATTTTGTGAGTGTCCTATTGTTACATCACAGGAGTGATAAGGTATGTATTATATAGATACATACAGTAAGGTACAACTGACCAAGATTTATATATGATAACATGGACGACATAATAAGTAGGCGGTAGATATGATGACTATGTCTGATCTAGGGTGTTCACGAAGCAAGAGGTTAAGTTACACCTATCATATAGCAGTGCGGTAGAGTAGCCAGAGTAGATCATTGGTGTGTGAATCACACAACGCTTGGTAACTTCAGTAACTGGGGTGTTGGAGGTAACATACAAGTGACAGGTTCAGTGCTTGATGTTGGTGCGCTATCGTGCGATACACTAGCTCTTTGGAGGAGGGATAGGAACATGTGATATAGTCTGTCTCTACTAGGATTCTAACGAGATAGTCTTCGCACAGAGAGTAGGTAATCACTTAGGGTGGGTGATTATCTGGCTTCGGTGGTGATGTAGATGAATTGAGGCTGTGGCTTTGAGTTGGATAGGAGTGTGTGTTTTCTTGAAGCGTGGGCGAGCAGAAAGATAGGAGGACACAGGAGATTCTCTGATGGTGGGAGATAGCGACACACTTGGGGTCAGAGAAGAGAAGACTCAGGTGTCAGGTCACAATGACCAGACAAATGTAGTAGGCGAAAAGTAAGAGTTGAGTGTGCAGCGCATGTTGGGTATACAAGGGAAGCGCACTTCTGTCTAGTGTCTGCTGATTTATAGAGAGCAAGACGAGGAGAGTATGTGTTGTGGTAGAGTTTGGACTGAGGGTCAACACAATTGGGAACAAGTGATGACGATGAGTGAGTGTGTCGAGATATTAAGGTATGGGAGGATGCGGCG
The DNA here is from genome assembly GCA_033576555.1 of Oophaga sylvatica. NCBI lineage: Eukaryota > Metazoa > Chordata > Amphibia > Anura > Dendrobatidae > Oophaga > Oophaga sylvatica. The sequence continues at coordinate 116,561,511 of JARQOD010000001.1, read as the reverse complement.
GATGAACATGAGTCACGATAGCAAGTGTGTGAGTATGTATTGTGGAGTTGATCTAGTTGGAAGGGTATGATTGGGAGGACTCTCATTTAGGGAGACACGTACAGAACGACACATGTTGATGTGTCTAGGGGGATTTTAGCAAGCACATTAGAGAACACAGTTTTTTTTTTAGAGTAGAGAGTTAAGTAAAAGGGAGAGAGCACATCGAGAGATGAGGGGTGCAGCGTCTTACTTGGTGGAGAGTGTTATGAGTGTGGACATGACGAGGAGGACCGTGAGATTGAGACAGGCTGGGTGACACAACACTATATGTCAGAATGATGTCACATAGGTACTGTGTATCTAGGATAACATCAACGCATGGTAAGCATTAGTGAGACAATGAGCACGTTGTGACGGGTGCGAAGGTGAGGACAAACAGGTTGGTAGAGATGTGAGAGTGGGGGACAGGACATTTTTATTTCATTACAGAGAAATACGAAGGGAATATAGGGAGGGGGGTTGGTGGGGAGAAGATAAAGGATGTGGATGGGGTTAGGTAGGGGGCTAACTACAGACTTCACATATGTGCGCGACACACGGTTGTACAGTGGGTGAAGGGAACACCATAGCACACAGTGTGAATGATCCGTGTGTAAGTCTGACAAGTTACAAGAAGTTATGAATAAAACTTAGGTTGGTAGATGATGGTACACAAGGATACTGAGGTAGTAGACAGAGTATACAGGCAGTTGTGAAAGTGAAGTAGATGCTAAGCGTGGAGCAACATGGGATATTTGGGTAGGAATCTAGCATTTAGGTGGTCAGAGGGAGGAGTGCATGGTCTCAGGTAGACAGTTGAGTATAGGAAGTTAGTAGCGAGTAGTCACGTGTGAACTAGACAATTTACATACTGGGGAGGAGTGAGGATTTCGTGAACTTTCGAATAGCGTTGGTGAACAAGGATTCATGATGGGGTGATTGAGGAGATTAGGATGGATTGGAATACACACAGATCAACAGGTAGTATTAGACACAAATGGGTGTACACAATTTAAGAGTGACATAGGTAAGAGTAATCACTGAGACATGATACAATGGCGGTAGTAATTTTGGTAGGGTGTAGGAGTACGTAGTGAAGTTAAGGAGGTTATTACTTGAAATAGCAAGGAGTGGTCAGGTAGAGGAGATCAATACGAGTTGTAGTGGGAATGTGAGGTGAGATTCGGCAACACAGGACACTTTTAAGTTGTGACAGATTATAGGGTGGAGAAGTAGTGAGAGGGGAGATTGATCTGTGATATCACGAAGAGACGAGGAGTTAGTGTGATTATTCTCTATTGATATTGACTTTATATAGGAAGGGAGAAGGTCTAAGATAGTAGGAACAGGTACGATGTGATTGTAAGCTGTCTCGTAGAAGGTTATCATTGACTCACGTGACATCATTGTTGTGAATTGGTATAAAATAAGGGTTGACGTGGTAGTGTGAAGAGGGTGTTAGATGTTCGTGGGTATTTTTTGGTGAATTTATGGGGGGGATATGGTGTGGGGGGGGGGGGGTTATAGGGGGGTGGGATATGATGGGGGGGGGGAGAGGAGATTTTGATATGGTAGAAAAATTATTGAATTAATTGGTATGATTGATTTTAAGGGTAGTAGGTATGTGGGGGTGTGGGGGTGAGGGGAGGAGGTGTAGCGTGTGAGGGCGAGGTAGTGAGAGAATTTGATGGTGGGGATGAGGGAAATATAGGGGATGTGGGTGTGAGTGGGGATGGGAGGTATATGTATTTGGGGTAATTAAGAATGTTTGGGGGGGTAATTTGTAGAGGGGTAAAGTGGGTTTTTGTTATGTTGGGGAGGATTTTTTGATGGGGGGTTTTTTGTTTTGTTCTTTTGTTGGGGGGGTGGGGACTAGGAGGTTAGGTGTCTTAGGAGGTTTGATAGTAGGTGATTTGGAGATAATAATGAGTGTTTTGGAAGTTGGGGAGTTGCAGAATTATCATGGGGGTATAGGGGGGGGTACATATGGTTGTGAGAGATGGGGATGAAGAATTTGGGTAGAGGGTTAGAACAAAATTTAATGGAATGATTTGGATGATTGTAATTTAGTATATAGGGAAGTAAGTGAAAGTAGGGAGAAATGTATGGTGGGGGGAAGAATATTTGGGGTTATGAGGTAGATGGTATTAGGGGTATTATTATGGGGTGAATTTGGAGGAGGGTAGTTTAAATGGTGATTTGTTTTTGGGGAGTTTATTGATTTGGGGTTTTTTTTTTTTTGTGTGGGTGGTGTTTTTAGGATGGGTAGTTGTGTATTTTTTGATGGAGTTATAGGGGGGGTTTTGTGAGATAAGTATATATATGAGATTGTTACATTGAGGGGTAAGTACAGAATAAATGTGTCACATTTTTGGGGGTTTTAATATGTTTAGGATATAAGGGTCTGATAGAATAAATAAGAAAGGGAGTAATGAAAAATACGACAGGGAGGGTATTATGTATATCAGAAGAGAATTACAAATGTGAATTAATATTCAATTGAAAAATATATGTGGTTTAAAAAATGTTGGGTATAAGAGCTATATGAGTATAATTGGATACAATTTAGAATGGTGGGTAAAGTACGATGATAGCGCACAAGAATGCGAGACACAAATATCTATTACGCAGTGTTTGGGGGTAATTCAAGCACACCTGTGAGCATGGTGGGGGTTTAATCTGTGAGGGTGATATGATATGTCACTATAGGAGGTGTCTGCGTTGGCAACATTAAAGTGTTAGGTATTAATTAGGAGATATAGTTGATGTAATGTGATCATAAGAGATAGATGGTGATGGTACACACTAGGACAGCACAGCTAAATGAGACAGAAGTCGAATTGGATATTGGTAATCACGTCTGGTGATAGGTGTGAGAGAGGACACACTGTGATACACACAAAACTCTAGTTGTGCGCAAACCTGACATGATCAAGATAGAGGTCAGAGTCCATAGGACACCTAGTACGAGCAGGAGTTAGACATCCACGAACACTCTTTTTTGGGTAATAGAGGAGAGAATTTGGATTATGGGATGAATTGATATTGGAATGAAAATGGGGGTGGTTTATTGGATTATTAATTGACACTGAAATTGTAACACCTGTGTCACGTGGATAAGAGCAGGTTGCAACTTGGCGAACATTACATAGTGGTACACAGTGAGGGGCACAAAATACACACGGGGGAGAGGGGACGTCTACATGCATGGACGTGACACATGTTAGAGTGCAGTTCTTATAGTGAGATTACAGTACATAACATGTAGGGGGGTAGCAAGTCACACAAAAAAAGTGGGAAACACAGTAGTGTGTTAGAGAGGTGATATACTTATGAACTCATCTTAGTGGGTCTGATTTCTGGACATTATTTGTAGTGGTGGGTGTCTCTATATCACTTCTTGGAAGATCAGCGGTCTGATTGCACTATATACGTATTACACAATTGTATATTAGGAGACGAAAGTGGTCTATAGTTTATGTTGAGAACACAGACTGTACTGTGATGGACCAAGATGGTGAAGGACGAGCTGATAGGTGATGCGGCAGTATATATAGATTTTGCAGAATTTGCGTGATACACACAGTCAGAAATATATATCACAGATGATAGACATAGTAGACGTATGACACAGCATTACAGGGGGGAGAATTAAGGGGTATAGGTGGGTCAAGTGACGCTCATGGGTTGAGATTAGGGATGTGGCTTCAGGATACAATTCAAGGGAAGCATGGGACTACACAGAAACATACTCTACAGGCGATAGAATCACACTGAGGACACAGTACTAGATACGAGAAGAGAATATCGGGATACGCATAGTGTGAATACTTGACAACACGAGACAGAGGGACTATCTTCTCAAGAGAATGACACACACAAAACAACAATAACGTACATATGAGAGTGGTCTTGTCCACAAAAGAAAGGTGATAGGTAATGGTATGTGGTATTATAGGGGGGGGAATTGGGAAGGGGTTTTGGATTTATGGTGGTATTTTTGATGTTGGGGGGGTTAGGGGTGGGGTGGGTGGATATAAATGGATGTGTTAGGTGTGGGTTTATAGGGGGGGGGGATTTGGGAGATATATGTGAGTGTGTTGTAATGTGGACAAAAAGTAGTAGGCTCACACAATTTTTGGGGATAGGGTGGGGGGGGGGAAAATGGACGGTAGTGTTGCAGCGAGGATGATATGGAGTGGTGAGTGTCACGAAGACTCATTTCAATAAGACCGTGAGGGAGGACATTAACAGAATTATGAGAAACTTGAGCTTGTACGACGGTAGGGTATAGTCTAACTAGATAAGATAGCGGTTCAGACGAGACATATTAGGGTATAACACACAACTCGGATTAAACATAGTGTATGGAAATGACAAGAGCAGGGGACACAAGTCATTGCTCATATGGAGGATGGGAGGCACTAAAAATCAATTGATGACTGGTGGTGTTGTGGTTGCGTGAGTCTTTAGACACATCTGGAGGTGAGCATTGGAGCGGATTTTAACTTTAAAATGTCTATGGAGCAGAACACAACACTTGGACACTGAAGGGTACAAAGGATAGGTTTTATGGGCACATTTAGAGTCAATGTACACGGATATGAGTGTGTGGGTTTATTGTCGACTGAATGTTATGAGTAGGGGTGAAGTATAGTTATCTTATTGATAGTTTATCTGATTTTGACACACACGAGAGTAGTAGTAAATACAACAGATAGCAAACAGAGGATAGGAAGTGTGGTGACTACGAATGTGTTGTAAATTTTCTGCGGGGATTTGTGCTTATGTTTTAATATGACACAACACGGAGTTGTGGAGTGATGGATAGGATAGAGTACACTTGGTCAATGTGATTTGGGTCAACATGCGTAATCAGGCGACTAAGAAAGAGTGGTATATTAGATACAGGTGAGATGTAGACGTCAAAGCACATGTAGGGGAGGTATTCACTTGTTTTGGTACCAATACACATCTTGGTGATGCAGACACTATTGAGAGGTGGTTATAGTAGGCGGGAAGAAGATTTAGAGTTTTCGGATCTAGGAGTAGGTTGTGGTGATGGATATAGTGATATGGGTGAGGAGGAGGAGAGAGGGTAGTGTCTTTGGATCTGGTGTGGATGAAACACATGTAGGTATGTCATCGCAAGGGCGTACATATTACTCGAGTGTGAGACAACTTATTTTTAGACACTGAGTGAGAGGGAACACTTTATTGGGGAGAGTGACAGTGTTGGTACTAGCAGAGGAGTTGAGTGTGTGAGGATAGTGCACGAGTGATTTCTATCACAATGAGAGTTTTAGTGGGTATGGGGGGCATTATCATGGCTTTGTGGATGGAGATCACAGGTGACAAAGAGATTATCTTGAGTAGAGTGTTATGTTGAGCGATGGCAAGGATAGTGGACGAGATTCCTCTTGGTACGTCTTGAACTACTTATTGGATTTTTATGTGTATACTGACGTATAGTTAGAAGTGGGATTAGGGTAGGTGATAGATTCTTCTATACTATATGTCTCTCTTAACACATATGATTAGGGGATGAGCACACACATCACTTTCATGTAAATTCTATATAGATGACAATTTGGTATCAGGAATAGGGGTAATGGATGTGTTGGTGAATAGACAACATTTATATATATATATGAGAGTGGTGAGTGAGGTGTAGGATGTCAGCTGTACTGGTGTAGAGATTGTGGATACACTATATACAGGTAGGGGAGATGTAATATGTAAATGAATGAAAAGGGTATAGTAAATAATGTGGTACTCGACACAGGACAGTGAAAGGAGACAGATTCAGAAGTGAGTCACTCACCTGTGTGAGGGAATGGTAGAGGGGAGGCGCTATATATATACACAATATATCTATCTCATATACTGTTAAATCTCACTATATTACACACACACAACACAGGGAGCCGCGCACAGTAGAGATATACGATATGGGATTATGGGGTGACACTTGGACGCACATAGATGAATTGGGTGTGTAGGGTGTGGTTGCAGACACATCAGAGGCACATATGTGGGGTGGGTGGAATTTTTGGGGATGTATGGATGGGATGAGGGGTAGGTGAAGGGGGGGTTAGGGGGGGGGGGGGTGGGGGGGGTTGAGGGATTGGGAAGTATTGGGAGGTTAGGTTATTTAGTAGGTTTTGTGAAGATTTTGGGTATGGATTTGATTTGGGGGGATTGTTAGGGTGGGAAAGTGGGTGAGGGGAGGTGGGTGGAATTGGGGGGGTGGGGAGGAAGGGGGGTAGGGATGTGGGGGATGATATGATGATTTGGGGGGATGGTGGTGGGTGGTTGGGGGGATTTGGAATTTGTTGAAGGGGTGTGGGGAGTGGGGGAGGGTGGGGATAGAGGTGGAGACTGTTAGATGAGGAAGTGTTTTGGTATGATTTGGAGTGTTTTTGGAGGTGGGAGAGAGGTAAGGGGTTAGTGGTTGGGGTTATGTGGTGTTTGATGAGATATATAATGGGGGTTTTTGAGGGATTGATAGGGTGGGTTTTTGGTGGGGTTTTGGTGGATTATGATGGTGGTAGAAGATGTAATATGGGATTTGGTTTGTGGGGGTTGTTGTTTTTGTTAAGGTAGGGGATTATTTTTATGGGAGGGTTATAGGGATAATGGGGAGGAGAAAGATAAAGAATTGGGTTGGATTTGTAAAAGTTTGGGAAGTTGGGTTGTAAATAGTAGTGTAGAGAGTAAGGGATAAGGTGGGAGGGGGGGGTGGAAGTATGTAAGAAGTTTATGGTGAGTAAAGTATAGTATGATTTGGGGGGAATAGGATTTTTGGATGTAGAAAGGTTGGTAGGGGAAGGAAGTTATGGGTTTTTGGTTCAGGTACCAGAATAGTACCCGAAACCGTACCTTTGGACCCCTTCTATTGAATGGGGCACCGACCATCTAGGGTTTGCCGAACCTGTCATGTACATGACAGCAAGGCAAACGCCGCTTCTGATCGACAGTGAAATCATCACCGCTGGTCAAAAGCAGTGTTTACCATGGATGACTACTGAACCCATCATCCACTCCTGCTGCCACTAATAACAGGAAGAGCAGAGTGGCGATGGGAGTATTCATTAGTTCGCTCCTGCGCTGTAAATAAATAATTTTTTTAAAAAACGCCGTAGGTTTCATATTGGTGAGGTAGGACGTCACCTTTGTATTGTTCAGATACATCAAGCCCCAAGGTTTAGTAATGGAGAGGCGTCAATCAGCCTGAGCGCCACGCTGTCAGAAGTGTGTTTGTCACGCTGCCAAACATGACAGTGCAATAAACACCCGGTGTTCGGCAGCCTAACCCAACTTTACTGTTTGGATTCGCCCATCTCTAATCCTCAGCACTGCACTGGCCTTGCAGGAGCCGAGGATGAAATGGGGCATGCGGCCCCATACTTCTCTGTAAGCCAAGTGTGAGAACTGTCCCATGCTCGAGTGAGGGTCAGTTAGGACAAAGGAGTTCATTGATATAACTCCACTCAACTTAGCGCGTTCACCACAAGACACTGAGTCAAAGCAAGCACGTGCACTCATGTTCTATGCTGGATTCAGGCTGCCTAGTTGCATCATTAAACAATTCAGCCTGCCATCTAGATATAGCAAAACAGATGCATCCTGGGGCCCAATGGAAATTTTTATCTTCACTCAGACAGGCGAGCGATTTTTTTTATTTTTTTAATTATTTTACAGTTGATATTGGCTTCATTGGATTTTGGGGGTTTAGATTTTATAAGTGTTTTTTTGGGTTTAAATTTTTAGTCACTAAAAAAGTCTGTGTCATTTGTTCAAATAAAAGGGCTTAATTTTTTGGGTGTTATTTTTTTATAATTTTTACTAGGGAAATTTTAATTGGGGCATCTAAAGAACACCTCTCCATTAGTAACCCCTGGGGTTGATGTTTCCTTTAAAAAAACAAATGACATGAAACCCCAAAACTATCACCCCACTTGCCACGTACCAAAGGGCAAGTGGGAAGAGTGAAGCTAAGTGCCCAATTTGGTGGATGAGAGCTGATATTTTTTTGTCTGGGATGGGGGCCAATATCCATGGCCCCTTCCTAGGTTATTAATATCAGCCTGCAGCTGGCTACCTAGCCTTTGCTGTTTATTAATTATAGGGGGACCCACCCTACATCATTTTTTTAGGGTCCCCCATTTTAATAACCAGTAAAGGCCAAGTATACAGCCGTGAGCTGATATTATTAGCTAGGGAAGCTCCATGGGTATTATCCTCTTTCCAGGTTACAAACATCTGCCCCCAGTTGTCCACCTTCCCTCTGCTGGTTAATAAAATTTTGAGGGATCCAAGCAATTTTTTTCAGAAAATAATTTATTTATTAATAAAATACATGTGCAGTAAGCTACACATGCAAAGCAGTGATTATATGTCTA
>JARQOD010000001.1:116485325-116552985 GCA_033576555.1 Oophaga sylvatica | reverse complement strand
CTTTTACCCGCATAATCCTATGAGTGAAGAAGATTCATCTAAGGCCTCTTTCACACATCCGTCTTTTTGTATCAGGCATGATCCGGCGTGTTGGTAAAAAAACGGATCCGGTACCGGATGCGTTTTTTTACCATTGACTTTCATTAGCGCCGGATCATGCCTGATGTCATTGCGTTGTATCCGTTTTTGTCCGGATCCGGCGGAAATGTACATTCCGGCGGCCGGACAAAACGGAGCATGTAACGTTTTTTTTTTTTTGCCGGAGCCGCCTGATGTGCCTGAAGCGGCGCATCAGGCGGCCGGAAACAATAGAAGTCAATGGAACCGGATCAGACTTTTGTGCAATCCGTCAAAAGTGTGATCCGGTTTCTGGAAATCAAGGTCTACTACTACTACTACATTTTCCAGTGTCTCTGGGCATCCGAAACCCTCTTTTTCTGGGTTCAAAAGTTCAGGTCGGATCCAGCAAAAAAACGGATCCGTTGCATCAGTTTTTTTATTTCAGTTCTGGATCCGTCCCTTCAGATGTTCGACGGATCATGCCTGATACAAAAAGACAGATGTGTGAAAGAGGCCTAAGCCATGGCACCTTTTCCTGCAATTCTCCTGACCGCCTTGCTGTGCAAGTAATTAGGGCTGACCCAATACAGACGCAATCAAAATTATTCATCTCCCGTAGCAAATTAAGTTCATTGGCAAATGTTGGTACTTTTCTGCTGTTTCTAATAAACCAGTGAAACAAGAACTGAATGTGATTAGCTCTATACATATAATATAAATAGTTTCTCCAAACTTATCACCAAATGATACTTTTAAACGAATATACCGTACAGGTAAGTGATTGCTGTTGTGCTCCAGTGTGGAGAGGACCATTAATCTGTTATACAATAATTTGGAAAGCTGATAAATTAGAAAAAATGTGCCATATATTGTGGAATTCTGATGCAAGGTGTGATGAAGGAACAGCCACCATCTTAGATATGGGGCCTAATGTTCGCCTCATGTCTGAGCTGACCTGTCCCAGCTGCCATTTTGCCTGTTCACAGAGCCACAGGCAGCTAACTGCTCCTAACCCCCATGGCCTGTAGGCATATTAAAGACAACAGGGTTTAGTCTCCACTGTGAATAAAAAGGTCTTTTAGTATGCTAAGTAGGTCAGGCCAAAACAGGACTTCAAAGCTTTAGTACGGAGCCACGCCAGCATGGGGCTTGGAGATGCCTGGGGGCTTCACTTAGATTATACCTGTCAGCTAGACACTGAAAACACATCCATTGTCTCTCCCAGCCACTACGACTCTGTTCTAGGATTATGAATTATGAGCACATCTTTCAAGGTACAGACTCATAAAAAATATCTGCGTGATCCTGCAGACCTCGGGCATCTGACAGTGCGACTTCCGAGTCGGTGATGGCTCGGGGACCTGAGATATAGAGATTGGGTCGCGGTGGAGGGCCAATCGGGCCATGTTTGATCTCCACGCGACAGGCAAAACAAACTGCATTTGCTGGTACCTCTCGTGTCCTGATCCGATCGTCCTGGAGAAAGTTAACCCCTTTCTTAGATATTGGGAATAAATTCTGCAGGGAGCTAAGGGTGGAGATTATTAGCCCACCCTCTGACACCGAGGGGAGGGACCTAGCAGGTTTAAGAACTATGAGCAGATGGCAGACTCTCTCTATTCACACAGAAGAGCAAGACGATGAAGATCTTAGAAGAAACAGGGGGCAGATCTGCCAAGGGAGCAGCGGCACACGTTTTGGGGACTGTCCGGCAACTAAGATTCTTACCTGTGGATCGCAGAGCTCCCGGCGTCCACATGCAACCTACAGCCTGGTAACATTGACCTCTAGCTAATACCTCTAAGCCTTGCACCTTATTGTAATATTTTACTCTGACTGCAAATCCACTGTAATTCTGTTGTATAGCTTACTGTATATTTCTGTAATTATCTAGTGCGCCCTTAAGACAATTAAACCATAAAATTAATTTTGGGCTGATGCTTTTTCTCTGATCATGAATCTTAGAACATCCAGTGGGTAACAGGACACCCTCCCCGGCGGCCATCTGCTCTACGTGCAGTTCCCTTACTGACCTGAGAGACAAAGGGGCGCCGGAGAGCTGTGACTGTGTAGTTACGTCACATTGGTGACGTGGGAGGAATCCGGGTTTCCTTCACACAAGGGTTTCATTATTAGCATCAGGTGTGCACATACACCCAGAGAAGCCAGGGGTTTGCTGCTCGTTTATGTTGTTTATTGGTGCCATACACATAATGCATTCTAATAAAAACTGGAAAATCCTAGCATCAAATGCTTTCAGTATTCGGTCTGTATTTATAAGCCAAAACCAGGAGTGGGTGATAAATACAGAAGTGGTGACGTGTTTCTATTATACTTTTCCTCTGATCGTTCCACTCCTGGTTTTGGTTTACAAATATTGATGTAAAATACTGAACAAATACCGAACGTGTGAACGTGGCCTCATGGTTTGTTTCAATGTAGTATAAATGCAGTGGATTTTCTGTCCATAAGATCCGCAGTTTTACAGTACTAGCATAATGAATGAGTTTTTATAGAATTTCATGCACCTAGCTGCAAATAATTCCTGCTATATACAGTGGGTTCAGAGATAAACACTTGAAATAGATCACTCTGTTTGTAATGGCTATATAATATAGGAGTTTCACTTTTTGTATTAAAGAACTGGAATAAATTAACTTTTTGATGATATTCTAATTTTGTGAGATGGACCTGCATATATATATATATACATATATATATATATATATATCTATATATATATATGTCAAGGTAAAATATAATTTTCTACCTCTATATTTTTATATATATGTGTTTTGCTATATTCATATGTTTATATGTATTTTGTTACTTTGATATGTCAAGATAAACACAAAGTTTTCCTTGAGTAGTATTTAGAAATGAAACTTATTCTAAGATGTCAGTACCAGCTAGTGTCTGTCTCCAAGAAATTCACTGAAGACTGCCCCCACCTTTGGGAAATTGAGGATTGCATCAGAAACGAAACTAAGCTGAAATGAAACTGTGCTGGTCAGTATCTGTTTCTGGAGAAATGAAACTTAAGGATGACACGATGAAAGGAGGACTTAGAAGAAGATCTAAGGACCAATTAGAGATGGCCAGATGCTGGATATGTACATATATGGACATCTATAGCTTACTTCCCTGCTCTCGTCCACCCTTTTACTCCACCCTGACATCCTGTGTATGTAATCTCATGTTCTCAGAAATAAAGCTCAGAACATAGCTGGATTTGGTGCCTGCTAGCAGCCCTTTAAGCATGCTCTGAAGTCTGAACCAGCCTGTTGTCTGACTCATTCTTTATACTGGTACCACATGCTTATAATCTAATTTGGAGTGACTGGAGGACGAGTGGTTGTCGTTACGACCCCGACAATTGGCGCATCCAACGTGGGGCAGTGGATTGCCGCCCGTCCGGACCCGTCCTGAGGACTTTGCGGTGGTGCCCGCGGTGACTGAGTGCGAGGACTGATCACCCTCCGTTGAACACGGTAAGTTGGGATCATATACTTAATATGCGTCCCACTTGCCTGTGTGTCAGTCATTGTTGGCTTAAGTGTATTGTCTTTTTTGGGTCTGGGTGGGTGACCGGTTGAGTGGTGAGACCGAAGGCAATCCCACGCCACGAACCAGCAAGTGAGACCGAGTGACGTCGCATGTCTGCACGTGCTTGTGTCAAAACACCACTTTTCTCCTCCTCCGGTCACGGTACCTTTATGTAGATAGATGCCTCCCGTGACTGTTAGAATAAAGTTGGGACAAATTTTAGATTCTTGAAGTGTTGAGTGGGGTAGAAGACGCACATGATAGTCTAGTTAGTGACAGATTGATTAGGATTCTCTGTCTTATCAGTGACGAATTGAGCCAGGGCTCTTCGTCTGAGAAGTGACAAATTGAGCAGGGGCTCTTTGTCTAACACGGGGAGCCTCATTAGGAGAAGCCCCAGTGTCAGTGCATGGAGCGGGGACTCTGTACTGTGTAGAGTGTCACGGCGAACTGTGCTGTAAAGTCACCATCCACAGTTAGGAGAGGGACAGATTGAGTAGGGCTCTTTGTCTTGTCAGTACATGGAGCGGGGACTCTGTATTGACGGGTGGTGACCTGCAAGTGGCGCCGGTGGTCTGAGTCGCGACAGATCATTGCACTCTGTTAAATCATGATGCGTATGTTTAGATCTGAGAGACCTCATAAGTTAGAGGGTGGTGCTGTGGGAGTCAGTGAGCTTGTTCAGTCACGGGAAGGCTGTTAAAAATGTGAGGAGTTTGTATAAGATGATGGGTTTGCCTACTACGGGAGACTTCAGCCTTCAGTGTGGAAGGATTATGTAGGACAGAAGAAGGGAAAGTTATGTGATGAGGGACTCCTGTCTCAGGCTCAGGCACATCTCAGAGTAGCAAATGATTTAAAAATTGAGGACTGGAAGGAAGTAGATGATGTAGGAGGTTCAGAAGGTGCTGAGCCTTTGTTCGGATATGTAAAATGCTCTGCATCTGATCTTGTTGATGTAACTAAAATGGCTGCCGTACCACTCATGCCTGTGGTTCCAAGCCCCCAGCCACACCCTATAATGGCACCGATCTCAGAACAAAGGGAGGTTGGACTTGTAGTGCATGTGGTGAACAGAATCCGCCCTGGGCGGAGACCTGCTGTGTCTGTGGGGCGGGTCGCCCCTGGTGTAATGCCCAGCCCAATGCCCCTCCCATTCCCAACAGTGGGAAGCCCCCAGACAACGCCCTTCCCACAACACCTAGCGGCCATATTGGGACACCCAGCAGTCATCTTGGGACACCCGGAACCACCCAGTCAGGCCTGTATCCCCTCCTGACGCCTTCCGGCACCTACTGCCAACCACCCGGACAACCGGAAAAGGTTTTAGTCCCCGTCGCTGAGGCCCCTGTCCCAGGGCTCGGTCCTTCAGCCCCTGCTTCTGTTCCTAATCCGGAAGCTACTGCACTACCTCTGTTCCCAGTGGGTGCCCCTCCCAGGAGAGGAGAAATTAGGCACCAGGAGCTATCTGAAACCAATGATAAAGTAGTAAAATTTGTGATTGCTTTGTCTAAAGAGTTAACTAACACCCACTCTACAGTGTCTGCTTCTCTCCCAGAATTTACAGGTGACACGGTGCACGACTTCTCGCCTGGTGACCTTGTGTACGTGAAAAAGTTTTTGAGAAGAGACTGTCTCCAGCCCAGATTTGAGGGTCCCTACACTGTGGTCCTGACCACCCCTACTGCCCGAAGCTCGAGGGCAAGAGCACCTGGATTCACGCCTCCCACTGCAAGAAGGACAAGATTAATCAGCAGTCATGAAGTTTCTGATATACATATCCTTTTGGGCTGTATCCTGATCTCCAGTAGTGCCAGCATGCCCACCTTTGGGGTTAACTTCTGGGTTAATACTACAACCCCTGTGGTTATCTTTAAGTTCGATTTCTGTCAAATATTCAACTGTGATAGAAATGATTTCAAGGGATCAGCGCACCAGATTTGGGGGGAAAGGGACATTTTATCTCTGTGTCACCCGCCCAAGGAATAAAAACTGTTATGATTGGTCAGATGTGGGATAGAACACAGAAGAAGGAAAATTGGCAGATGAAGCTAGATACGATAGATTGATAGATGAGACATACAAGTGTTATATTTGCAGGAACGGACCTGAGAATGCAGAAGTCAGTGACAGCAAGCAGAGATATAAGGGAGGGGGAAGTGCTGGTAGCAGCGAGATGGTATTTTGCTTTAGACCAAGGTCACTCTACAGATAAGCAAACTGCAGGCTGAGAAGGTGTGATACCGCATGATTTCTGGGCTTCAGATAAAACAGATGTGGGCAGATTAAGGGTGCAGTCAGTCATGGTCAAATTAAAGCCAGGTGCAATTCTGCCCCAACAGAGACAGTATCCTCTTAGTTCAGCTCAAGAGACGGCTATTGCTTAGCAGATACAGAAACTGGTAACAAGGGATGTTTTAGTTAAAACCTAGCCCCCACCTTCGGCATCTCTGCAGCTAAGGTTCCTTATCAGTAGCCAGTAAAAATTCCAACTTCAGCTTCCCCCCTCGGCTACCGGATTTAACCCTCTATGTATTGGCTGGTACAATATATATATACACTTTTGTTCCAGATATCTCAGGATGCTGCTTAGTTTACAGTTATTGATTTTGCCAATGTTATTTTTATAATATGTTGATGATTTACTGATTTGTGCCCCCTCCAGGAAACAGTGTCGTATTGCAACAATATTACTTATGTTGTTTCTGTACCAAGCTGGTTGTAAAGCGTCAAAGGATGGACTGCAGTTTTGTAAATCTTCAGTTATCTTTTTGGGACATTGCATTACACCGGGGGGGAATGACATCTGACCAGCGCTCGCAAAGAAGCTGTACAGAATTTTCCTATTCCTGTTAATGTTGCCGCTCTTAGGACATTTCTTAGACTGATTTCCTACTGCAGACAGTGGATACATGCTGTGTCAATCCTCATGCAGCCTCTCTATGACTGTATTACCATTGTGCTTTTTAAACTAACTCCTGAAGGTATAGATTGTTTTTATTCTCTCAAAAACAGGATTGTGGCAGCTCCAGCGCTAGGAACCCTCAACTATGAACTACCATTCACCCTGTATCTCCATGAACAGCAGGGACGCGCGGCAGGAGTATTGACTCAGTTACATGGTGACAATCAAAGGCCAGTGGCCTGTTTCAGTGGAAGACTAGATGCAGTGGCTAGAGGTGCCCGTCCTGTGTACGGGCAGTACATGCTGTAGGACTATTGCTCCACAAATCGTCAGACATCGTGCTTGATCATCTACTGACAGCACTTACACCTCATGATGTATACACCATACTGAACCAGGTGCAACCGGCACACCTTTCAGCTGCACGTCACCTTCGATTGCAATGTGCACTTTTAATGTCTCCAAATGTTTCTTTGCAGAGATGTACCACACTTAATCCTGCCACATTGTTGCCTCTCTCGGATCTAGGGGGAGGTCAGGTACGGTATTGTACAAAGAAGATCCAAGAGAGGAGATTCCTCATGATTGTGTTCAGCTTATGGCACAGGAAACAGCAGGCCTACCCACAGTGTTTGAAACTGAAAGTCTTAATGCTGATTTTGAATCTTTTGTAGATGGATCTCGCCACCAAGATGACTCAGGTACCTTCCACACCAGGTATGCCATCGTCTCCCTGAATGCAGTAATCAAAGCAGAACCAATGCTCCCACATCAGTCAGCCCAGGAGGCTGAACTTAAGGCTCTGACCGAGGCCTGTAAGATAGCTGAAGGTAGAATTGTTAACATCTACACAGATTCTAGATACGCATTCGGTATAGCTCATGATTTTGGTCCAATTTCGAAATCTAGAGGATTCCTGACGGCAGCAGGACATCCCATTAAAAATGCTGACGCAGTCCAGCAGTTAATTGATGCATTACAATTACCAAAAGAAGTAGCTGTCATAAAAGTTAAAGCACATACCAGATGCGCTGATCAGGTGAGTAAAGGAAACGAAATGGCCGATGCATCAGCAAAAACAGCAGCCAGTAGACCACTCCAAGGGGTAACGATGCACCAGGTAAGCGCTTCCAAAAATCCCTTTGTGTCGGAGGATGCCTTATCCCAGATGCAGGCTCAGGTGCGCCAGGAGGAAGTAGAAAAGTGGGAAAAAGAAGGTGCATGTCTGAATGAAGCAAATGGGGTATGGGGAAGAGGGATGCGTCGATGCCTTCCAAGGGCGTTGTACCCTGCGGTCGCCCAGATGTTACATGGGCCAACCCACCAGTCCAAAACTGCTGTAATGAGCGTGATGCAGAAGCATTGGGTGGCACCAGGCTTTCCCACCTGTATAGAAGGTTTGATCCAGGGATGCATGGTATGTGCTACACATAATCAGGGAAGGGTAGTCAAGACACCACCCAAACACGCCCCTCGGCCCCTCTATCCTTTCCAGAGACTGCAGATTGATTATATTCAGCTGCCAAAATCAGGTCATGGAGTGTTGGTGTGTTTTGATTTATTCTCAGGTTGGCCGGAGGTCTTCCCGATTGCCAAGGCTACGGCTGCGGCAACCGCAAAGAAGCTGCTTGTGGAGGTGGTGTGCAGGTATGGAGTACCAGAGGTGATCGAAAGTGACAGAGGTACACATTTCACAGGTGAAATAATGAATGAAGTCTTGACAGCTCAGGGAATTCAATAAGCTTTCCACACCCCATATTATCCAGAAAGCAGTGGAAAAGTAGAAAGACTAAATGGGACATTGAAGTTAAAAATTCAAAAAGCCATGGTTGAAACAGGGCAATCTTGGCCTGAATGTTTATCATTAGCCCTATACTCAGTAAGGTACACTCCAAATAGAAAAACTGGACTTTCTACGTATGAAGTATTATTTGGCAAAGTGCCTAGTTTAGGATGTTTCTTTTCCCAAGCACTGGAAATGAGTAACCATGTATTAAGCTCATATGTAAGGGATTTGCATAAAAGACTCAAGAAAGTACATGATAATGTTTTCAGTTATCTTCCAGATCGGAACCTGGATCCTGGGAGTCACAGCCTGCAGCCTGGAGACTGGGTAGTCATTAAAAGACACGTGAGAGAGAGTCTGGATCCGAGAATATAGCTCCACTGATATCCAGAAAGAGAAGGAGTCTGGGTCAGCTGCACACCGGTTATGCTGAGGATCCCAAAGTTTACATAGACTCTATAGGGTTCCTAGGGGGGTCCCAGATGAATACAAAGCTCAGAATCAGATCCTGGCGGGTTTCCGTTCTCTCATCCCAACTGTGCAGATCAATTACAATGTAGATTGGATAAATTATATATACTACACTGAGCAAAGATTTATCAATTTTAGTCAAGATGCTTTCCAGGGTATAGTTGAGGAATTGGGCCCCAACACAAGAATGACTCTTCAAAATAGACTGGCCATTGACATGATTCTAGCTGAGAAAGGTGGGGTCTGTGGGATGATAGGGGAAGAATGTTGTATTTATATTCCTCAGAATTCTGGAGTCAATGGTAAAACTATAGTGGCCCTTACAAAGATTAAAAATCTAGCTCAGGAAGTAAAGGCCAATGCAGGAGTAGATACCTCTTTCTTCTCAGGGTGGCTTGGAGGACTCAAAGGATTTCTTCAACAAGCCTGTCTAGTGGTAGCAGGGCTTTTGGTGCTAGGATTGATAATTCTATGTTGTGTGATACCTTTGTACAGGAAAGCTGTGACCAATGCAACCGCCTCCTCAGGTACTTTCCTTCATCAGGAAGTTGTGTCCCTGCTATATGATGACACTGATAAGGGTGATATGGAGAAATATACCCCGCAGGATAAACCTGATAAAACCCCCTATGACAAAATACAGATGGAAATGAGAGATTTAGTTTAGGGATAGTGGGAGAACTCCATGTGCAGGTTTGGTAGGGACTTGGTTGTTTGGGGGCGGTCCATAAGGGGCCAGCTTCTAAAATGACCAAGCGAAGAAATCCACTACCCTGTCCCCACACATGGACAGTCTCAAAGGCCACATATATTAAGGGAAAACTTAGTGTTTAGGGGGGATTGTCAAGGTAAAATATAGTTTTCTACCTCTATATTTTTATATATATGTGTTTTGCTATATTCATATGTTTATATGTATTTTGTTACTTTGATATGTCAAGATAAACACAAAGTTTTCCTTGAGTAGTATTTAGAAACGAAACTTATTCTAAGATGTCAGTACCAGCTAGTGTCTGTCTCCAAGAAATTCACTGAAGACTGCCCCCACCTTTGGGAAATTGAGGATTGCATCAGAAACTAAACTAAGCTGAAATGAAACTGTGCTGGTCAGTATCTGTTTCTGGAGAAATGAAACTTAAGGATGACACGATGAAAGGAGGACTTAGAAGAAGATCTAAGGACCAATTAGAGATGGCCAGATGCTGGATATGTACATATATGGACATCTATAGCTTACTTCCCTACTCTCGTCCACCCTTTTACTCCACCCTGACATCCTGTGTATGTAATCTCATGTTCTCAGAAATAAAGCTCAGAACATAGCTGGATTTGGTGCCTGCTAGCAGCCCTTTAAGCATGCTCTGAAGTCTGAACCAGCCTGTTGTCTGACTCATTCTTTATACTGGTACCACATGCTTATAATCTAATTTGGAGTGACTGGAGGACGAGTGGTTGTCGTTACGACCCGACATATATATATATATATATATATATATATATATTGTGAGACAGTGAAGGGGTGCGTACTGGACGGGGTGTATATCTCGCCCAGGTTTCTTAGCTGGGTCGCATAAGGAATATAGGAGTGAAGGTAGGTTGTCAGTGCGACGTTCACTCCACTCCTCATCCAGTACAGGCTTGCAGCTCAACCCTGAGTACACATAGCTGCTTAATTAAGCAGCCATAAATAGGTGGTAGAGTTACACAGACAGAGCTCTCAGTCTGAATCTGACTTCAGACGCTGCAGGAGTCTCCTGGAAGCCAAGCTCTGGTAATTATAAAGCTGTGTTGTTGTGGCCAGGCTGCTAGAGTCTAGACCACAGTAGTGAGGGAACTAACTGTGTCTAGTTAGAAGCCTGACAGGCTTAGGATTTTGTTTTATGCTTTGGTTTATGTTTGTTTGCTGTGCACTTTAGTAAAACTGGTTGCTGCCAGTTTATACCAGTACTGCTGTCTGTGCCTGAATTTGTTATATGCCACTCCGCCTACCCGAGACGGCGATCCCAGAGCTATATACCCCTGAACTGGTTACAAATATATATATATATATATGTGTACAGTAGACAATCCAAGGCATGTGCGTATTTCACCCATTGCAATGCGGGTGGAAAAATGTCAGGCATACCCCACAGGATTTTTCACGATATCCTCAGTGGGAAGATACTGTTACAAATGTACCTGGGACATTATGTATGTAAGGTGCAAGCAAAAATCGCAGGTGTATATTTGAAAATATGTAATTCATCATTTGCATTACAAAGGATGAAATCTGCAGTGACATCCTTGGAATGAATTAAAATGCTGTGGAATAATTAAAACTCATTCACACTACTATAAGAGTAAGTTATTATTATTATTATACATTTTTATAGCGCCATTTATTCCATGGCGCTTTACATGTGAAAAGGGGCAAATATAGACAAGTACAATAAATGTGAGCAATACAAGGCACACAGAAGGAGAGAGGACCCTGCCCGCAAGGGCTCACAATCTACAGGGATGGGTGAGGATACATAGGAGAGGGTAGAGCTGGTCGTGCGGTGGTTCAGTAGACTGAGGATCACTGCAGGTTGTAGGCTTGTCGGAAGAGGTAGGTCTTCAGGTTCTTTTTGAAGGTTTCCATGGTAGGCGTGAGTCTGATGTGCTGGGGTAGAGAGTTCCAGAGTATGGGGGAGGCACGGGAGAAGTCTTGTATGTGGTTGTGGGAAGAAGAGATAAGAGGGGAGTAGAGGAGGAGATCTTGAGAGGATCGAAGGTTGCGTGTGGGTATGTACCGGAGACCATGTCACAGATGTATGGAGGAGACAGGTTGTGGATGGCTTTGTATGTCATAGTTAGGGTTTTGAACTGGAGCCTCTGGACGATAGGAAACCAATGAAGGTCTTGGCAGAGAGGAGAGGCTGGGGAATAACAGGGAGACAGGTGGATTAGTCGGGCAGCAGAGTGCAGGATGGATTGGAGTGGTGCCAGAGTGCTAGAGGAGAGGAAAGAGAGTAGGAGGTTGCAGTAGTCGAGGCGGGAGATGATGAGAGCATGCACTAGTGTTTTTGTAGTTTCATGGTCAAGGAATGCATGAATCCGGGAAATATTTTTGAGTTTGAGACAGCAGGAGGAGGCAAGGGTTTGGACATGTGGCTTGAAAGAGAGGGCAGAGTCAAGGATCACCCCGTGGCACCAAGCATGCGGGACTGTGGAAAGTGAGCAGCCATTTACATTGATGGATAGGTCTGGTGGGGGGGTAGAGTGAGATGGGGGAAAGATGATGAATGCTGTTTTGTCCATGTTCAGTTTTAGAAAGCGAGCAGAGAAAAAAGCGGAAATAGCAGACATTGTGTGATTTTGGTCAGTAAGGAGGTGAGGTCAGGTCCAGATAGGTAGATCAGCGTGTCATCGGCGTAGAGATGATACTGCAAACCATGGGATTCTATGAGCTGTCCCAGGCCGAGGGTGTAGATGGAGAAGAGTAGGGGTCCTAGAACTGAGCCTTGAGGAACACCGACAGACAGGAGGTGAGGAGGTACTGTGGGAGAGGGAGACACTGAATGTTCGGTTTGTTAGATATGAGATCCAGGATAGGACCAAGCCTGTGATGCCAAGAGATGAGAGAATCTGTAGCAGGAGGGAATGTTCCACAGTGTCAAAGGCAGAAGACAGGTCCAGGAAAAGGAGGACAGAGTAGTGTCGCTTGCTCTTGGCGGTTAGTAGGTCGTTGGTAACTTTAGTTAGGGCAGTTTCAGTTGAGTGATGCAGTCGGAAGCCTGATTGTAAGTGGTCAAAGAGGGAGCAGGAGGAGAGGTGGGAGGACAGTTCAAGATGGACATGCTGTGTCAGTAGTTTTGAGGCATAAGGGAGAAGAGATATTGGGCGATAGCTAGACACAGAGGATGGGTCAAGGGAGGTCTTTTTGAGAATGGGTGTGATCGAGGCATGTTTGAAGGATGAGGGGAAGACACCATTTGTAAGTGAGAGGTTGAAGAGGTGTGATAGAGTTGGGGTGAAGACTGTGGCGAGGCTAGGGAGGAGGTGGGATGGGAGCGGGTCAAGCATGCAAGTGGTGAGTTGTGATCTTGATAGGAGGGTGGAGAGTTGATCTTCTGTCATGGTAGAGAAGTTGGTTTTGGAGGAACAGGGCTGAGCAGCTAAGAGGGGCAATGGGGCTGTGGTCCAAAGCTTTCTCTGATCGTATCAATCTTCTGCTTAAAGAAAGAGGCAAAGTCTTCAGCAGAAATGAGAGGAGAAGGAGGAGGGCTGGGGACGGAGTAGAGAATTGAAAGTGTTGAAGAGCTGTTTAGGGTTGTGAGAGAGGGAGGATATGAGAGATGAGAAGTAAGTTTGTTTTGCGGCAGTGAGCGTGGACTTGAAGCTGGTGAGGGACTGCTTGTATGCGGTTAAGTGCTCGGTAGAGCGGGATTTTTTCCATCTCCGCTCAGCAACCCTGGAAGCCCGTCTCATTCTTTGGTGAGGCTGGTCAGCCAGGGCTGCCTGTTGATTTACAAGTTTTGCTATGTGTGAGGGGGGCGGCCGAATCAAGTGCTGCTGTTATTGTAGTGTTATAAAAGATGGCAGCAAAATCTGTGTCATGAAGTGAAGATATGTCTGTAAGAGGGAGGAGGGACTCAGTGAGCAATGGTAGATTGAGGTGTTTGAGATTTCTGCGGGGTTGAGTGAGTTTGTGGAGTGGGGTTGTGCACTGGAAGAGGAGAGGGAAGAGAATGTCAGTAGGTTGTGGTCAGACAGGGGCAGTTAGTGAGATTAGTAAGGGAGCAGAGGCGGGTGAAGAGAAGGTCCAGTGAGTGACCATCTTTGTGAGTGGCAGCAGAGGACCATTGAGTGAGGCCAAAGGAGGCAGTGTATAAAAAAAATCAGTCTCATCCAGAAAACTCAAGATGACTTTTTTCTCACTCGTCAACCGTGTACATCCATGTTTTTTACAGCAGCAGCCATTAATCATTTACAGGATCATTTATATTTTCCCATGTTACAGAATTGCAATTATCTGTAAAAATCGGATGCTATACTGTGGCTCTGTATCTGATTTTATTTTGCGCACCCAAAAACTTGAATGGGTGAGTCTCACCCGATTTACGGAAATAACTAGTGCATGCTGCTATTTTTTCACACGCTGATTCGATCAGTGAAAAAAAATTACTCATCTGCACGGCCCCATTGAATAACATTGGTCCGAGTCCTGTCCATTTTGTCACAGGCAGCACCCCGACTGAAAATATGGTTATATGCATGAGTCCCAATACAAAGCGGCTTTTCCACATGTAACTCTGCTGCATATTCACTCTGTGACAACAAATTATAGATAATAATGACCATAATACTAATGACCATACACAACTGGTGTCTGTGTGTAAAGTTCAGTATTTCACAGTTTCATTTAGGAGTATTGCTTTCCATAAAACATAGCGCCATTACTTGGAGCTTTCTTTTCTCTTTGAAGTAATTTGTTAAACAAGTTGTGCCTAGTTTTTCTGTGCTGTTACTGCGCTTCAGGCCCCGCAGGCTCCCGTAATGTAAAAGGTGTGTCCCTGGTTACAGCACAGACCCCATTAGTTTATTGTAATTGCACTTTCTGGTCAGTGCTCCCGTGTCTCCACCCAATGACCTGAGCTAATAATGTGGAACAAATCATCTTAATGGCACACATTTCAGGATCTACCTATGGTGGCGGCACATAAGAGCTAACAATCCTGTATGCTGGAGTAGTCTGGGTGCAAGATCATCAATCATAACCAAACTGAAATGCATTCTCTGCATTGTGGCTACTCGAGCAGGGAAAGTAATCTTCAGATGACTGACAAATCTCAGCAGTTTCTTACATCTGACCCATGCTGCCTGTTTTGTGGTTTCTCTCAGGAGTAGCGATGACGAGCGAATATCTTCGGCTCCCTCCTTATTCGGCAAGCTATAGCACTTGCCGAATAAGCTGCAGCGGGAACCCAGCTTCCTGGAGCGCTCCCAATAATCAGGTGTTCTGCGCCGCAGTTGCATGTGTCACGGCTGTGTGACAGTCACAACACATGAATGGAGAGCCTGTATGTTGTGACTGTCGCACAGCCGTGACACATGCACAGGGCCAGTTTTAGGCAAAGTGGGGCCCTAGGCAAAGTTTAAAATGAAGCCCCAAATGCTAACACATTGCACATCACACAGAAGCATTTCGGTTGTATTTAAATGCGCTGACTTCACACCGCTAAATGAGTATGATCGACAATATTTAAACACTTGTTTCCCGGCCTCTTTCCACCGGCTGAGGAACAATGATGTGGACAGAACAATCACTAATAGATCCCCATACAGTATCATGTTATCAGCAACACATCTACAATTTACACCGGCGATGTGCTGCTGAGAACAATGATTTTTGTTCCGGCATAAACAATCCAATCACTCGATGAATAGGCAGCATTTTGCTTGTTTAGTATAATACACCCCATAGTCCCCCATATATTATAATATGCCCCACAGTCCTCCATATAGTATAATATACCCCCATAGTCCGCCATATAGTATAATACACTCCCTATAGTCCACCATATAATATAATATGCCCCACAGTCCTCCATATAGTATAATATACCCCCATAGTCCTCCATATAGTATAATACACATCCCATAGCCCTACATATAATGTATGCCCCACAGTCCTCCATATTGTAAAATGCACACCCCATAGTCCTCCATATAGTATATTACACTCCCTATAGTCCTCCATATAGTATAATACACTCCCTATAGTCCTCCATATAGTATAATACACTCCTCAGTCCTCCATATAGTATAATGCACTCCTCATAGTCCTCAAATAGTATATTCCACTCCCTATAGTCCTCCATATATTAAAATACACTCCCCATAGTCCTCCATATAGTATAATACACTCCTCATAGCCCTCCATATATTAAAATACACTCAGTCTTCCATATAGTATAATACACTCCTCATAGTGCTCCATATAGTATAATGCACCGCCATTGTCATCCATGTAGTACAATTCACTTCCCATAGTATAATGTACCCCATAGTTCTTCATATGGTATAATGTATTCCCCATAGTCCTCGATACAGTATAATGCAGCCCACATATAGTATAATGCAGTCACCCTAGAGCATAATGCAGCCACCCCACAGAGTATAATGCAACCACCCCACAGAGTATAATGCAACCACCCCACAGAGTATAATGTAAACCCCCCATAGAATATAATTGAGCCCCCTTATATAGTATAATGTAGCCCCCTCCATAGAATACAATGTAGCCCTCATATAGTATAATGCAGCACCCATAGAATATAATGTAGCCCCCTCAAAGTATAATGAAGCCCCCATACAATATAATCTAGCCCCCCATAGAATATAATGCAGCCCCATAGAATACAATGTAGCTACCTCATACAGTATAATGTAGCCCCCTCAGAGTATATGATGCAATCACCCCTCATAGAATATAATAAATATAATACAGCCCCCCATAGAATATAATGTATCCCTGAATAGAATATCATACAGCCCGCCTCCCCAAAGGAATATAACGTAGCCTCCCATAGTATATAACAGCCACAAAGTATATAACACAGCCAAATAGTATATAACACAGCCACCCCATAAAATATAATATATCCCCAATAGTATATAACACAGCCCACATAGTGTATAGCGCGCCGATAGTAATAGCAGGCCCACATAGTATATAGCATGGCCCACATAGTATATAGCGTGGCCGTCATAGTATATAGCGCGGCCCACATAGTATATAGCGTGGCCCACATGGTATATAGCACGGCCCACATAGTATACAGACGGGCCCACATAGTATATAGCAATGCCCACATAGTATATAGCAGGGCCCAAATAGTATATATCACGGCCCACATAGTATATTGCGCAGCCCACATAGTATACAGCAGGGCCCACATAGTATATAGCAGGGCCTACATAGTATATAGCACGGCCCACATAGTATACAGCAGGGCCCACATAGTATATAGCAGGGCCCAAATAGTATATACCACGGCCCACATAGTACATAGCACGGCCCGCATAGTATATTGCAAGGCCCACATAGTATATAGCAGGTCCCACATAGTATATAGCACGGCCCACATAGTATAAAACAGGGCCCACATAGTATACAGCCGGGTCCACATAGTATACAGCAGGCCCACATAGTATATAGCAAGGCTCACATAGTATACAGCAGGGCCCACATAGTACATAGCACGGCCCACATAGTATATAGCACGGCCCACATAGTATACAGCCGGGTCCACATAGTATACAGCAGGGCCCACATGGTATATAGCAGGGCCAAATAGTATATAGCAGGGCACACATAGTATATAGAGTTCCCCACATAATATACAGCAGGGCCCACATTGTATATAGCAGGGCCTACATAGTATATAGCAGGGCCCACATAGTATATAGCAGGGCCCACATAGTATATAGCACGCCCATATAACACAGCCCTCATCTCTCCCCCCCAGGAATGGCCCCACAGCCACAGTTCAGTACGCACTGACATATTTAAAAAAAAAAACACATTCCTCACCTCTCCTCGTGCCCGTGCTGCTCCCGCTCCTGCACTGCCTGGTACACAGTGAGTGCGCTATGACATCATCGCGCACCCACGTGTCAGAGACAGAGCGAGGAATGATGGGAGATGGAGCGTCAGCTGACGCTCTCTCCATCATTGCTTTGAACTGAACCGACAGACGCCGGTATAGTTCAAAGCAGCGGCGGGGAGAGTCGGCGCTGGGGGCAAGGGGGCCCCCTGCCTCACAGGGACCCCCATAGTGGCTGTGTGATGTGCCGCTAGCTGGGGGCCCCTTGGGGAGCGGGGCCCTAGGCAGCTGCCTGGTCTGCCTGCCCCTAACGCCGGCACTGACATGCAGCTGCGGCGTAGAACACCTGATTATAGGGAGCACTCCAGGTATCCGGTTCCCGCTGCAGCTTCTTCGGTAAGCGCTATAGCTTGCCAAATAAGGACGGAGCCGAAGATATTCGCTCATCTCTACGCAGGAGTATAATGGAAAGGGCCCCCCCGAAGCGCTTAGCTAGGGGGACGCACGGGGCACAGGCCCAATCATTTTAAGTAGTTATAATTTTTGTACCCCTCTCCCCCTTTTTTCCTCTATATTGGTCTCTCCCACTTCCCCCCCCTTCTTCTCTATTACTGTTTTAAGTGGAATGGTACTTACCCGTCTTTGAGGTCATCTACAGGTCACCAGAATCTGCCAGGAAAAAATGTGGGAAGAAGGGGCTGTTGGTTTGAGCGGGAATGTACCTTTAATCTGATTGGAGCAGGACTTAAAAGTGCGGGAAGATCAAAGGTTTATAAGACCCCTCTTCTGCACAATCCAGGCAAGAAAGCAAAGTGCCCCTCCCTAAAAAATGTTTGCCGCAATATTTGTTAGAAGGTATAGACGCCCAGCTAATGCTGGGTGGACTTGGTACTTATTAAAGGTCATTTAAATTATTTGATTATTATTTATTTATTGATGAATTCTTAATGGTTTTAATTATTTGGTTTAATTGGTTATTAAATTATTTGGTATTGGTAACCCTTAATAAATATCACGGGCCATTTTATTCAAAGAATTTGTCAGTGTATTTTATTTTAGTTATAGAGTTATATTTAGAATTGGGCCTTGTGCCTCCGAGAAGCCTAGGCTACAAGGCTCTGCTATCCAGCGTCACCATACCCTGCTGCTTTCCATAGATCCTAGCTCTGCTTGTTCCCCCTACAAGGTGTCGCCCAGGTATGACACACGTACTACTGTTCAGGAGACTCTAGCCACATTTCACCTTCTCTTTCTGATCCCCATGCATCCATACAGATTATTCTAAAAATCTATCAAGTAATTTAGACTTTGTTTATGGCTATAATCTACATTAAAATGTATGGTCGGAAAAAATGTGCAAGGAGAAATTATGCCTGTACCAATAGCGCTGGATGATCTTTTTTAAAAGGAATTATGCAGTACTGCTTGTGTTGCACGTTATATTCACATTTTAATGTGACGAACAGTAGAAGATATTATTTGACCTGTTTGGACCCAATTCAAAGACCTCCCCACTTGTCAAAAATGTAATATAGTAAGGTAGACCCTTGTTAATCAAACAATTAACAATAGTTGGTGACACATTTCTGCTTTGCACTTTAAAGTGCACACATTGAGTACTGGGTGAGTTTCTTCCCTCAGTATTTGTGAGCCAAACCAGGAGTGGGTAAAAAATGCCGATGTGTTGACATGTTTCTGTGTGTTTCCGAGAGTGGTAGTCTCGACCGAGCTGCTGTCTCATCATACTCTGGCACTTTACAGGAAAATTGTGGGTTCTGGCTGGGTGTTGGTGGGCCTTGTGCCCGTGCAGGCTGCCTTTAGCCGATGGTATTGGCTGGCCAGGACTTCCGCAGATCAAAGAAGGAGAATTCCTTGGAACCATGGGAACTTTACTGAACTTGATGAGGGTTATATACAAGGAATAGTGAGTACAGTCTTAAGCACGTTTCATTCACAAGAAGCCTTTGCACAGACATCATTTCCTTCCACCGTAGTCTACACCAGGGCCAGCATAGCACACTGTTTTGCACTATATGGTCAAGCCTAGCTTGTCGCTTCAGTACAGTTCAGACGCTCAACGTCCTATCTCTATGGACGCCCTGGATCGACCGCTTGGGACCCTCACTAGTCTCAGTCCTCTTTAGGTCTGTACCTTTGGCATTTATTAAGCTCAGTGTTTCTCGTGACATGTCGTCCTATATAAGGACCCCTTTAAAGGTGGAAGGCCACTCTGTCTCTTCTGTCAGTTCCGTCTCTTTCTAGCTGTGGATCACCCCTTGGCACGCTGGTTCCACTCCAACTTCTCCATAACTCTAATCAGGAAGTAACCTGGCTTCACTGGCACTAGGTCCTCCCACAATGGGCTATTCCCTAACATTAACTGTATCACAACTGTCCCTGTCAGCTACCTCTGGCTGGGCAGACTACAGCTTCATACTAACAATGTAAAACTTATTACACCTACAATGCTTATCATATACTATCACATCCTGTATTGTACATTGCTTACATTACTACATGCATTACATAGGCTAACATCTTACACTTCACGACACAATATGCACACAAGACGCAGGACATTATCCAGACAACACATCACATTATACACAACACTGAAGTCATCAAGGGGAAGCATGGCAATATGTCCATCCCCTTACAATTATATTATATTTTTCCTCTGTTCCACTTTTGGCTTTGGTTTTCAAATACTGAGGTAAAAAATTCACCAAATACTCCACGCGGCCTTAGGGTTAGGTGGCAGAGGGACCTTTTGAGCCGGTCAGACTCCAAGGTTCGGTGCAATTATCTTTGCATTTCCAATCTTTAAGCTCCTATCCTATAGATTATATTTTTATATTATGTTTTCATAGATAACATGGCACCACAAATCCAGGAGCAAGAAGCCTCCATACAGTCCATAGTTATAAAATGAGTGTTTGCCCATCCCATCTACCTCATAGCATACATACAGTGGGGGCCAAAAGTATTGGCACCCCTGCAATTCTGTCAGATAATACTCAGATTCTTCCTGAAAATGATTGCAAACACAAATTATTTGCTATTTTTATCTTCATTTAATTTGCTTGCAAGGAAAAAACACAAAAGAGAATGAAGCAAAAATCAAATCCTTGATCATTTCACACAAAACTCCAAAAATGGGCCAAACAAAAGTATTGGCACCCTCAGCCTAATACTTGGTTGCACAACCTTTAGCCAAAATAACTGCGAACAACCGCTTCCGGTAACCATCAATGAGTTTCTTACAATGCTCTGCTGGAATTGTAGACCATTCTTCTTTGGCAAACTGTTCCAGGTCCCTGATATTTAAAGGGTGCCTTCTCCAAACTGCCATTTTGAGATCTCTCCACAGGTGTTCTATGGGATTCAGGTCTGGACTCATTGCTGGCCACCTTAGAAGTCTCCAGTGCTTTCTCTCAAACCATTTTATAGTGCTTTTGGAAGTGTGTTTTGGGTCATTGTCCTGCTGGAAGACTCATGACCTCTGAGGGAGACCCAGCTTTCTCACACTGGGCCCTACATTATGCTGCAAAATTTGTTGGTAGTCTTTAGACTTCATAATGCCATGGTCAAGCAGTCCAGTGCCAGAGGCAGCAAAGCAACCCCAAAACATCAGGGAACCTCCGCCATGTTTGACTGTAGGGACCGTGTTCTTTTCTTTGAATGCCTCTTTTTTTTCCCTGTACACTCTATGTTGATGGTTTTTCCCAAAAAGCTCGACTTTTGTCTCATCTGACCAGAGAACATTCTTCCAAAACGTTTTAGGCTTTCTCAGGTAAGTTTTGGCAAACTCCAGCCTGGCTTTTTTATGTCTCGGGGTAAGAAGTGGGGTCTTCCTGGGTATTCTACCATACAGTCCCTTTTCATTCAGACGCCGACGGATAGTACGGGTTGACACTGTTTACCCTTGGACTGCAGGGCAGCTTGAACTTGTTTGGATGTTAGTCGAGGTTCTTTATCCACCATCCGCACAATCTTGCGTTGAAACTCTCGTCAATTTTTCTTTTCCTTCCACATCTCGGGAGGGTAGCCACAGTGCCATGGGCTTTAAACTTCTTGATGACACTGCGCACGGAAGACACAGAACATTTCAGGTCTTTGGAGATGGACTGTAGCCTTGGGATTGCTCATGCTTCCTCACAATATGTTTCTCAAGTCCTCAGACAAGTTCTTTGGTCTTCTCCTTTTCTCCATGCTCAATGTGGTACACCAAGGCACGGACAGGGTTAAGTCACTTATCCAGTTAATGGCTGCAGGTGTGATTAGTTATGCCAACACTGTTAGGTGCCAGGTAATTACAGGTGTGGTGATTACACGAATTGAGAAGCATCACATGATTTTTCAAACAGTGCAATACTTTGTCCACCCCTTTTTTAGGTTTGGTGTGGAATTATATCCAATTTGGCTTTAGGTAATTCTTTTTGTGTTTTTCATTGAGACTAATAATGAAGATAATAATACCAAAGAATTTGTGTTTGCAATCATTTTCAGGACGAAACTGAGTATTATCTGACAGAATTGCAGGGGTGCAAATACTTTTGGCCACCACTGTACGCATGGAAAACTGTGCAATCTATGATATTAACGCTTGTGGTAGCAAACAACGATAACTCCTCACAGAATTCCAAATACATTACAACATCCAACGACAAGATCAATATGTTAGTCAATGTATGATCCTTTCACTAATCTCGGCCAGACAATGGTTTACAGAAAGGTTTGTCCCTGCATTAGACAAAGCTATTATTACTCTGGTGAGGGCAGACAACATCCATCAGCACTACGTGCTTCTCCATGCTGCCAGGATTTACTGCTCCAAGTATTTCATCCAGGGAAGCTGTGGATGGGCCATACCGATCACAATGCCACTGTAAGGGTATGTGCACATGGTCAGTATTTGCAGCAAATTTTTGTGTTGCAAGTAGAGTGCTGGGAATATGCGTGTTTTTAATGTGTATTTTGTATGCATTTTTTCCCCATTCATGTGAATGGGTGAAAAATGCTACAAAAACAAATTGACATGCTGCAGCTTTGAAACAGCTTCAAATCTGCAAGGAAAAAATGAGCAACGTGTGCATGTGATTTCAGAAATCACTTTACTAGCACAGTAAAATGCAAAAATGCAACACGTGAGGCTACATTGATGCGCTTTTGGTGAGTTTTCGGTTACAGATTTTCTGCATTTTTGCACCAATTAAGTAAAAAAGGTTACTTGCATTTTTTTTTTTAAATACTCACTGTATAAACTAATCAAAAACTCATCATGGGAACATGGCCTGAAAAAGCCACAAGGACTACGTGCAATAAATGACAATTATAAAACATTATACCCCAGCGAAAATTACAGCTCTAACACTGTGTGCAGAATTATTACGCAAGTGAGTATTTTGCCCATATCATCATTTTTATGCAGATTTTCCTACTCTGAGCTGTATAAACGTGAATGCTTATTGGATGAAGCCGATAAGGCGATGTGTAATGAGTGAGGATGCTGAAAAAGATATCAACAGCCTTTATTAAGGTGTGCAGAATTATTAGGCAGATTGTTTTCCTCAAGAAAAATGGGACCAAAAAAAAAACGACTCTGAAAAGTCAAAAATTGTAAAAAGTTTTAGAGATGCAGCACTCTTCAAATTGCTAAGATATTGGTGTGTGATCACAGATCCATCAAAAGTTTTCTTACAAATAGTACAAAAAATGTTTTAAAAAAAAAAATGCATATTAACTTTCAAAGATTTGAGAAGAATCAAACGTGAAGCAACCAGGAAGCCATCATCCTCCAGGGCTGCCAGAGCTGCGCTCCTGGAGTACCCAGCAACATAAGGTGTTCAGTGCTCAGAGGCACGTCTGAGGTAAGGAAGACTGAGACCCGACCTCCACTGAACAAGACAGTAAAAGCGGAAATATCAAGGCTGGGCTAAGAAATATCTGTAGGCAGATTTTTCAAGGGTTTTATGGACTGACTGTTGAAGGTCCAAATGGATGGGCACGTGGCTGGATCAGTAAGGGCCACAGACCTCCATTTCACTTAGACAACAGAAAGGTGGAGGTGGGGTACTGCTATGGGCTGGTATTATTAAAGATGAGCTAGTTGGAACTAGTTGGAGGATAGACTCAAAGTCAACTCCAACCCTACAACCAGTTTTTAGAAGACACTTTCTTCAAGCAGCTGTACAAGAAAAAGTCTACATCTTTCAAGAAAAACATGATTTTTATGCAATACAAAGCTCCAATGCAGCATCGAGTTACTCCACTGCTTGGCTTCCATTAAAGGCCATGAAGATGATAGAATAACATCATTGCCCCTTCCTCACCTGACCTAAACTCTAGTGAGAACTTGTGGGCCCTTCTTAAATGGGAGAGTTTCGGCAAAGCAAAACAGTCACCTCCCTGAACATTGTCAGAGACAGTGGCTGGTGCTGCCCAAAATGTTGATCGTCACCAGATTAAGAAACTGACAGACTCCATGGATAGATGGTTTATGGCTGTTATTGAAAAGAATAGCAGCTATATTGACTCGGGGAACTGAATACAAATGCACATCACAATTTTCAGATATATATTTTTAAAATAATTAGAAAATCCTAATCATTTCCTTTACATTTTACAAATACTAGCTACTTTGGGATCTTACTACATCCTCCATATTATTATTATTTATTGAGCACCATTGATTCCATGGTGATTTATTACATGTGAAAAGGGGTTATATAGAAAATAAAAATATAGATAAATATAGATTACAGTGCATTGAACATTATATGTAGGCAGAATGTTTTCTGATAAATTTAAATGAAAATATAAAAAAGTAGCCTTCTTAAAGAGAACCTGTCAGGTCCAATAACACAATCAACCTGCAGATATAGGGTAAATCTGCAGGTTAATAGCATTATGAAGGTGCCTGGCTGCGGTACTGAAAGTGTGGCACCGGGAAGAAAATGAACTTTATTGCTCCTGAGAGCTGCCAGCTTTCAGTCATGCAGGTGTGCTCGGAACAGTTACTGTCATTGCTCACTGCACTGAAAGCTGTAAGGACTACCTGGCACTGACTGACAGCCGGCCGGCTCTGGTGAGCGACCTGCCAGTTAGTTCCAGGGCGTGAGCAATGACTGAAATTGCTCCGGGCATGCCTATATGACGGAAAGCTGGTCACACCTGGGAGAAATAAAGTTAATTTTCTTTGTGACACCTTCACAATGAATTTATATGTAAAAAAAAAAATACCCAAAACAGTGGCATTCATATAAAGTAGAGGTATAGTATATGATACAATAAGGCTCTGTTCACATTTTCTTTCAGTCAGTAGTTCTAGTTTTTAAGCATAGAAATACGTAGTCTACAACACTATTAAGAAACCCACATCAATGAGGTCCATTACAAAACAGATCCACCGTACAGGTAATTGTACTGAAGCTCTATGAGGCCTTGTTTGTAGCAGTACAAGCTGATGGTTTTTTTTCTAGGCACTGTTATAGGTACAGGGTATAAATCAGAAATGATCAGGTTTTTATTACATAGGACATGCAGATTTTGTTTATATATTTATTGCACACCATTTACTATTATAGATGTGCTGGCAGGTAGTTATGGGCATAGCACAGACGCCATGCTTCTGCTATTACTAATTTGAGGTGTTAATTCAGTAGCTTTTTTTTTTGTATTGTGTGTTGTATACATTTATATAAACTTTCAAGAGATTTATAAAGCAACCCTCCGGTCCCCAAAAAATGAAAAATATGACTATAAATAGTGAATGTGTATATGGTGCTCTCCTATCAAATGTGTCCCACTGTTCCCCAGTCCGATGCCCGTTTGACTGCCAAATCTTTTTAACCCTTCACCCCCATACAGCTCACACTGCAAACCCCCATGCCCCGTCACCTACGTTCATACGCTTTTGTGTGTTTAGAGGGGTAGGTCGCTACCAGACACCTGTTCTCTTGGGATAATAAAAGGAACGGGTGTTGAAATTTAACAAGTTAGATCCTTCTCTCTCCCTGAAATTACCTGACAGGTGGAGTCAGGAGGTTCCCATACACTTGAGATGGCCGACCGCCCTCCCCATAATGTGCGGATTTGGCTGAATATTATGTAATGTGCCCTTTGATAGTCACAGACATGCATCCTCCTTCCTCTGAAGACATCCGTGTTGAATAGATCCTTCTGTGGCCTCGGTGTTGGCGAATCAGAGGGCATTAGAGGGAAGGTGTCTCTGACTTCCAAGGATCCTCTCCTTTGTAAATGGAGTGGCAGAAGGTTGGTTCAAAAGTAGGAGATCAAGTATGGTGGCTATGCCATGTATTGTAAAATGTACACTTTGGACTGAAAGTTCACTTTAAAATGCATAAATGTTGGGGTCAACTATAATTGCACATTAAGAGCCAAATTTCGTGAATAGTTCAAATGGCATTATATATTCTGTGCATTTCACTGGGCACACTTTTCTTCCTTACAGCACTGCATAGCTGTACATGTAACCAAAAATTTGCTCTAAAATTATGTATTCCTTTAATATAATTACAATTTACAGTTCATTTACAATGTATTACCTTTAATATAATACAATTTGTTATTCTTTTTAGCCACATCCCTTTCTCTTTACATCTTTCATCATTTTCAAAGATGGCATAAAAGTTTTTAAAAAATATAGTTGTTGAACCCTATGTAAATGTCTGGTGTAATGCCCAGGTGATCTCCCAGATAATGAGACACTCCTGATAGCCGCTTATGTCTTTGGCTTTGTGGGCTCTAAATGAAGAACCTCACCATACGGACTCTGGATTCTCTATAAGGACATGATGAGACAACTCCAGTTTTCTATGGACCTACTAACATGTAGTAGGTAGCTGGTCAGCAGACATAATACTTGGCGACCAACATGCAAGTTGTGCATAGAATATAACATCTACATCAAATGTGCGTTTCACTTATTTGATCTAAATGAAAAAAAATCAAAAGGAAAGGATAACGATTACCGTAAATACTCAAGTATAAGCCGACCACCCTAATTTTGCCACAAAAAACTGGGAAAACTTATTGACTCGCGTATAAGCCTAGGGTGGAAAATGCAGCAGCTACTGGTAAATTTCAAAAATAAAAATAGATACTAATAAAAGTAAAATTAATTGAGACAACAGTAGGTTAAATGTTTTGGAATATCCATATTGAATCAAGAGCCCCATATAATGCTCCATACAGTTCATGATGGGCCCCATAAGATGCCCATACAAAATACACGCCATATAATGCTGCACAAAGGTTAATAATGGCCCCATAAAATGCTCCATAGATTATGTCCCATATAATGCTCCATAAAGGTTAAGGCCCCATAAAATGCTCCATAGATTATGCCCCACAAGATGCTCCATAGATTATGTCCCATAAAATGCTCCAGATTATGCCCCATAAGATGCTCTATATATTTTATGCCCCATATGATTCTCCATAGAATAGGCCCCATATGCTGCTGCTGCTAATAATAAAAAAAATGACATACTCACCTCTTGTCGCTGGGGGCCAGGTGCCAGTGTCCTGAGCAGGCGGGGACACCGGCGCGCTATGGGGGCCAGGTGCCGGTGTCACCGCTGGCTCAGGGCCCCGGCACCTGAGATATTCACCGCTGTGCACTTCTCCGTCTTCTGGGTCCTCTGTCAGTGACTTTAGTGCGTGCCGCGCCCTCTGCCTGTTGACCGGGGACAGGTGAATATCGCATATACTTACGCCCTCCTGGAGCATCTCTGCAGTCCCCCTGCTTCTCCCGCAGTCTCCGGCAGCTATTCCTTCCTTCAGCGGTCACGTGGTACCGCTCATTAAAGTCATGAATATGCGCATATTCTGGTACCATGTGACCGCTGAAGGCAGGAGCCTGATATCGTGGGAGCAGGGGGCTGCAGAGACGCGCCAGGGGGTGAGCATGATCTGACACCCCCGCTTCCTGACCCCCTGGCGTATATGACTCGCGTATAAGCCGAGAGGGGGACTTTCAGCCTTAAAAAAAAGGCTAAAAATCTCGGCTTATAAGAGAGTATATACGGTAGTTATAATTGATAAAACAGTTACAAAAGCTTAAAAGGGTTTGCCCAATACTTTTTATTGACGGCCTATATGTAGGATAGTTCATCAATACCAGGTCAGTGGGGCCACATACTACAGTCGACCATATTTAAATGAATAGGCGCACATCTGCAGTTCTCTGCCGTGCCCACTATACAGTTGACAGAACTGTGTAATTCTGCTCCGCAACTTGAGCATAATCGGCGGCACCATGAAGAGCTTAATTAGTGAGAGTGCCAAGTGTTGCACCCCCATTGACCTGATATAGATGACCTATCCTAAGGGTAGGCCATCAATATAAAATGATAGACAACTCCTTTAAATAGTTTACATATCACCCAATAATAACTTGGACAAGTGTCACAGAATCACATGGTTCTTTATTTACATACGATTTACAACCGACAATGTGAACCTGCCCAAACACGAAATCTGACCCAATGGTAACAGAAGAATAGGTGAAGACACCAACATTAGCGAAGCTTTACACCCTCGCATCTCCATCAGCCTTTCAAGCCTTAGCGATGATGTGATGGATGAGATGTCCTGCTCAAGGGCTTAGAGTTTAGCGGCACATTCCTGCTTCCATATTGGTTATGTAAATCAATGTGCTTTGACTTCTCAGCTTATTGTTATATCTACAAAAGCAAATTTCTGCCTTCTCTGTTTGAACTCCTGAGGCATAGGTTATAACAACTTCAACGCTTTCACTCGGTTAAGTAGATGTTTGGTTACACGTTGCCATTTAATACAGATATACTGCCATTATATCCACCACAGGATAAACACTGTAGACCCCACAACAAGCCGTGTGTGATGTACAGTATGGGATCGGTTATAATACAAGGTATTTGGTTCACTGCTTTTCCATAGACGCCAC
Organism: Oophaga sylvatica; assembly: GCA_033576555.1. NCBI lineage: Eukaryota > Metazoa > Chordata > Amphibia > Anura > Dendrobatidae > Oophaga > Oophaga sylvatica. The sequence goes on along the minus strand of JARQOD010000001.1, from coordinate 116,524,693 downwards.
AGATATTAGCCGATCAATACTGCAATACCTTGTATTCTACATTTGTACTGAGGGAAATATTGACCTGAACTGGAATGTATAGAGAAAAGTCAAGTCTTCATTAGATGTTCCGGTATATCCTGCAAGGTGCAAATACTAAAAAACACATTTTTTATTGTTTTAGGCAATAAAATATATTGCAAGGAGAAAATAATTCATATGTGGATTGAGCAGATGCAGATCAGGGATTCTCCTCATGCAGCTTCAATAGAGTCATCGTCCACGTGACGTCCTTGGGGCTGAAGGAAAAAGCAAAATCAACAATTTGTGAGTTCATTTGGTGACGTTCTATATTCAAGACTGAATTCATAGACTGTGGGTTCCCAGCAGCACAAGATTGAGGTAATGCTGGCAGAAAATGCTAAAAGGCTTTGAAGCTTTGAAACCTACTTGGCCAAAACATTTCCATTCTCATTCGTGAGTCCAGCAATGATACAACCAGTGGGCATCAGGCAATGCTGCCAAACCAAATACCAGCTGGGGAAGCAATATATGACAACTACGAGCACAGACTGAAGACTGGTCTGCTATGGAGTGGAATATACAAGAACCCACCTTCACAAATACATGAGTAGGTAAGAAACGCTTCAGCATGTGACTGGTGTAGTTGGGGAATCTCAGCACATTGATGTTGAGAGATGGAAGCTGCTGGTATCCTGCCATCAAGGGGTAAAAGTTATACAGCATCTCTTGCTCTGTGCCAGGTAGGATCTGTAATCGAATCTACAATAAGGGAAAAAGACGGATTTTGGTAAGAACTTACCTGTAAAATCCTTTTCAGCGAAGGAAGGAAGAGAGACACAGTCATTACTAGTGGGTAGGCGGAGCCCAGATAGGATTGACACCTCAGATTAAAAAGAGTGTTGACCGGCTCCTCCAGCTCGGGCTCCTCCTACTCAGCTCTTCAGTCGTACCCAAGCTTAAGGAAGAACAATATCACCAGCGAAGCAACATAACCCCTTCTGAAGGACTTCAGAGAAAAAACATAAGAGTACAGGTTATGCATGCATTCGGCAAAAAAATCACACAGTTACAGGTACTACTCACTGAACCTGACTACTGCGATAAGTTGGCAATGCTGGAACAGAGCCGTAGCGCGTCGACCTCAGTCCAGATAATCGCTATCAGAGAAGGGTCACGCTGCATCTGTAAATACAACAACACACTTCTGCCATGGGAGGGAGCTGTGTCTCTCTTCCTTCCTTCACTGAAAAGGATTTTACAGGTAAGTTCTTACCAAAATCCGTCTTTCAGCTGCAGATGGAAGGAAGAGAGCCACAGTCATTACTAGTGGGACGTCCCAAAGCAGTCCAAAAATTAGGGTGGGAAAAAACCAAAATAGGCAGAAACCCAACAACCTAGATAAATGCGCCACAGGCGCCAAATACAAGTTAACTAAAAACTTTAAATTACCGCTGCCTGCAGGACCCTACGTCCTAAGGCCGCATCAGCGGAAGCACTGACGTCCACCTTATAAAACTTTGTAAATGTGTGGACGAAACGCCAGGTCGCCGCTCGGCAGAGCTGAGCTGCCGAAGCCCTTGATGAAAGGCCCACGATGAAGTCACAGCCCTCGTGGAGCGAGCTCGAATCTTAATCGGGCAAGGTTCGCCATTAAGACGGTAAGCCTCCAAAATGGCCGACCGAATCCAACGAGCTATAGAGTCCTTGAAAACTCGTTGATCACGCCTACAACCTGCTGTAATCACAAACAGGGAATCTGACTTTCGAAAACCTTGAGTAATAGACAAAATAGAACTTCTAGACCCGCACTAAATCCAATTTGTGCAAGTTCCGTTCCTTTGCATTCCCTGGGCCCGGGCAAAGCGAGGGCAACACAATATCCTGGTTAACATGAAATTGCGACACCACCTTAGGTAGAAAATCGCCCCGTGTGCGAAGCACTACTCGATCCGGGTAAAACTCCAGGAAAGGAGGCGAGCAGGAAAAAGCTGCCAACTCAGAAACCCTTCTTAAAGAGGTTACCGCCACTAAGAAGGTAACCTTCCAAGAAAATAAAGAAAGGCTAGCAGAACCCATAGGCTCAAAAGGTATATTCTGAAGAGCCTCCAAGACAAGGTTGAGCCGCCAAGGAGACACAGGCGCCTTCCGCAGTGGAAACTGACGGGTTACTCCGCGAAAAAAGGAACGTACGTCCCTACGCGAGGCGATAGCCTTCCGAAATAGCAAAGACAGGGCAGAAACCTGACCTTTCAGAGTGCTAACTGCCAAACCTTTTGTCCAGCCCGTACTGTAGCAAAGCCAACAAATTGGGAATGGAAAAAAATCCTCGGATTCCTTGAAGAACCCGAAACCACGAAAAGACCAAGTCTTGTGATAAATCTTAGTAGTAGCCGGACCTCTAGCAGCTCGCAGAGTGGCAATGACTTCGGCTGAAAAACCTCTACGGGTCAAGGTTTCGGTCTCAAGAGCCACGCCGTCAAACGCAGAGACTTCAAGTCCGGATGACGAACGGGCCCCTGGGTTAACAGGTCCGGGCGAGGAGGAAGTGGGAATGGCGGTGCCGCCAAAAACGACACCATTGTCGAGAACCACGTCCTCCTTGGCCAATCCGGGGCTATCAACATAGCCGGAATTCTCTTCCAGTCTGATCCGACGCAGCACCAGAGGAAGTAAAGATATCGGCGGAAACACATAGACTAGCTCGAAATGGTCCCACGGAGCCACCAGAGCAACCACCGCCACAGCCTTCGGGTCCTTGTACCTGGACATGAAGGTCGGTAGTTTGGCATTTGAACCTGGATGCCATCAAATCCACTTGGGGAGTTCCCCAACGGAAGCACAGCAGCGCAAAAATTTTCGGATGAAGACTCCATTCTCCAGGATCCATCTTCTCGCACTGAGGAAGTCCGCCGTAGTATTCTGGACTCCTGGAATGTGATCGCAGAGATGGCTGGAACCTTGGTCTCGGCCCATAGCAGGATCCGAGACACCTCCATCATGAGGCTGGAGCTCCTTGTCCCGCCTTGGTGGTTGATATACGCAAAGCCGTCGCGTTGTCTGTCTGCACTCGGACTGGTAGACCGCTTAAAGGGACCGTCCAGTGTTGTAGGCAAAGGAAAAATTGCCCTCAACTCCAGGATGTTGATCGGTAGAACAGACTCTTCCGATGACCATACTCCCTGGATCCAAAGATCGTTCCAGACACCCCCCCCAGCCCGTCAGGCTGGCATCGGTGGTTATGACCGACCACCTCGGAGGGAGGAAAGATTTCCCCAGGAATAACGCTCCTGGACGTAACCACCATCCTAGGGATTCTCGCACCCTGTGAGAGATGATGACGCTGCAATTCAGAGAAGCTTGCGATCGATCCCAACGACTCAGAATGAGCCTTTGGAGGGCCTGGAATGAAATTGGGCAAACGGAAGTGCCTCCATGGACGTCAAACCCAGAAGGCGCATACACTTCCGAAAGGACATTGCTGCCGTAGACCTCATAATCTGTACATGTCGAAAGAGACATGCCTGCTTGTCTGGAGGAAGGGACACCACCGTCCGTACAGTGTCGAAATGCATTCCCAAAAACAGGATTGACTTCTAGAGACGACTTCTCCCAATTGACCAGCCACCCGAAATCCTCCAGGAGCTGAAGGGATAGATTGCGAGCCGTCCCCGCCTCCTCCTTTGAGGACGCCACAATCAGAAGGTCGTCCAGGTAGGGAAATCGTAACCCCCTGTCTTCGAAGAATTGCCATGAGGGGCGCTAGAATTTTTGTAAAAACTCTGGGCGCCGAGGCCAAGCCGAATGGCAGAGCCACAAACTGGCAATGGTCCTGACCTATGGCAAAATGAAGGAAGCGCCGGTGAGCCCTTCCGACGGGAACATGCAAATAAACGTCGCGAATGTCGATTGACCAAAAAGACGTTCTGCGACAGGGCTGCCACAATGGAGCGAAGCGACTCCATGCGGAATTTTCGGGATGTAAACATGCCGATTCAATCTTTGAAATCCAAAATAGGGCGAAATTTGTCCTCCTTTTTGGGGACCACAAAGAGGTTGGAATAAGAATCCTCTTCCCCGGTCCTCTGCGGAACCGGTATCACCATACCCTTCTGCAGAAGGGAATCGACCTCTCGTAGTAGAGCGGCAAATAGCTCGGCTCTGACGGAATGCGAGATTGGCAAAACCTGTCCGGGGGTCGAGAAAGAAACTCTATGAAGTAGCCTGCCAACACAACCTGTGTTACCCAGGCGTCCGACACACGGGAAACCCAAGTCGGTTTGAATTGGAGTAAACGACCCTCCACTCGAGAGCGCTCGAGTGAGACCCAGACGTCAGACCGCTTTAGCGTGTTTTTTGCCAGCTTCTGTCTTAATGGAAGTTCTGTTTCCAGGGTATGCGGAATTTCTGAGAAAATTTTTAAAAAAGAGAGGAATGACCCAAACCCCCAGAGGGTTGACCGGATCATCCCCTGGACCGAAAGGACCGCCGACAACTACCGGCACTAGTCCTGCCAGACGCAGAAGTCACAGCTCTGCGCTGCGGTAAAGCTGTTTCTTTTGCCTCAGAAATCAGCTCTGTGAGGTCAGATTCAAATAGCTGACCACTTTGTAAGCTAAAGATAGCAAACCCTGCTTGGAAACCGCGTTCCACTGTCTAAGCCACAGTGCTCTTCTGACTGTGACTGCCGAGGATTGCGCCCTGGATAGCAGTGACGCAGAATCCTTCAACTTGAAAAGCCCATCTATCTCGATAGAGGGGATCCATCTTGTCACGCCGTCCGTAGACGGTCCAAACGGCTCAGGGAAACTTTACAAGTACACATAGATCCTTAATACTGAATCCATGACCCGCGGCCTCACAGATGGATATTGTTGCCATCTCTATTTTTCTGTCCAGCAGGTCCTGCAGACTCGCCTTCCTTTACCAGGATAAAGGGACATTCACTTCAGGAGATCCAATTAACAATCAACTCCGTAGAAAACGGATACAGATTGTAAAGCCGTCGCGACCTATGCGACTCCTGAAACATCCGGGCCGACTTACCAGGACGCCTAGTTACCTCTCTCTGGTAACTGTAACGCCCTCATGGCTCCAATAGTACGGTCCATGAGAGAGGCAGAGTGTCCCTGCCGATCCTCCTTGTCCGAAACGGACATCTTCGCTACGCGAGAAGGAAGGCACCGATTTGTGTCGCTTCCTTGAGAGGATCTAGCTGACACTCCATAACCTAGAAGGTCAGACAGGCCATCATAGAAACTAGCGAGGGCCTCCATTTTGACACCACTGGAACCTCCGACCGCTGCGCATGACGCTGTCGGGGTCTGCGTGTCAGATAGTCCGCATCTGACATGTCCTTGCACAGTATATGGCAGGTTAAACCTGTCAGTAACTAGAACAGTGTGTTTCTTAAAGAAAAAACAATCGCTGAAGGGTTAAAGCTCTTAAAGAGAGAGCTACCCCAGCATTAATAGTTAACCGCCTAAGAAGGGGTTAAAGTAGCAGACTCCCCACAACCTTGATAATGAAAAAGTTGTGCGAGCCCCAAGTGCCTCTTATAAGGCAGCAGCTGCAGGACAGCTTTTTATGCCACACTAACAGAAAAACGTTCCACAAGATCGCTAAAAATTGCGCTGTTTTGTATATCGCAATTACCGCCAAAGTTGTTAAGGAGATCGCTAACCGCTTATGCAATGTTTATGAGATCGCCCAGATTGGCAGCTACTAGCGACATTAACCCCTCTCTGCCATCAGACGTACTATTCCGTCCATGTGACCCTGGACCTAATTCCCATGGACGGAATAGTACGTCATGGGCGATCAGCTGCGCTCCCGGGGGGAGCGCAGCTGATCGCCGCCGGGTGTCAGCTGATTATCACAGCTGACACCCGTGACTGTGTGTCAGGAGCGGTCACGGACCGCTCCCGGAACATTAACCCTTGGCACACCGCGATCAAACATGATCGCGGTGTACCCGGGGCACAGGGGAGGATCGCGCAGGCAGGGGGCTCCCTGCGCGCTCCCCTGAGACCCTCAGAGCAGCGCGATGTGTCGCGCTGTTCCGAGGGTCCGTCCTCCCTCCAGGTCCCCGGATCCAAGATGGCGCCGGGGTCCTGCAGGGAGGCGGCTTCCTCAGTGCCTGCTGAGAGCAGGCGCTGGGGAAGCCTGCAGCAGTGCCAGAGCGATCGCTGGTGTGACAGAGTGCTGTGCACACTGTCACACCAGCGATCTGCTAAAATACAGTGATGTCCCACCCTGGGACAAAGTAAAAAAGTAAAAAAAGTAAAAATAAAAAGTGTAAAAAAAAATCATAAAAAAAAAAAAAAATATTCCCCAATAAATTCATTTTTTCCTGTAAATAAAAAAAACAAAACAATAAAAGTACACATATTTGGTATCGCCGCCTCCGTAACGACCCCCCCTATAAAACTGTCCCACTAGTTAACCCCTTTAGTGAACCCCTTAAAAAAAAAAAAACGAAGCAAAAAATCAATGCTTTATCATCATACCGCCGAACAAAAAGTGAAATAACACGCGATCAAAAAGACCGATATAAATAAACATGGTACCACTGAAAATGTCATCTTGTCCCGCAAAAAAACGAGCCGTCACACAGCATCATGAGCGAAAAAATAAAAAAGTTATAGCTCGCAGAATAAAGCGATGCAAAAATAATGATTTTTTATATAAAATTGTTTTCATTCTATAAAAGCGCCAAAACCTAAAAAAATGATATAAATGAGGTATCGCCATAATCGTACTGACCCAAAGAATAAAACTGCTTTATCAATTTTACCACACGCGGAACGGTATAAACGCCTCCCCAAAAGAAATTCATGAATTGCTGATTTTTGTTCATTCTAACCACCCAAAAATCGAAATAAAAAGCGATCAAAAAACGTCACGTGCTCAAAAATGGTACAAATAAAAACGTCAACTCGTCCCGCAAAAAATAAGACCTCACATGACTCTGTGGGCCAAAATATGCAAAAATTATAGCTCTCAAAATGTGGTGATGCAAAAAACTATTTTTTGCAATAAAAAGCGTCTTTTAGCGTGACAGCTGCCAATCACAAAAACCCGCTATAAATAGTAAATCAAACCCCCTTTATCACCCCCTTAGTTAGGGAAAAATAATAAAATTAAAAAAATGTATTTATTTCCATTTTCCCGTTAGGGTTAGGGTTGCGGCTAAAGTTAGGGTTAGGGTTGGCGCTAACGTTAGTATTAGGGTTAGGGTTGGCGCTAACGTTAGGATTAGGGTTATGGGTGTGTTAGGGTTAGGTTTGTGGTTAGGGTTGGGACTAGGGTTATTGGTGTTTGGGGTTAGGGTTGGAGTTAGAATTGGGGGGTTTCTGCTGTTTAGGCACATCAGGAGCTCTCGAAATGTGACATGGCGTCTGATCTCAATTCCAGCCAATTCTGCGTTGAAAAAGTCAAATGGTGCTCCTTCACTTCTGAGCTCTGCCATGCGCCCAAACAGTAGTTTACCCCACATATGGGGTATCAGCATACTCTGGACCCCAAGAGTTATTGTGCAATTTGGCCTATTTCTCCTGTTACCCTTGGGAAAATAAAAAACTGGGGGCGACAAAATCATTTTTGTAAAAAAAAAAAATGATTTTTTTGTTTTTACGGCGATATGTTATAAAACTTCTGTGAAGTACTTGGGGCTTCATAGCGCTCACCACACTTCTAGATAAGTTCCTTGTGGGGTCTATTTTCCAAAATGGGGTCACTTGTGGGGGGTTTCCACTGTTTAGGCGCATCAGGGGCTCTCCAAATGCGACATGACGCCCCCAGACCATTACATCAAAGTCTGCAATCCAAAACGTCACTACTTCCCTTCCGAGCCCCGACGTGTGCCCATACAGTAGTTTTCTCCCACATATTGGGTATCAGCGTAATCAGGACAATTTGGACAACAACTTTTGGGGTCCAATTTCTCCTGTTACCCTTGTGAAAATAAAATATTGGGGGCGAAAAAAATCATTTTTGTAAAAAAAAAAGGATTTTTTATTTTTACGGCTGTACGTTATAAACTTCTGTGAAGCACTTCGGGGTTCAAAGTGCTCACCACACATCTAGATAAGTTCCTTGTGGGGTCTATTTTCCAAAATGGGGTCACTTGTGGGGGGTTTCCACTGTTTAGGCGCATCAGGGGTTCTCCAAATGCGACATGACGCCCCCAGACCATTCCATCAAAGTCTGCAATCCAAAACGTCACTACTTCCCTTCCGAGCCCCGACGTGTGCCCATACAGTAGTTTTCTCCCACATATTGGGTATCAGCGTACTCAGGACAAATTGGACAACAACTTTTGGGGTCCAATTTCTCCTGTTACCCTTGTGAAAATAAAATATTGGGGGCGAAAAAAATCATTTTTGTAAAAAAAAAAAGGATTTTTTATTTTTACGGCTGTACGTTATAAACTTCTGTGAAGCACTTCGGGGTTCAAAGTGCTCACTACACATCTAGATAAGTTCCTTGTGGGGTCTATTTTCCAAAATGGGGTCACTTGTGGGGGGTTTCCACTGTTTAGGCGCATCAGGGGCTCTCCAAATGCGACATGACTCCCCCAGACCATTCCATCAAAGTCTGCAATCCAAAACGTCACTACTTCCCTTCCGAGCCCCGACGTGCGCCCATACAGTAGTTTACTCCCACATATTGGGTATCAGCATACTCAGGACAAATTGGACAACAACTTTTGGGGTCCAATTTCTCCTGTTACCCTTGTGAAAATAAAATATTGGGGGCTAAAAAATCATTTTTGTAAAAAAAAAAAGGATTTTTTATTTTTACGGCTGTACGTTATAAACTTCTGTGAAGCACTTTGGGGTTCAAAGTGCTCACCACACATCTAGATAAGTTCCTTGAGGGGTCTAGTTTCCAAAATGGTGTCATTTGTGGGGGGTTTCCACTGTTTAGGCAGATCAGGAGCTCTCCAAACACGACATGGCATCCAGCCAATTCTGCGTTGAAAAAGTCAAACGGCGCTCCTTCCCTTCCAAACTCTGCCATGCACCCAAACAGTGGTTTACCCCCACATATGGGGTATCAGCGCACTCAGGACAAATTGCACAATAACTTTTGGAGTCTTGTTTCCCTTGGGAAAATAAAAATTGGGGTGAAAAGATCAATTTTGTGGAAAAAATATAATTTTTTAATTTTACGGCTCTACGTTATAAATTTGTGTGAAGCACTTGGGGGTTCAAATTGCTCACCAAAGATCTAGATAAGTTCCTTAGGGGGTCTAGTTTCCCAAATGGGGTCACTTGTGGGGGGTTTCCACTGTTTAGGCACATCAGGGGCTCTCCAAATGCAACATGGCGTCCAATCTCAATTCCAGCCAATTTTGGTTGGAAAAAGTCAAATAGTGCTCCTTCCATTCCGAGCTCTGCCATGCGCCCAAACAGTGGTTCCCCCCCACATATGGGGTATCAGCGTACTCAGGACAAATTGGACAACAAATTTTGTGGTCCAATTTCTCCTGTTACCTATGGGAAAATAAAAAATTAGTGACTAAGAGATAATTTTTGTGGGAAAAAAAGTAGATTTTTGTGAAAATACTCACCGTAAAATCCTTTTCTCCGAGACACTCATTGGGAGACACAGACCATGGGGTGTTATGCTGCTGCCACTAGGAGGACACTAAGTAATATACAAGCAAAAAAGGTTAACTCCTCCTCTTCCTCCTCCTGCAGTATACACCCTCCGTCGGCTCAGACCTGAACCAGTTCGGTGCCAAAGCAGTAGGAGCTCATAACAGAGATGCAATAAGAGGAAAACCAAAAAGGCACAAGGCTAAAGACTAGACAGGGTGGGAGCTTTGTCTCCCAATGAGTGTCTCGGAGAAAAGGATTTTACGGTGAGTATTTTCACAAAAATCTACTTTTCTCCATCGTCTCATTGGGAGACACAGACCGTGGGATGTCCTAAAGCAGTCCCTGGGTGGGAACAAACATCACAATGGTTATAGCCTCGTAAGACAAATGCATAAATGCTTTAAATAATTTAGCAGAAAAAAACTCACAGATGCGCAACAACTGATTGCAGAATCTGTCTGCCAAGAAACGCATCTGAAGAAACTTGAGCATGTACTTTGTAATGCTTTAATAAAAAAAAAATATGCAGACTGGACAAAGTCACAGCCTTGCACACTTAATGTGCCGAAGCCTGGAGCCAAATGGCCCAAGAGGCCACCATAGTCCGTATGGAGTGTGCCTTAGTTCCAGCCGGGATAGGCTGACCCTTGACATGATTGCAAGGCGGATCCATGTTGCCAACGTGACCTCAGAAGCAGGGAAACTCTGTCTGCTTCTCTCCAGAAACACGAAAAGGACGTCCGATTTACGGAAGGATGCAGTCCTAGAAATGTACCTTCGAAGAGCCCTCCCAAATCCAGAGTGTGAAGGGCTTTCTCAGTGCGGTGAACTAGCGCCTGACATAATGAAGGTAGAACTATCCCCTCGTTGATGTGAAAAGCCGACACGACTTTAGGTAAGAAAGAAGGAGAGGATCTAAGGACCACCTTGTCCTGGTGGAAAATGAGGAAGGGAGGTTTACAAGATAAAGCTGCCAATTCCGAGACCCGCCTGATGGAGGTTATAACAACCAGGAAAACAACTTTTCAAAAGACAAGGATACTTCAGGTAAAGGCTTTAAGGGTGGTTCTTGTAAGGTACTGAGGACCAGATTAAGATCCCAAGATCCCAAGGGCCTTCTGTGAGGAGGAACGAGATGAGACACCCCTTGAATAAAAGTTTTAACCTGAGACTTAGATGCAATCCGTTTCTGAAAAAGGACAGATAGAGCAGAAATCTGCCCCTTCAGGAGAAAAGAGCCAACCCCGAATCCAATCCTGCTTGAAGAAACTCTAGGATGGAAGGGATAGAGAAGACCAAAAAGGGGAGCAACCCTTATTCTTACACCAGGAAAAGAACGTTTCCCATACACGATGATAAATGCGCATGGAAACCGGTTTCCTGGCATTGATCATGATAGAGACATCCTTCTGAGAAAAGCCCGCCTGGGCTAAAAACCAGGATTCAATGTCCATACCGTCATATTCAGCACCTTCGAATTCTGATGGTAAATTGGACCCTGAGAAAGAAGGTCCGAAAGATCCAGTAACCTCCAGGGAACGCCAGCTGCTGGATTAGTTCCGCATACCATGGGCGGCACGGCCAGTCTGGAACGACAAGAATGAGAGGAACGCCTTCTGCTTTGATCTTCCGAATGACCCTGGGAAGTAATGGAAGAGTTGAGAAAACGTAAGGGAGATTAAAGTGACTCCAAGGGAGGACTAACGCGTTCGACCTGATGGCTAGAGTACCGCAAGACCTGCTTATGAAAGCCTGAGTCTTGGCATTTAGTCTGGATGCCATGAGATCCACATCCGGAGTGCCCTAGTGTTGGCAAATCTGACAAAATACTTCCGGGTGAAGGGACCATTCTCCGAAGGCTAAGTACTGGCGTCAGAGAAAATCCGCCGCCCAATTGTCCGCTCCCGGAATGTGCACCGCAGAGATGAGAGAGTGGTTTGACTCTGCCCATTGCAGGATGTGGGATACCTCGAGCATTGCAGATCTGCTCCGAATGCCACTCTGACGGTTGATGTATGCCACAGCCGTGGCGTTGTCCGACTGAATCCGGATGGGACATCCGGCTAACAGTTGATGAAAGAGAATAAGAGCTAGTCTGATAGCTCTGATCTCCAGAATGATGATCGGAAGACGGGTCTTCTGAGGAGTCCAACGACCTTGAACGGAGTGGTGACGAAAACACCGCACCCTAGCCGAGAGAGACTGGCATCGGTGGTCACTACCGACCAATGTACCGGTAGAAGGGACTTTCCCTGATTTAAAGAGGAAGCACTCATCCACCACGTCAGCGAGCGCTTAACCCTGGGAGACAGACGAAGTCAGCGACCTACAGATGCTGGATTTCTGTCCCATACTGATATCAACTCCTGTTGACAGCGAAATGGAATTGAGCAAATGGTACTGCCTCGATGGAAGCAACCATTTTCCCTAGGACCTGCATTGCGAACCGAAGAGAGTGAGAGCGTCCCAGAGACAAACAGGAGTATTCTCCGTTTTAAGGAAGACATCTTCTCTGGAGGGAGCTATACCAACCCTTGGAAAGTGTCCAAAATCATTGCCAACAAGGGAATTTTCCGAGAAGGAACGGGAGAGGACCTATCCAGGTTCACTAGCCAGCCTAGGCGTGAGAGGGTGTCGACAGCAAAGGTCGATGTTGTCTGTACAGGCCCGAAAAGACGATCCTTTGATGAGAGGGTCGTCTAACTAAGGAAGGAACCATCACGCCCCGACAGTATAAGATTGTCATGACCGCTGCCATGACTCTTGTGAATACTCTGGGGGCGGTGGCGAGGCCAAAAAGGCAGAGCTGAAAACTGAAAGCGATCGTCTCCGATCTCAAACCAAAGAAATTTTTTTTTTTTTTTGATGACCCAGAGGTATTGGAATGTGGAGATAGGCGCCCTTTATTTCAGATTTCGGACCCACCGGTCGTGAACAACCGACAACCAGATCTCGTGGAACAAGAGTAGGCGGCTGTCTACCCTGTTTGGGTCCACAGGACCCGGCAAAGAGTCATTGCGAAGAGAATTTGCGAGAAGAGGATCCCTTACGTCCCGACTGTGATGATCTGTTTCTCCAGGCTTGAGAGGATTTGAATGATGGTTGAAGACCCTTATCCCTATGCGGAGGATGGGGCTGCAGGGACGAAGTAGATGCGGAAAAAACCAGTTGGAAGAGCCGCGAAAAGGCCGAAAACGGACTTGGTTTTGAGGCCAAAAAGATCGGCTGAGTTTGCGCTGCGGGAGAAATTTGCTTTTGCTCCCAGTAGTATCAGATATGATTTGATCTCGTCTCTCACCAAAGAGGCGACCGCTTTGACACGGTAGAGAAGTCAGGGACCTCCTTGAAGCAGAGTCTGCGCTCCACTCTCGGAGCCATAAGGTTCTTCTAATGGCGATGGCATTAGCCGCCATGAGTGCAGAGCAGGCGGCTGCATCTAAGAATGCATGCTGATAAGCAAGATTGATTACCTCAGTGGGAAGAGGGTTGTCATGAGAAGATTTAATTATATCTTCCGCCCAGGCCATCCTTGCCCTTGCTGCCAAACGGGAAACAGGTGGATCTGCTACCGGAGAAACAGTCCACTCCTTCGATACCCTAGTTGGAAAAGGATATCGAATTTTGAGTGAATTCTAACCTGAAAAACGTTTGTCTGGACGACCCCTCTGCTCTTGAACAATATCAATAAACTCTTGGTGTGAGGTCGCTTAACTCTTTAGAACGACCAGGCGTGATCTGAATTAGAGCCGGGTTGTACATCAACACTCAGGATTTTATAAACTGCTTCTATGCGAGAATCTATGGATTCTTGATATTCTGGTGACTCCGGGTCAACCGCTACATCCGCCTCATACTCAGAGTCATGTTCACTGAATTCCCCTGAAGAGGGATAACGGGAACTGAGCTAGCGGATGCTGAGCCTTTGATGATCCAGATGGATGGATTAGTGGATGGTCCAACGAGAAGCGCCCGCGACGCCGAAACGCCCGAAGCGCTACATAGAGGCAGCCGCGGCACGATGCAGAAGCGCCCGCGGCGCGAGCAGAAGAGCCTGCGGCACGACGCAGAAGCGCCCGCGGCGCGACGCAGAAGAGCCGCGGCCTACATAAGGCAGCCGGGGCACGATGCAGAAGCGCCCGCGGTGCGACGCAGAAGACCGCGGCACGACGCAGAAGCGCCCGCGGCGCGAGCAGAAGAGCCCGCGGCGCGACGCAGAAGAGCCCGCGGCGCGAAGCAGAAGAGCCTGCGGCGCGACGCAGAAGCGCCCGCGGCATAACCAGGCCACGGCCCACAACTAGGCCGATGCGGCGGCTCCACAACTAGGCCGCTGTGGCGGCTCCACAATTTAGGCCGCGGCGGCGGTTCCACAAATAGACAGCGGCGCCGGCTCCCCTATTAGGCCGCTGCGGCGGCTCCACTAGGCCGCAGCTCCACACTAGACCGCGGCGGCGGCTCCACACTAGGCCGCGGCGGCTCCATAACTAGGCCACTGTGGCGGCTCCAAATTAGGCGCGCGGCGACTCCATAATTAGGCCGCGCGGCTTCACAGCTAGGCCGCGGCGCCGGCTCCACCACTAGGCCGCGGTGGCGGCTCCACTAGACCGCAGCGGCGGTCGCTGTGGCGGCTCCACAATTAGGCCGCGGCGCCGGATCCACAGTAGACCGCGGCGGCTCCACACTAGGCCGCGGCTTCACAGCCAGGCCGCGGCGGCTCCAGAACTAGGCCGCTGTGGCGGCGCCACAATTTAGGCGCGCAGCGCTCCACATGGCCGCGGCGGCGGCTCCACCACTAGGCCGCAGTGGCGGCTCCACAATTAGGCCGCGGCGGCCTCACAGCTAGGCCGCGGCGCCGGCTCCACCACTAGGCTAGGCCGCAGCGGCGGCTCCTCATTAGACCGCGGCGGCGGCTCCACACTAGGCCGCGGCGGCGGCTCCACACTAGACTGCGGCGGAGGCTCCACGCTTAGACTGCGGCGGCTCCGGCAGCTTTACAGCTAGGCCGGAGGCGGTTCACAACTAGGCCGCGGCGCCACAAATAGGCTGCGTCAACGGCTCCAACTAGAACGCGCGGCTGCACACTCTCCATGACAAGTGAGAGAAGACCGTGGCGCGATGAAGGGAGCTTGCCTCCTCAAACCACCGTACCTCCTCAATCGACCGTCCCTTTGATAGGGAGGCGGAGAGGGATTTACTCCATTGACCCAGCCGCTTCAGTAAAGGCCTGCAGCCTGTACTCACTGATGTCGGGGCCAGCGGCCCATGCGGTCATGTCTCCTGGAACCACCGTACCTCCTCAATCGACCGTCCCTTTGATAGGGAGGTGGAGAGGGATTTATGTCTGCCTCCATTGGCCCAGCCGCTTTAAGTAGAGGCCTGCAGCCTGTATTCACTGATGTCGGGGCCAGCGGCCCATGCAGTCATGTCTCCTCGAATCACCGTACCTCCTCAATCGACCGTCCCTTTGATAGGGAGGTGGAGAGGGATTTATGTCTGCCTCCATTGGCCCAGCCGCTTTCAGTAGAGGCCTGCAGCCTGTATTCACTGATGTCGGGGCCAGCGGCCCATGCAGTCATGTCAACTCGAATCACCGTACCTCCTCAATCGACCGTCCCTTTGATAGGGAGGTGGAGAGGGATTTCGTAGGTGGTGAGTGGTATTCGAGGTATCTCATGGGGAGACGGCCCATTCAAGGGATCTGTCGCCCCATGGTAGCGTAGCAGGAGGGGGTACGAGAAGACGACACTTCACGTTTCCGCCTGTTGCTGGTTTTGGGAGATCGGGACTTTTCATTAAGACCCGTCGCCCTTCCGTGCGTGGAAGAAAGAAAAATAATAAAAGACAAAAAAGTAGGGTCTGAGAGCAGACCCTAGTGCCTCCTACAGACACTAAGTAAGAACTGGTTCAGGTCTGAGCCGACGGAGGGTGTATACTGCAGGAGGAGGAAGAGGAGGAGTTAACCTTTTTTGCTTGTATATTACTTAGTGTCCTCCTAGTGGCAGCAGCATAACACCCCACGGTCTGTGTCTCCCAATGAGACGATGGAGAAAATAGGATTTTTTTATTTTCATGCCCGGGCATTATAAACTTGTGTGAAGCACTTGGGGGTTCAAAGTGCTCACCAAAGATCTAGATAAGTTCCTTAGGGGGTCTAGCTTCCAAAATGGGGTCACTTGTGGGGGGTTTCCACTGTTTAGGCTCATCTGGGGCACTACAAATGGAACATGACCCCCATCAATGTTTGCATTCCAAAACGTTACTGCTTCTTTTCCAAGCCCTGCCGTGCGCCCAAACAGTTTCCCCCCCCCACATATGGGGTATCAGCGTACTCAGGACAAATTGGACAACAACTTTTGGGGTCCAATTTCCTTGGGAAAAATCAAAAATTTGGGACTAAAAAATCATTTTTGTGGAAAATTGTTTTTTTTTTTTTTTCACACCCAGGCATTATAAACTTTTGTGAAACACTTTGGGGTTCAAAGTGCTCACAACAGATCTAGATAAGTTCCTTAGGGGGTCTAGTTTCCAAAATGGTGTCACTTGTGGGGGGTTTCCACTGTTTAGGCGTATCAGGGGCTCTCCAAACACGACATGGCGTCCAATCTCAATTCCAGCCAATTTTAGTTTGAAAAAGTCAAACGGCGCTCCTTCCCTTACGAGCTCTGCCGTGTGCCCAAACAGTGGTTTTCCCCCACATATGGGGTATTGGCGTACTCAGGAGAAATTGCACAACAACTTTATCTGTCCATTTTCTCCTTTTACCCTTGTGAAAATAAAAAAAAGTTTGTAAAAGATAATTTTTGTGGCTAAAAAGTTAAATATTAATTTTTTCCATCCACGTTGCTTCAGCTCCTGTGAAGCACCTGAAGGGTTAATAAACTTCTTGAATGTAGTTTTGAGTACCTTGAGGGGTGCAGTTTTTATAATGGTGTCACTTTTGGGTATTTTCTGCCATATAGACCCGTCAAAGTGACTTCAAATGTGAGGTGGTCCCTAAAAAAATGGCTTTGTAAATTTTGTTGTAAAAATGAGAAATCACTGGTCAACTTTTAACCCTTCTAATTTCCTAACAAAGAAAAATTTTGGTTCCAAAATTGTGCTGATGTAAAGTAGACAATGCGGGAAATGCTATTTATTAACTATTTTGTGTGACATATTTCTCTGTTTTAAGGGAAAAAAAATTCAAAGTTTGAAAATTGCAAAATTTTTAAAATTTTCGCCATATTTGCGTTTTTTTCAAAAATAAACGCAAGTTATATCGAAGAAATTTTACCACTAACATGAAGTACAATATGTCACGAGAAAACAATTGTGAAGATCCGTTGAAGCGTTCCAGAGTTATAACCTCATAAAGAGACAGTGGTCAGAATTGTAAAAATTGGCCGGGTCATTAACGTGCAAACCACCCTTGGGGGTGAAGGGGTTAAAAAATGATCACACAAACGATCGCATTAGTATGCGTCGTTATCAGGATCGTTAGTGGGAACGTATAGTGGCAGTATTAAAATCGCAGACTCCCCACAAACTCTTTATTATTATTGAAAAGAGTGTGCGAGCCCCTTATGCGATAACAGCCGCAGGACAGCGCAGTCTGTCACTCATTAGTGCCCCAGAAGGTGCCCGCGCTGTGGGGGTGAAGGGGTTAAGCTTCTGCCCGCGAGCTAGAAGCGACTCACCCAGCTGGTAACAGTGTAACATCTTGCCGGGAGGGAGGAGGGAGAAAAGCCAGAAGAAGCTTTCAGCCTGCTTCTTTAATGGCCGCCGCGCTGTGCCTCCGTGTGCTCCATGAGGGAAGCCGGAAATGGAGACAGCAGTAAAGTGCGCGCTAAGAGCGGCGCGAAAATTCAAATAAAAAGGCGCGCACTCCTCTCCTATGTCCTGCAGGCATCCACCTGCGGACAAAAAACACAGTCACCGACATGTAATGTACAGCGGCTGCCGCAGCAGTTGCTTAACCCCTTCACCCCCAAGGGTGGTTTGCACGTTAATGACCGGGCCAATTTTTACAATTCTGACCACTGTCTCTTTATGAGGTTATAACTCTGGAACGCTTCAACGGATCTTCGCGATTCTGAGATTGTTTTCTCGTGACATATTGTACTTCACGTTAGAAGTAAAATTTCTTCGATATAACTTGCGTTTATTTTTGAAAAAAACGCAAATATGGCGAAAATTTTTAAAATTTTGCAATTTTCAAACTTTGAATTTTTATTCCCTTAAAACAGAGAAATATATCACACAAAATAGTTAATAAATAACATTTCCCACATGTCTACTTTACATCAGCACAATTTTGGAACCAAAATTTTTTTTGTTAGGAAGTTATAAGGGTTAAAAGTTGACCAGCGATTTCTCATTTTTACAACAAAATTTACAAAGCCATTTTTTTTAGGGACCACCTCTCATTTGAAGTCACTTTGAGGGGTCTATATGGCAGAAAATACCGAAAAGTGACACCATTCTAAAAACTGCACCCCTCAAGGTACTCAAAACCACATTCAAGAAGATTATTAACCCTTCAGGTGCTTCACAGGAACTAAAGCAACGTGGAAGGAAAAAATGAATATTTAACTTTTTAGCCACAAAAATGATCTTTTACAAACTTTTTTTTTATTTTCACAAGGGTAAAAGGAGAAAATGGACAGATAAGGTTGTTATGCAATTTCTCCTGACTATGCCAATACCCAATATGTGGGGGAAAACCACTGTTTGGGCACACGGCAGAGCTCGTAAGGGAAGGAGCGCCGTTTGACTTTTTCAAACTAAAATTGGCGGGAATTGAGATTGGACGCCATGTCGTGTTTGGAGAGCCCCTGATGCGCCTAAACAGTGGAAACCCCCACAAGTGACACCATTTTGGAAACTAGACCCCCTAAGGTACTTATCTAGATCTGTTGTGAGCACTTTGAACCCCCAAGTGTTTCACAAAAGCTTATAATGCCTGGGTGTGGAAAAAAAAAAAAAAATTTCCACAAAAATGATTTTTTAGTCCCAAATTTTTGAATTTTCCCAAGGAAATTGGACCCCAAAAGTTGTTGTCCAACTTGTCCTGAGTACGCTGATACCCCATATGTGGGGGGGGGGAACTGTTTGGGTGCACGGCAGGGCTTGGAAAGGAAGTAGTAACGTTTTGGAATGCAGACGTTGATGGGGGTCATGTTCCGTTTGCAGTGCCCCAGATGAGCCTAAACAGTGGAAACCCCCACAAGTGACCCCATTTTGGAAACTAGACCCCTAAGGAACTTATCTAGATCTTTGGTGAGCACTTTGAACCCCCAAGTGCTTCACACAAGTTTATAATGGCAGGGCATGAAAATAAAAAATCCTATTTTTTTCCCACAAAAATTATCTTTTAGTCACTAATTTTTTATTTTCCCAAGGGTAACAGGAGAAATTGGACCCATAAGTTGTTGTCCAATTTGTCCTGAGTACGCTGATACCCCATATGTGGGGGGGAACCACTGTTTGGGCGCACGGCAGAGCTCGGAATTGAAGGAGCACCATTTGACTTTTTCCAACCAAAATTGGCTGGAATTGAGATTGGATGCCATGTTGCATTTGGAGAGCCCCCGATGTGCCTAAACAGTGGAAACCGCCCACAAATGACCCCATTTGGGAAACTAGACCCCCTAAGGAACTTTTCTAGATCTTTGGTGAGCAATTTGAACCCCCAAGTGCTTCACACAAGTTTATAACGTAGAGCCGTAAAATTTAAAAATCATATTTTTTCCACAAAAATGATCTTTTCACCCCAATTTTTATTTTTCCAAGGGTAACAAGACTCCAAAAGTTATTGTGCAATTTGTCCTGAGTGCGCTGATACCCCATATGTGGGGTAAACCACTGTTTGGGTGCATGGCAGAGTTTGGAAGGGAAGGAGCGCCGTCTGACTTTTTCAACGCAGAATTGGCTGGACGCCATGTCGTGTTTGGAGAGCTCCTGATCTGCCTAAACAGTGGAAACCCCCATAAATGACACCATTTTGGAAACTAGACCCCTCAAGGAACTTATCTAGATGTGTGGTGAGAACTTTTAACCCCCAGGTGTTTCACTAAAGTTTATAACGTACAGCCGTAAAATAAAAAATCTTTTTTTTTTTTTACAAAAATGATTTTTTCGCCCCCAATATTTTATTTTCACAAGGGTAACAGAAGAAATTGGAACCCAAAAGTTGTTGTCCAATTTGTCCTGAGTACGCTGATACCCAATATGTGGGAGAAAACTACTGTATGGGCGCACGTCAGGGCTCGGAAGGGAAGTAGTGACGTTTTGGATTGCAGACTTTGATGGAATGGTCTGGGGGCGTCATGTCACATTTGGAGAGCCCCTGATGCACCTATACAGTGGAAACCCCCCACAAGTGACCCCATTTTGGCAAATAGACCCCACAAGGAACTTATCTAGATGTGTGGTGAGCACTTTGAACCCCGAAGTGCTTCACAGAAGTTTATAACGTACAGCCGTAAAAATAAAAAATCTTTTTTTTTTTACAAAAATGATTTTTTCGCCCCAATATTTTATTTTCACAAGGGTAACAGGAGAAATTGGTCCCCAAAAGTTGTTGTCCAATTTGTCCTGAGTACGCTGATACCCAATATGTGGGAGAAAACTACTGTATGGGCGCACGTCAGGGCTCGGAAGGGAAGTAGTGACGTTTTGGATTGCAGACTTTGATGGAATGGTCTGGGGGCGTCATGTCGCATTTGGAGAGCCCCTGATGTGCCTAAACAGTGGAAACCCCCCACAAGTGACCCCATTTTGGAAAATAGACCCCACAAGGAACTTGTCTAGATGTGTGGTGAGCACTTTGAACCCCGAAGTGCTTCACAGAAGTTTATAACGCACAGCCGTAAAAATAAAAAATCTTTTTTTTTTTTTTGCAAAAATGATTTTTCCAGGACGTCCCCCTGACAGCACTATGGAGGACGTCCTCCTCCTCCTTACAGGGACAGGAAGCACACGAGAGGTTAAAAGGTCCCACTCCTCCCCCAATACCTCAGTGTTTTTCCTGTCCCTGCATGGAGGGACACACGAGAGATCGCTGCGAGGAACGCAGTAACTTACCGGGCCCAGGGGGATCGTGCGGTTCGTCCAGATCCTTCCCCCTGTCAAGAGGTCCAGAGCCGAAACTCCCTCCTTGGGAGTCCCTCTGCTCCAAAGACCGGGGGCGGACGAGCTCCCGGGTAAGAGCCGCTCCTTCCGTTGGGAGGCTCTCGGCTCAGGCGTCTTCCTCCTGGTCCAGGGAGGAACGCCGAACAGGCGACCGGAAACTGAGCGTCACTTCCGGTGACGCAGAAAACATGAGGTCAGCGAGTGTTCCGGAAAAGAACGCAGAATGGAAAAGCGCTCTCAGAGGTATCGCAAAACTTCATGCGTTCGGAATTTGATCGCAAAAAAGGTATGGTAAGCGCGTCGCGTTGTTTTTTTTTTGCGTTCCAGGTGGAACGCAGTATGGGCGGCGCTTAAAACTTCGCAGAACGCTATAAAAGCGCGCGAAAGGTAGCGTTTGAATGCTGATCGCTAAATCTGGTAACAGAGTATATGCAGCAGCTACCATAACCGTCTTAAAGCAGAAAAGTAAACCCTTTCTGCAGATAGACATGGAGTCTGAGAAATCCAGAGAGGAGGCAGGGGTAAGTGCGCATAGCGCAAAAACTCCACTCTCATTAAGTAATCCAGACTCAATCCTAAGTATACATATTGTTGTGTTACTTAGGACAAGGATACTTCAGCTACACCTTTGCAGGGTGCAGGCTTCATTATCAGCTAGTTTACAACACCAGCCCTCTAGTCAGGGCCCAAGCCGTAAGAGACCTAGAATGGAGTCAGAAGAGGAACCGGATCTGGAATCAGAAGATAACGTGGAGATGCAGTACTCGGAGCAGGAAGAAGGTGAAGTTCAGACGGAAATCCAGGAAAAGGCCAGGAGGTACCTGTTCCCGGTAGAAGATACGGATGACTTGGTCCAGGCTGTAAGGAGTACTATGCATGTGGAAGATATCCCACGGCCCCAATCCAGACAGGATTTGATGTTCGGAGGTCTTACGGCTAAAATTGATAAAGTTTTTCCATTAGTGACCATATTAAAACCATGATACTGTGTGAATGGAAGGACGCAGAGCGTAGACTGGTAATGTCACGTGACTTTAAAAACCGTCTTCCTTTTGATCCGGAGGATTCAAAGCTGTGGGAAGAAACACCTAGAGTGGATGTGCCAATTGCAAAAGTGGCTAAAAAGACTTCGATTCCCTTTGAGGACTCTTCAAGTCTTAAAGATCCTATGGATCGCAAGGCGGACATTCTCCTTAAGCGGGCCTGGGAATCTTCGGCGGCCTTAATAAGGACTAATATTGCGGCTACTTCGGTAGCTAGGTCTATGTGTTTCTGGATAAGTCAATTAGAGGATCAATTGGCTAATAAGACCCCTAGAGCTGAAATTTTAGAATCTCTTCCTCTCATTAAATCAGCAACAGCTTTTCTGGCTGATACCTCGGCTGAGTCAGTCAGGTTTTCTGCCAGAAATAGCTCTTTATCCAACGCTGTCCGGAGGGCTGTTTGGTTGAAATCCTGGTCTGGGGATAATGCCTCTAAAAATAAATTATGTTCATTGCCATTTGCAGGATCAAAGGTATTTGGTCAGGCATTGGATGATATTCTGGAGAACTCAGATAGCAAAAAAGTATTTCCAGAGGAGAAGCCTAAAAAGTTTCAATCCTTTCGGAAGAAACCAGCCTTCCGTAGACAACCATTCTATAAGGACACAGGTAGACCTAGCAGGGGAACATATAAGGGTTCCTATAATCAAAATAGAGGAAACAGGAGCTCTTTGTTTGGATCTTCCTCAAAACCTAGAAAACAATGACGCCAGGCACATAGGGGGCCGACTTTTGTTCTCGGCAGAGAACTGGGAAAAGGTCACCAAAAACGAGTGGGTACTACAAACTATAAAGGAAGGTTACAGAATAGAACTGGTATCCTATCCGCCCCAGAGATACATTACTCCCACTGTAGTTCAGAGAAATCTAGGAATGTTTCAAGACATTCAAAACTTAATCTTTTCAAAAGTCATTGTGCCGGTTGTTGGGTCAGAGGAAAAGTTGGGTCACTATTCCTCTCTCTTTCCAATAATAAAACCATCAGGAGAGTCAAGAACAATTCTGAATCTAAAACCGTTGAACAAGATGTTCGCTACAAAAGATTCAGATGTAGTCTATAAAGTCAACAATTCCTTTATAGACAAAAACTCGGTAATGTGTACCCTAGACTTAAAAAACGCCTACTATCGGGGTCCCATCCATCCAGCCTCGCAGGAACTTCTAAGATTTGCTGTAAGCCTACGGGAATCCACCTGCTACTTCCCAGTTTCAGGGTCTGCCATTCGGACTACTTCTGCTCCCAGAGTTTTTTACGAAGCTAATATCAGAGGTCGTAGCCTATCTAAGGAATCAAGGAATTATAGTAATACTTACTTGGACGACTTTCTGTTAGTCGCTCGCTCAGCAGAAATTCTAAATTACCATACAGAGCGAACAATGGCGGTACTAAATTTCCGGTTGGGTGATAAATCGAGATAAATCTCACCTAACTCCCAGTACAAAGAGAATATTTTTAGGAGTACTCCTCGATTCAAGAGCCAGAACAGCTTTCCTGCCAGAGGTCAAGCAAGATCTTTGATAAGAAGGTGATAGAGTTGTTAAAAAAACCGAGTTACCATTCGAAGCTATGCAAATTCTGGGAGTAATGACATCATGTATACCATGCGTCAGGTGGGCTCAAGCTCATTCAAGACTCCTTCAAAGAGAGGTGCTATCGTGGTGGGATCGTCATCAGTCATCCCTAGACAAAAGGATCCATCTCTCGCCAAGAGCAAAGAGGTCGTTAGTTTGGTGGACACAAAGCAAGAACCCAGAAGAGGAGTTCTTTGGGTGCCATCCCCATATGTGATAATAACTACAGATGCAAGCGCATGGGGGTGGGGAGCCCATCTGGAAGGAAAGTTTTTGCAAGGCAAATGGCCAGAAAAAATCAGACAATGTCATCAAATTACCGAGAATTGTATGCGATCTGGGAACCTTAAGACGGAATCAGGACCGTTTAAGAAACCAGCACGTCAAGATCCTATCGGACAACAGACAGCAGTAGCCTTCATCAAACATCAAGGAGGTCTGTTACAGAACACTGCAGGTTTGCAGAGAAGATATTTGTCTGGGCAGAACGAACAATTCTGTCCCTAACGGCGGTTTCATCTGGAGGGTTCACAAAACTAGTGGCAGATTTTTGAGCAGAAAAAATCTACCCCAAATGGGGTTGAACCAAATTTTCCTTTTTTGTCAACGTTGGGGGAAAACCCCCAATGGTCTTTTTCTACAAGAAAAAACGCAAAAAAACCAAAGGTTTTTTTTTTGAAGAGCAATCAAGGAAAAAGTTTTTGTCAAGGTGGAACGAACCCCAATTTTTTTTTTCCCCCCCCAATGCATTTATACCGCGTTGAGAAAGTGGGGGAAACGGGGCTCAGTAGACTAATAGTTCCTTTTGGGGCCCAAGGGGGGGTGGTTTTTTTATGGGGGGCCTGACCCAAAAATCCCAAACGAGCTTCCCGGGGGGCTAGTGAAAAGGGCCTCCCCCAGGACCCCAAAAAAAATTCACCGTCGTTGGATCCGAAAGGGAACCGAAAACCGTGGTTTTCAATCAAGTTAACAACGTTAAGCCAGCAGAAAGCCTTAAATTTTGCAATATTTTAAAAAATTTTTGGGAAAGGCTGTTGGAAGTGGCAGGTTGTGTTGTAGCCGGGGGCCCGGGTGTTCCCGGTACTGGATTTTTTTCAATCGGGTTTAAATGGGGGTTGACCTTAAATTTAAATCAGATTTTTGCTTTAAATACTTAAGGATTCCCTTTGCCCACATCCTTGGGTGGTTTTTATTCGTTTTAAAAATCCCAAAGATTAAAACTACTATAAGGCAATTTTCTCCCCCCGGGGTTTTAAAACTAGTTTGGGGGACTTTTAAACCCTTTACTCCAAAAAGGATTTTCCATTTTTTTCCCCCCCCTTTTTTTAAAAAGCTTTTTGGGAAAATTACCACAGCCAAAAAATAGGGGGAAAACGGCCCC
Organism: Oophaga sylvatica; assembly: GCA_033576555.1. Classification (NCBI taxonomy): domain Eukaryota; kingdom Metazoa; phylum Chordata; class Amphibia; order Anura; family Dendrobatidae; genus Oophaga; species Oophaga sylvatica. The sequence continues at coordinate 116,499,980 of JARQOD010000001.1, read as the reverse complement.
TTTCCTCAAAACCCTATTGCGATAGGAGGATATGGATTAAAAAAGACCCGCTTTCGCCCCAAAAAGGCCCCCTTTTTCAAAACGAAACGGGGAAAAATATTCCCTTTCCCTTTTTTGAAAAATTCAAAGTTAAAGAAAAAGCCCTTCCTTTGGTGTTAGACAGGGGAAATTGATTCCCGGGGGCCCAGGGGGGGGAAAAAAAAAAAGAAATAATTTTTTTTTTTATTTTGGAGGAAAAAAAAAGGGAAAAAAAAATTCTAACCCCTTTCCCTGCAAGATGGTTACCCCTTTTAAACAAAAAGTTACGCATCTAAAAAGGGTAGTTTTGCCCCCAAAAAAAAAAAGCCCATTTACCAGGCATTGTAGCCCCATGGGCAGAAAGAGCGGGGAAATTTTTTGAACAAATTTGAAAAACCAGTCTTGGGTTCATAAAAACCTTTTTTAGGATAAAATTTAAGATGTGTTAGCAGGACAACAGAGGGATATGGAAAAAAGTATTAAGGCCTAGCCCCATGGGGGGTTTTTTTTTTAGTTCCATAGTGTTTCGGGGGGCGGGGGGAAAAAAGGGGATTTTACTCCCCAAAATTCGGTTTCCGGGGTCCATCCGACACCCCGGGGTTTTTCCCCCCTTGTCATTTATGTATTGAAAATTTATATGAAGTAATATGTTTAAATTAAAATTTTAATGTTTTTCCCCCCGGATTTAAATTCCTTGGTTTTTTAAAAAATTGTAAATCACGGGAAAGGTTTTAAAATTTTGGGGGGTGGGCCCTTTTTAAAACCTCTCTGTGTTCCCTGCCCCCCGTAGGAGGAGGAGGTCCCCATAGTGGGGCGGGGGGGGACTTTGGAAAGAATTATGGAAAGGTATAATTTTAACCCCATTTTTTTCCCAATTTTTTTATTTTTAAAAGGGAAACGGGAAAAAATTTGGGGCCCCCAAAGGTTGCCAAAATTTGCCCCTGATCGCTGATACCCAATATGTGGAGAAAACTATGGGGGTACACGTTGGGGGGGGGAAAAGGGGAAAGAGTGACTTTTTTGGTTTTGCAGACTTTGATGGAAGGGTTTGGGGCGTATGTCGATTTGGGACCCCTGGGGCCCTAAAAGTGGAAACCCCCAAAAAGTGTTTTTGGAAAAAACCCCCCCAACAAGGAATTTAAATTAAATGTGTGGTGAGGCTATGAACCCCCAATGTTTTACGAAGTTTATAATTACACCGTAAAAAAAAAAAAATTTTTTTTTTGTAAAAAAATGATTTTTTTCCCCCCAGTTTTTTTTTTAAGGGGGTAACAGAAAAATGGAAAAATTTTACAAAAAATTTGGGGCCCGGTCGTGTACCCCTTGTGGGGTAAACATGTTTGGGGCAGGGGAAGTGAGAATAAAAGGGCACCCTTTGGGATTTTTCCCCAAACGCAAATTGGGGAATTGGGTCAAAATTCCTTTGGGGGGAGCCCCTTTTGGGGTAAAGCGGAAACCCCCCCAACTCCCCCCCCCAACACCCCCCAACCCCCACCCCCAAACCCCAACCCCAAACCAACCTAACCCCCCCCAAACCCAAACCCAAAACCAAATTTTTTGCCCCAAAACCCCAACCCTAACTTTACCCCCAAAAACCCAACCCAACCCCCAAGGGAAAAAAGGAAAAAAAAAATTTTTTTTTTTTTATTTTTTTTCCCTTTTTAAAAGGGGGGGAAAAGGGGGGGGTTTTAATTTACTTTTTAGCGGGTTTTTATTTTGGGGAGCTTTTCACGCAAAAAAAACGTTTTAAATTGAAAAAAGTTTTTCCCAAAACCCAATTTTGAGAGCTATAAAATTTTTTCATATTTTGGCCACAGGTTTGTGAGGTCTTATTTTTTTCGGGAAAATTGGGGTTTTTATTGGGCCATTTTTGAGCACGTGAATTTTTTTATGCTTTTTTTTTTTTGATTTTTGGAGGTTTTTAAGAACCAAAAAAAAAACAATTTATGAATTTCTTTTGGGGGAGGCGTTTTTTTACCCTTTGGTGTGGTAAAATTGATTAAAAAAAAAATTTTATCTTCGGGGGGTACGATTATGGGAACCTCAATTTTTTTCATTTTTTCCTGTTTTGGGGTTTTTTTGAATTTTAAAAAAAAATTTTTTATAAAAAAAATTATTTTTGCATCGCTTTTTTTGGGACTATAATTTTTTTTTTTTTGTGTTTTTCGTATGCGGCCGTTTTTTGCGGCAAAATGATTTTTTTAGCGGTACCCCTGTTTATTTATACGGTTTTTTTTGATCGGTGTTATTCCCCTTTTTGTTGGGGGGTTGATGATAAAGCATTGATTTTTTTTTCGTTTTTTTTTTTTTTAAGGGGGGTTTTTTAAAGGGGAAATATGGGCAATTTTTTTGGGGGGGGGGGTTTTTGGGGGCGGCGATAAACCCAAAAAGTGTACTTTTATTGCTTTGTTTTTTTTTTTACGGAAAAAGTGAATTAAATTGGGGGAAAATTTAAAATTTTTTTTTATTTTTTTTTGGGTTTTTTTTTTAAAAAAAGTTTTTTTTTTTTTAATTTTTTTTTTGTCCCAGGGTGGGACCCCGTATTTTTTCGATCGGGGGTGACACACTCTTCACACCGCGTGCCAGGGGGGGGCAGCCCGGTTCTCAGTGCCTCCCCTCAAAAAGGCACTGAGGGGGGCCCCCTCCAGGACCCCCCGGGGATCTTTTGGTCGGGTCCCGGGAGGGGGAAGCCCCAGAACAGCCCCGATCCCCATCGCGCTGCTTTTTGGGGTTTGGGGGGGGCGGGGGCCCCCCCCTGCGCAAACCCCCCCCTCCCCCCGTACAAAACCCCGTATGTTTTTATCCGGTTAAAAGGGGGTTTGTTTTGCCGGGGGGCGGCCCCCTGACCCCCCTGAACCGAGGGGTAGTGTATAATAGGGACACCCCCCCGATCGTGCGCCCCCCCGGGAGGGCCCCATGACAAAAATCAAAACCCGCCCCCGGGCATAGGGCCCCGGTCCCCGGGGGGGAAGTAGTCCGAGGCGAAAGGGGGGTTTTAAAACCCCACACAATTAAAAAAAATTTGGGGGAAAAATTGGGTACTCCCCACCCAAACCCCAAAGGGGCCCCCCCCCGGGGTTTTTTTGGCGTATGCCCATGTTTTCCCCCCCGGGGGGGGGGAGCGTGCCCCCGGCGCGTTTGGCCCCCCCGGGGGAACCCCCTTTCCCCATCCCCCCGGGCCCCGGGGGGGTTTGCGGGGGCCCCCTTGGAAAATACAGATCCGCCAAGGGAGAGGTGGGGCCGCGGGGTTTTTACCCCGGCCCCTAGACCCCAAATTTTGGGGACCAAGTTCTTGTCCCAAAAAAAAAAATAAAATCTTCTGAGGAGCTGTTCCCGCGAATATTTCCCCTGGGACCCCAAAAATTTTTAAAAAAAAAGTGGTGGGGAGCCCGGGGTGGGGGCCCGGGAACACTTTTTAATTGGGTGTCAAAATTTTTTTTGGGGTCCGCCTACCAAAAAGAAAAACCCCGTGCTTCTTCCTTTCCCCTGCGCTGAAACAAACATTTTTATGTGTAAAAACAAATCAAAAAAGGTGAAAATTTTTTAAAAAAAAGAAAACGGGCATTTTCATTTCCCCCCAAACCCAAATTTTTAAAATTTATTCTAAAAAAAATTTTTTCTGCGTTTATGAGATTTTTGTGAAACCCGGTTATTTCTGCCCCAAAAGGCCCCCCCCCCCCCCCTGTTGTTACATGATCCCCCAGCCCCCAAATTTTGTTTTTGGGGGTTTGGGGGCCCCCTCCCCAGTCCCAGAGGGTTGTTGGTGCCCCCAAAAAAGGGGGGAAAATGTGCAATGGGTCCTTTTGTATGCTTAAAAAGGGGAAAAGCCACATAAGGAGACCCCTACCCAGATCGCTAAAGCGTCGCGATTTTTGATGCAGCGCGAATCGTTGCGACGTGCGTTTTGTAATTTTAAACGTGTGGCCCCCCTGTAAATTGCTGATCGTTCCGAAGTTTGGACCGTTTTTTTTTCTTGGCGTTCCCGCTGGTGGGCCGAATCGCTGTTTTTGACACCCCCTTTTTGGGAAAAAAAAGACGACCCCGTTTTGGGGGCCATTTTCCCCGGGGGCGCAGGGGGACTAGGTTTTTTTTAGCGGCACAGACTGGATCCAGTAAATTTCAAAGCAGGCCCAGCAGGCCCCAGGAGCGGGCGTTTGGGGGGAAATTTCCCTTTAATAAAGCGTCGAGAAAAATTAAAAGGGGGGCGCTTATGTTTTTCAGCGGGGGCAAAACATTAAATTTAACCTAATTTTTTTAAAAAAACTAAAACGTGACCCCCCCAAACTGGATGAGGGGCTGGAAAAGGTTTTTCGTCATTTCTGCTGTGAAAATCCTAACGACCCCAAAAATTTTTTATAAAAGTCGCACCGTGATGTTCGTTGATGGGGGTTTCCCCCTTTTGGGAAACTTTAGCGCCTTTTTTAAACATCACACCCCAAAAAACTCGTTTTGCTTGGTCTTGTGGATCCTAGTGTTATCCCCTTGTGTGATACCCCTTTTAAAAGGGGGCTTCTGAGCTGGATTTTTTAATGCCCGCTGTGGTGAAAAAGAGGGAGGGGCGGGGGGTACTGTGAAAAAAGGGCCCCTTCTCCCCCCCCCCAAGACGGGGAACTTTTTTTATGCCCCTGTGATTATTTTTTAACTAGAGAAAATTGGGTGATCAAAAAAATGCAATTTTCCCTTCAAAAGAAGGGAGCAGATTTCTTCATATCCAATTATTGGGGGTAATCATCCTCACTTAAAATTTTAATGATTTAAAAAAGTTCTCCCCGTGTCAGTAAAAAAAAATTGAAATTTTTTTTGTTTTAAAGTTTTTTATGCAAAAAACCCCCCCCCCAAAAAGCGGGGGTTTTTTGGGGGGGGTGTACGGGGGACAACAAAAGAAAAGAGACAAAGATTTTTCAGTTCCCAAAAGGGGGCCCAAAATTTTTAAAAAAAATATTCTCAACCAAAAAGGGCCCCCTTTTGCCTTTTGCAGGGTTAGCTTTATAAAAAGGGCCCCTTTGAGACCCCCCCAATCCGGGGCCAGAGTTGAAGGGGGTGGGGTCGTCACCCTTTTTGGGGGAGAGGGGGTAGCGGTCCCGGTGGGCTGGTTTTTGGGGACTCCCCTAAGAACGAATCGGCAGTTGTGGACCCACCCAGCTCCTTTTATACGGGGGTGATTTCGGGGTCAGCGGGGGGCCTAGCGATGTGAAGGGGTCTATTTTCCCTTTGGGTGGGGGGAAATTTTAAAAATTTTAGAATCCCCTTTTTAATTTAAAACCCCCCCATGGGTTTAAAAAAAAGTTTAAAAATCCCGGGTTTTTTTTTAAATTTTGGGGCCCCAAAAAAAATAAAAGCTCACTTGGGGTCCACTGAAAATTTTTTGTCCCAAAACCCAAAATTTGGTTTTTTTTTGTAGAAAATAAATTTCCCCGGGAGAGATTCCCCTTCCCCCCAAAAAGGGTGGAGTTGTCGGGGGGAAAGATAAAACAGTTGTATGGTAAAAAACAGCAAATATTTTTTTTTCGGTTTTCAATTCTTGTAACTGTAAAATTTCTTTTTTTTTAAAAGGGGGGTTTTTGTAAATAATTTTTAAACTATGTGAATTTTAAAAAATTAAAATGTTTTTTTTATCCTTTTTGAGAAAAAAAAAAAAGCCTAATCTGATGATAAAATTTAATCCCCTTTTTTGGGAATTTGGGGGGAAAAAAAAAGAACAGGCAATAACCCCTTCTTGGGAAAAATTTCTCCCAAGGGAAAAAAAAAGTTTGGTTCTTTTTGTCCACAATGTTCAATGATGCCGTTGTTTGTAGGAAAGGGGGGCATGAAAAGATTGATATACAGTTTTTCACAAATTTTTTGATTAATGTTTTCCCCCTAGCCCTTGGGGGTCCCCGTGGGGGGCCATCATGGCAAAAGGGGAAAAAAGTAAGAGATACGGTCAACATTGATGAGATTGTTAGGATTAATCCCCCAAAGGAAATATTTTAAAAAGAAATTAGGTAAAAGCTGAAATTTTTTTCCCCCAAAAAGTTCCCCCTTTTTTTATATAAAATGCTGCCCCAAAAAAGATAATTTTCAAGTAAAAGGGTTTTCCCTTAAAATTAGTATTTTTTTAGGATCTTTTGGGGTGTCTCTCACATCCCCGGAATGTAAATAAAATTGCAATAAAAACCCCCGAAAAAAGGAGGGAGAAAAGGGGTTTTAGGGGACTAGTTTTAGGAAAAGGGCAGTGTTCCGATTTTGGGGGGTTTAAACCCAGGTTTTTAAAGGTGCTAGTAAGCGTAGTTTTGGTTTTGGCGTTTTAAAAAGAAATTCGAAAATGTATAGATGGAAAACCCCCTTTTCGGCTCCATTCAATGAATTTTCTGAAAAATTTTTAAAAATTTAATTTAAGATTTAAAAAATCCTGTTAAAACATGATTATCTTGGATGTGGAGTAAAAATCTCCACCCCCAAATGGGGCCCAAAGTAACCCAAAGGTTTTAAAAAGGGCATTTTCTGGGAGCCCAAATCCCCTTTTTAAAAAACAGAGAAAAAGAAAAAAAAAGGGAAAAAAAAGTACAGTAAATTGTTTTTTGAGTAAAAAAAAAAAGTTTTAAAAATTAAATTTTAAAAAAAAAAAAAAATATAAATATTCAAAACCCCCCCTTTTTTTCCCCATTTTAAAAAAAACCCAAAAAAAAAAAACCAAATTTGGTGGGAAAAAAACCCCCTGATGTATAAAAAAAAAAAAAACTAACCCCTCGCCCAAACGGCGTGGGGGAAAAAAAAAAAATCAAAACCCCAGTATTAGTTTTTTTTTTGGGTTCCCCCAACTTTTCAATAAAATGCAATAACGGGGGAAAAAGGGGGTTACCCCAAAAGATATAAAAAAATCATTGGCTCGCAAAAAAAAAACCGTCACCCCCCCCCAGCCCCCCCAAAAAAAAAGGGGGGGGTGTGGTTTTGGGAAAAAGGGGGCTTTTTTTTTTTTTTTTTTTTAAAAATTTTTTTGGGGTTTTTTTAACCATTAAAAGAGAAAAAATGTTTGGGAAACTGCAAAAACGAAAGGGTTGGAAAAAAGAAGGGGGGTCTTTTTTAAAATTTTTGTAAACTTTGGGGAAAAAAAAAAAAAAAAATTGGGGAAATTATTTTTTTTTTTAATTTCATGCCCCATGGAAAATTTTTTTTTTCCCCCTTTTCCCGTCACTATTGGGAAAAAACAATGTGTATAAAAAAGGGTAATTCGTTGCAAAAAACAAGCTTCACATGGAATATTTTGGGGAAAAAAAAAAAATTGTGGGGGGGTTTGTTTTTTATTCGGCATGTTCCCTTGGGGTTGTCCCCCAACTGGATGACTGAAAAATTTTTTATCTTTCCCCTTTTTTTTTTCTAAAGTATACCTTTACCTTTTAAAAAGAGGGTATATGAATAACTAATTTTGGGGGCCCTAAAAAAAATTTTAAAAAGTGAATTTTTTCACCTGGGAGGGAAAATCCCCGTGGTGTGTGCTGGGGTAAATCAATAAAAAATCTATTGATATGGGGTTGGTCTACATATCCCGCTAAAATTTTTTTAATACAGGTTGTGCTTCCCCCCTTTTAAAACTTTTCCCCTTTTCCCCAAAAAAAGATTAGTGCCGTGGCCAACCGGGTTTTAGGGTCCCCCCTTTGGGGGGGCAATGAAGAAAAAAGATTCGCTGGCACTCTCCCCCCTCTGTAACACAAAGTTAGAAAAAGACAAACATTAAATTTTTTTGCTTTGGGTTATATAGGCCCAATATTTCCCCCAACCCCCTTTTTTTGACATCCCTACACTGTCCCCCCGGGGACAATTTTAATTCCCCATCAGTATGTTTTTTGGGGGGTGGGGGGAAACCCGAAAACCCCCGGGGGGAAAACCCCCCAAACACGGGGGGCAATGACTCCTTGCGATGTTGTCCTTATAAGGTTTTCCCTAGCGTGCAAAGCAAAAAAGCTATCCCCCCGAGCCCCCCGGAGCCCGCCCATGGGGATTCATAGGCAAAGTATAGCTTTTTTTTTCAATAAAGAAATGAAAAATTTACTAGAAAAAGAAAAAACAAAGGTTTGGGGTTTATTTTGAATGGCCACTTGCTGTTTTCATTGGAAAAAATGCTTCTTTCTTTCTTACAAGTTTTTAGGTTGCTGTTTGGCTAGGGATTTTGGGGTTTTTTTGCGGGGTTTTTTTGAAATAACTCCCGGGCCCCCGCTCATTTCCCCCTGCGATTTAAAACCCCATGCCAAGAAAAAAAAGGACTCTATTCACCAACAGACAAAATCCCCAAACAAAATAAGGGTTTGGGGCCCCTTTAAAAGAGGGATTAAAAACCCCGAAAGGGCGCCTGACCCGGGGAAGCCCAATTTAAAAAAGGTAAAAAAAAAGAAAACGACCCCTTTACATGTGATCCCCAGTTTTCCCCCAGGGTACGAAAAATAGAGCGAGTTTCTGGGGGAAAGGGGGAAACCCCCGGAAGGCATTGGGGGGGCCGTCATTAAAAAATGGGTGTGGTGTAACAGGGCCCAGGTTTTTTTTGGAAAATGAAAGGCCCCAAAATGCCATTAGGGAAGGCAATAAAGGGTTAAATTTTTCTTATATAAGCTTGATGTATAGAAAAAGTAAAAAGACCCTTTTGGTAGGGTAAATTTGTGAAATGTGGGCCCTTTTTCATAAATTTTTATGCGTGTACCACATCCCCCAAAAATAGTGGGGAAGGCCCAAAAAAAAAAACCCCGATTAAAAAAAATTTTTTAAAAATATTGGATTTCTGTGTACCCCATTACTATTATTTTGAGATGAAGAGGGGATTTTTTCCCATTATATTGCCCTTCCCCGTCGCCCTGTGCCCGATTTTTAACAACCGGGGTTTTTAAAAAAAAAAAAAGATTTTTACTTTTTTCCCCGTAAATTGTGGGATACATGCATTGGGGAAGTAGAGCGAGTGTGTTAAAGTATTTTCCCCACCCCGCCTTTTTTCCGGGGGGCCCCGGGTTCTGTCCCCTTTCAGTGACATCCCCCTTGAGATTTCCTTTATCCCCTGGTTGTGTTTTTCCCCAAAAAGCTTTTTCAATCAAATTATGGGTGTCAGAACGGACCCCCTAGATTACATTTTAAAGATTTTCGGGTGAAGAGAAAGAGTGGTCGGAAGTCCCAAGAGGGTAAAATCATGGAAAAAAGAGAACAGCTGGATCATGGGGGGCTTCTTTAAGTCCATCAGAGAATATTAGTTTTCTCTAAAATTAAGCAGAAATGTTGTTAAAAATTCTCTTTATTAACAAAATAATAAGTCATCTAATGGTGATAAATTTTGTATTTGATATACAGACCTTTATAGAGCAAACTTGTGCAAAATCAAAGGGGAAACCCGTGTCAAAGGTTCAGTTATCTGTAAACGAAAAAAAGAGACATATGGCAAATCCAAAAATTTCCCAAAAATTAAAGGAGACTATTCTTTCAATTAACTTTTCAAAAAATGTAAGTGTTCACTTTTAAAACTCTGCATTGGTAACTCTTACCCTTTTATCCTGATTTTCAATAGTGTCCCCCCCTTTTTTGGGTTTTATCCCGTCTTTTTCCCCTTTAGTAAAAAAGACAGAAGCGCGTTGGGGACATATACGCAAATCTGTCGTGTAGCTTGAACCCAGCTGATGTGAAAAAAATTATTGGAAAAGAAGCTTTGAAAAATATATTTTTACACTGACTCTTCCTCTTCAACCCCCTTCTTTTTTGGGAAAATAGGAGTGGCTGGAACAGACTTATGCAGTTTTCCCTTGCCAAGATGGATTTGAGTTTTTTTTTTTTTTTTTTCCCCAAACGGGGTCAAGTTTAAAAGCCAGGGGGGAAGGGTTTTTATTCTTGTAGATTCCTTTTTATAACTTAGAATGGTCAGCATATAAGGTATAACAATTCTAAAATTTGCAGATTGTAAACGGGAAAAGGGCAGGGGATTTTTATTTTTTCCCCCTTTTATGATTCTCTGTGAGGGGGAAAAAAAATTTAAAAAAATGCACCAATTCCCCCGGGGGGGGGCTTTTTGCTGCGAAACCGAAGTATAAAAAAAAAATTATGAAAATTTAAAATCCCTTCAAGAGGTTGTTACTTTAAAGGGATGGGACCCCATTTTGGCTTTATGGATAAAAATAGGAATGGGATCCCCCAAAATAACCCATCGGGATCTATCATTCATTGACAGTTTTCAGCCCCAAAAACCTTTTTTAAAGTTGGTTTTCGTATGAATCTGGGGGTGGAGGGGGGTGTTTTTTTCTTCCCCCCCGTCCTCGGGTTTTTGTTGTCGTCTGTGCACAGCCCCAAGGGTAGTGTTTCCCATTGCGCTTTTAAAATCCCCCGCACCTGCGCGTGTGCTTTGCCCCAAAGTGGGAAAGATAAAATCATTCAGGATGCGAACATTTTCGGTATTTCCCCTTTCCCGGGGAAAACAACTCCCATCCTTTAAAGTGCGTTTTTTTTTGTTCTGTCATAGCAAGTTTAAACAGTTTGGGCTCCCGGAATTGTCTCCTGTTTTTGTGTTGGCCCCTCCCCCCTGGTATCTATGTTTGCCATGGCTTTGGGTAGCCCGTGATAGTTAAATTCCGGTTTTGGGGGGAAGGGGAGTTTGAATTAGTAGCAGCAGTTGGGGTAGATTTCAGGATTTGGGCAAATTTTTTTGTTGTGTTTATTAATCGTTCCCCTTTTGATTTCCCCCTTACTTTCCCTTGATTTCAATCTATTGTTTGGTAGTGCATTTGTATGATTGTAGTTTTATTTTACCCTTTTTCCCCTGTCTGTCGGGTTTGTGTTTTCCCATCATTTTGTTCCATATCTCCTGGCTGGGGAAGGATAAATCACCCCTGCATACAGGAAAAACAAGGTCGGAAAAAGTCTCCCCTTCGGGGGTAATCTGAGGTCAAGGGATACCCTAGGGTCCCTAGGTTGAGTGACGGAAGGAGAATGCTGGGGAACCCCGTCAGTCCGAAACCCCCACGATGATGCAGCCCCACTTTCATGTGGGGTGGTGTTTTGGGAAAAACTGTGTTGCTTGGGCCCCAGAAAGCGTTATTGGGGGCCAAAAAGGTAATTTTGGATCTTGCCCACGCCCTTTCCCCTCCTCATTGGGGGCCCCCCACATGTCTTTGAAATAAAAATCCCTTTTACAATTGTGTGTAGAAAAAGTTTTTTTTCTGCTCATTTCCATAAAGGACCCTATGGAGTGTATGGCTTATGTGTTCATATGGTAGAAATCCCATTTGTTTGGGAAAAACTTTGCACCCCCTTAAAAGGTTATTTTTTCCCTTGGGCCCCCTTGATTAATAACTTCCTTTCCCCAGGCTGGAGTTTTGGGCCTGAGGTAACAGATAGTCACCGGACCATGTTATCGGCCCCTATTATGAGATCCCAGAATTCTGGGGTAAGGGGTGGTACCCCTATCTTTCTGAAAATACGGGAGTTCCCCGGGGTATAGTTAGAGCAAAGGCTAGCTGCAGTGCTTTTGCCATCTAAAACTTTGTTATAACCCCTAAAAAAGTCGTGTAACAAAAGTGGAAAAGGAAATTAGTTTGCATTAACAAGGGGCATTTACTTTACATTCGAGAATTACTCTGTGACTTGAAACAATTTTTGCCAAACAGAGGATCTTTCGGTTGAAACAAAAAACCAGGAATACTGTGTTCCCCAGGCTACGGGTGTAAAGGCAACTCCAAAAAGTAAGAGAGAAATTATTATTTGGGTTACAAAAATGCAGAATTGTGAAGTTTAACCTAATTTTGCATTTGTGAATGGAATAGGGGGATGTTTTTTTTTAAATTTAAAAATAAAAAATGATAAAATTAATCAATATTAAAGGTTGCCCATACTTCATACTTATGACCTTTTAAAAGGTGGTACAATGTTGATTGGTTGTGGTTGAAAGCATCCCCCGATAGTGTTTTTTGTCGGCGGGGGGAGTCCGGAAAAAGTCAATGTGGAGTGCCTGTTTTGAAAGTTGGGGCAGGATATGCACTCACTTATGTTTAATAGGGGGGGAAATTGAACCCAAGTGGCCCCCCCAAAAGAGGAGCAGTCCAAAATTTTTTCCGGTCGGTGGCTGCCGCCGCTGCTCCGAGAGCGTGATGGTAAAAATGATAAAATAATGGAAACCCCCTTTTAAGATACAAAAAAAAAAAATGTTTTATGAAAATTTGGCCCTAGTGCTCCTAGGGGTTTAATCACAGGAATGTAGATAATACCAATTGTAAATAATGAAGAAATGATATTTATGTTTGTGTGTATGTGCGCATTCGGCATCCTCCCAAAAACATAAAGTAGCACAGATTAATTTTTATTTAATCACATTTAAACCCAAATTACAAAAAAGCTCCCCTTTGTTTCTTTTATTTTTCGGTAGGGATTGATTGGTTTTAAATTTTTGAAAACATTTGAATGTTCTCGTATGGGCTATCTCCCCAATCCTTTTTTAAAAATTTATGTTGCTAGTTAAATCATATACGGGGTGAACGGTCCCTATTGCAAGTTTAGCAATTATTTTTTTCCCCAGAAAATGGTCAGTTTCATTGAAAGGTAGAGGCACCTTTTCTCCGGGGGCAGGGTTTTTTTAGGGGGTTCGTGGTAAAGGGACTTGGTTGCCATTTTGTTCCCCGAAGCGTAACCGAGGGTTTTGGGGGTGGAATTTGGGGTTGCCCCTTTAGAGACATTGTTTTCCTGGGTTTGTACAATAAGTCTAGGAGTGGGGTCAGATAAGGTGTGGAAAACACAGTAATGAAGCAGCACTTCCAATAAAAATTTATTTAAAAGGGGAAATATATCAAAATAAATATTTTTTTTTTTGATCAGGGGTTTTTTTTAATAATTTTTTTAAAAAAAAATTTTTGCCAATGTTTTTTTCGTGTACAAACTTTTTAAAAAAAAAAAAATTAGTAAACTTACAATTTTCCAGTGGCCCCAGGGTTCAGGGCTTACTTCCGTCCTTTAGAATGACTTTTCGAAGGTCCCTAATCAGAGAGGTTAAGTGACCCGTAAACCCCTGTAAAAGTGATAACTAGCTCCCCCCCTCAAGTAGGCGTGTCCCCCTTTACCCCTCCCCCCCTTTTTTCCATGGTGTGAACACATCATTGATGTTCAATACAAAAGATAGATTGGGGATTGATTTGTTGGCTAGTACATGTTTTGTTTCCTTTAAACAAGGGAAGTAAAGCAAAAAACCAGTGGCAGTTTTTTTTTTTTTTTTAACAAGTTTATGACATTAAAAGAATAAACTTTCCCCTTTTTTTAAATAAAGGCCCCGTTTTAAAATCCCGGGCCCTTTTCCCTTGTCCCCCTGGTAACTTTAGGTTGTCATTAATATGACGGGGTTGTTTACAAATTTTTTGTACTTGGGCCAAGCCCATATTGGGAAAAAAGCATTGTCAATAATTTAGTCAAATTTCTCATCCTTGATAGTGTACCCCAAAACAGCACAGATCCCCCTATTTCATTTTACTACGTTTTTGGTTTGGTGTCATCATTCAATGCTTTTCTTTTTAAATGGATCTTTTAGATAAGAAAAAGTTTATGTGAAGTCAAACTTTTTGTGTAAATTCATGTATTCCCAAATAAATAACAATTTTGAAAAAAAATTAAAATTTCTTAATCTTCGAAAAAATTGTGTCGCCCCCCAAATTTCCCCCGAAAAATTTAGGCATAAATAAAAAAAAACTATTATGGGGCTCTGATTTGTGCAAAAATTGTGATAAGATAACACGGGTAGGGAAAATGGAATTAGAATGCCCATTTTTTTAAAAAATTTTTACATTAACTGCACTTTAAAAAAAAATGTAACAAAAATTTATAAAACCCTCATGGTACAGTTTCCTTTTAACAGCCCCCAAAGATTGTAAAGATTTTTGGTTCTTAGGATGTGCAGGGGGTTTGAAAAGTGTCGGGTATGAACTTTAATAAAAGTGTTTTCATAAATTGAAATATCAAAAAGTTAATTTTACAGTTTTTCCCTTTAAAAAGACGGTTTTGGTAAGAATTATGAAAAATTTTTAGCGAAAAAGGAAGGGAGAACATGTCTTTAAAGTGGGTGGCGGACCCCACACGGAAAAAATCAGATTAAAAGAGTGTTGACGGCCCCCCCAGTTGGGGTTTTACCCCATTCAGCCCGTCAAATAAAAAGAAAACCCACCAGGTAGAAAAAACCCCCTTCTGAGGACTTCAGAGAAAAACCCCCAAGCGGTTAGCATATAGCTGAAAAAACCCCCCAAATCCCCGGTACTCTCTGAAACCCGACAGCGATGAGCTGCAATGCGGAACAGGCCTTAGCGAGCACCCGCCCCCAAATACTAAGAGAAGGGTCAAGCATCTGAAAAACAAACAAAAATTTGCATGGGAGGGGTGGTTTCCCTTTTCTTCGCTAAAAGATTTTAAAAGGGAAGTTTTAAAAATGTCTTTCAGGGATAAAGGGGGGAGAAATAGTCTTACTAGTGGGAGTCCCAAAGCATCCAAAAAAAAGGGTGGGGAAAAAAAAAAAAAGGGCAATACCCAACCCAAAATAAATAAATGGAAAAATAGCCTAAATCAATTCCCAAAACTTTTTAATACGCGCCCGCAACCCCAAACCCAAGGGGCCCCTTGCGGAAGCATGATCCACCTTTTAAAATTAGTAAATTTTGGGGGACCCGG
>JARQOD010000001.1:116402700-116485225 GCA_033576555.1 Oophaga sylvatica | reverse complement strand
CTCTTTTGCCCGGGGCCCATAAAAACCTGGAGCCGGCCCTGAGTGGCCTGTAAAAGTTTGGGCACCCTGTCGAAAATTACTGTTATTGTGAACAGTTAAGCAAGTTGAAGTTAAAATGATCTCTAAAATGCCTAAAGTTAAAGCTCACACATTTCCTTTTGCATTTTAGGCAACATATATATATTGTAAGCTTTTCAGGGATATAGCTCTGGGATCGCCGTCCGGGTAGACGGAGTGGCACGGAAACAGTTCATTCACAGACAGCAGTTCTGGTAAAAACTGGCCGCAACCAGTTTTATTAAAGTCCACAGCAAACAGAACATAAGCAAAACCAAATCATAAACATAAGCCCTGGGCTTGTCCAGCCACTTACTACACTTAGATAGATTTCCCTCTCTATCCGGGTCCAGACTCTAACAGCCTGTCCCCAAAACAACACATATGTTCAGTAATTACCAGCATGGAGGTTCGCAGAGGCTCCTCTTTGTGTCTAAAGGCATATCCCACGTCCAGACTTGAGAGAGCTCCCCTCCTATTCAGCAGCTATCCGCATGGATTCTCACAGAGACTACTCCTGTGTCCGGGGTACATCGAGCACCCAGACTGAGACAGCTCATACTCCTGGAGACTCCTTCTTGTGCCTGGACTCCTTGTCCAGACTAAGCGAGCTCTCCTCCTATTCAGCAACTACCAGCATGGATTCTCACAGAGACTACTCCTGTGTCTGGGGTACATCGAGCACCCAGACTGAGATAGCTCAAACTCCTGGAGACTGCTTCTTGTGCCGGGACTCCTTGTCCAGACTAAGCGAGCTCTCTGACTGTGTTTGCAGACACCTACTTCTGGTCTCCTAATTAACACCTGAGTAGTTTCAGGCCTGAGCTGCAAGTGTGTAATGAATGTAAGGTGTAGTGACCTTTCTCTACCACTAGGTTTACAAAGCCACACATTTCCCTTATACCATACAGCACAGTACCTAGGTGAAATGTACACCCCATTCGATACATATTCCTTCACTGTCTCACAATATATATTGTAAGCTTTTCAGGGGATATAGCTCCGGGATCGCCGTCCTGGTAGACGGAATGGCATAAAACAGTTCATTCACAGACAGCAGTTCTGGTAAAAACTGGCCGCAACCAGTTTTATTAAAATCCACAGCAAACAGAACATAATCAAAACCAAATCATAAACATAAGCCCTGGCTTGTCCAGCCACTTACTACACTTAGATAGATTTCCCTCTCTATCCGGGTCCAGACTCTAACAACCTGTCCCCAAAACAACACATATGTTCAGTAGTTACCAGCATGGAGGTTCGCAGAGTCTCCTCCTTGTGTCTGAAGGCATATCCAACGTCCAGACTTGAGAGAGCTCCCCTCCTATTCAGCAGCTATCCGCATGGATTCTCACAGAGACTACTCCTGTGTCCGGGGTACATCGAGCTCCCAGACTGAGACAGCTCATACTCCTGGAGACTCCTTCTTGTGCCTGGACTCCTTGTCCAGACTAAGCGAGCTCTCTGTCTGTGTTCGCAGACACCTACTTCTGGTCTCCTAATTAACAGCTGAGTGGTTTCAGGCCTGAGCTGCAAGTGTGTACTGAATGTAAGGTGTAGTGACCTTTCTCTACCACTAGGTTTACAAAGCCATACATTTCCTTATACCAGTCAGCAAAGTATCTAGGTGAAATGTACACCCCATTCAACACACATACTCTCACTGTCTCACAATATATATTCATCTTTTCCATTTAAAAATTACAAAAAGGAAAATGGCCCAATGCAAAAGTTTGGACACCTTTGGAGATTTGTGTGCTCAGATAACTTTGATCATGGTTTTAGACCTTAATTGGCCTGTTAGGGTTATTTCTTATTTACTATCATCATTAGGAAATGCCAGATGATGCAAATTTGCTAGCTTTATAAAAACCCAGCCTCCTCTAACCTTATGCCAAAAACGGCAGCCATGGGTTCGTCTAAGCAGCTGCCTAGCACTCTGAAAATGAAAATGGTGGAGGCCCACAAAGCAGGAGAAGGCTATAAGAAGATAGCAAAGTAGGCCTTTCCTCAGTTTGAAATGTAATTAAGAAATGGCAGTTAACAGGAACAGTGGAGGACAAGAGAAGGTCTGGAAGACCAAACAAAATTTAAGTAAGAGCTTTTCGTAGGATTGCTAGTGAGGCAAATCAAAACCTCTGCTTGACTGCAAAAGACCTTCAGAAAGATTTAGCAGACTCTGGATTGTGGCACATCGTTCTACTATTCAGAGACAGCTGCACAAATATGGCCTTCATGGAAGAGTCATCATAAGAAAATCTCTCCTGCATCCTCACCATAAAATTCAGCGTCAGAAGTATGCAAAAGAACATCTAAACAAGCTTGATGCATTTTGGAAACAATATACAAAAAAAGGTTGCAATCTATCGTGCCAAAGCATGTCAATGTTAAATATGAAACATGAATAGCAATATGGCTTTTGAATATTAGGAAAAAATGAATGAGACGCTTTGCACAAAATTTGGCCAAATAATGCCTGCCCATACACCATCATCAAGGTGGTCTCAAAACGTATGAGTCCCTGCCTATGTGAACATACCTCTATTAGGCTGATATCTGAATTCCTGGGTGAATGTGGACACCTCTGTCAGCAAAGTTTGCCTTTCTGGGTAAGCAAGAACCTGCTGTAATTAAAATCACCACATGGTGATGGGCGGAGTGCTCGGTCAGTAGGCTAACACAGAAGTAAGAGAAACCTGACTGGCACATCCAAACTAGTGTGAATTAGGTGCATACCAGGAGCAGCTACCTCCATAGACAATATACAAAAAAAGGTTGCACTCTATCGTGCCAAAGCATGTCAATGTGAAATATGAAACATGAATAGCAATATGTCTTTTGAATATTAGGAAAAAATGAATGAGACGCTTTGCACAAAATTTGGCCAAATAATGCCTGCCCATACACCATCTTCAAGGTGGTCTCAAAACGTATGGCCAAATTTTGTGCAAAGCCTCTCATTCATTTTTTCCTAATATTCAAAAGCCATATTGCTATCCATGTTTCATATTTAACTAGTTAATAGGCGCGGGCGGATGGCGATTCTGCTCGTGCCTATTGCGAGCACATGTCAGCTGTTTATAAAAGCTGACATGTTGCGACTTTGAGGTGGGCTCACCGCCGGAGCCCACCTCAAAGCGGGGGATACTGCCAGATGACGAACTATTCCATCATCTGGCAGTAAGGGGTTAATATTTGTTAAAATGTTCATTTTATATTATATTAATTTATTAATATTATATAATCTATAATAAAAGCACTGGATGTAAGATATACACTGCTTATCTAGTGCAAGGGGCACATTTCCATTATCTGTCCATTTCATCCTTCTTCTCTGCTAGATTTCTAAAACTTAATATGGACAAAATAGAATTCATCGTCTTTCCCCATCTCACTCGACCCCTCAACGGAATTATCCATTACAGTAAATGGCTGCTCACTCTCCCCAGTCCCACAAGCTCGCTGCCTCGGGGTAATCCTTGACACTGATCTCTCCTTCAAGCCATATATCCAAGCCCTTTCCACTTCCTGCAGGCTTTAACTCAAAAATATTTCCCGGATCCGTACATTCCTCAACCAAGAATCTGCAAAAACTCTAGTCCAATGCCCTCATCTCCCGCCTCGACTACTGCAACCTCCTGCTCTGTGGCCTCACCTCTAACACTCTCGCACCCCTCCAATCTATTCTAAACTCTGCTGCCCGACTAATACACCTGTTCCCCACTATTCCCCGGCCTCTCCCCTCTGTCAATCCCTGCACTGGCTTCCAATTACACAAAGACTCCAGTTCAAAACCCTAATCATGACATACAAAGCCATCCACAACCTGTGTCCTCCATACATCTGTGACCTCGTCTCCCGGTACTTACCTGCACGCAACCTCCGATCCTCACAAGATCTCCTTCTCGACTCTCCTCTTTACACAATCGCATACAAGATTTCTCCCGCGCATCACCCCTGCTCTGGAACTCTCTACCCCAACATATCAGGCTCTCGCTTACTGTTGAAACATTCAAAAAGAACCTGAAGACCTACCTCTTCCGACAAGCCTACAACCTGCAGTAACCACCGATCCACCAAACCGCTGCACGACCAGCTCTACCTTCACCTATTGTATCCTCACCCAGCACTTGTAGATTGTGAGCCCTCGCGGGCAGGGTCCTCTGTTATGTTTCGGTAGCTGAGTAGGACAGGAACAACAGCAGGGCAGCCGAACACCTGAGATGTTGGTAACTGATGGGTTGCAGATTCCTAAACTAAAGACACAACTAGAGGTAGCCGTGGAGCGTTCCTACGTTGATCCTAGACGCCTCGTCACAGCCTGAGAGATAACTACACCTAAAGGCAGAAAGATGAAAGCTATCTGCCCCGGAGCAGATCCCCAAAGAAAATAGGAAGCCCCCAAACATATAATGGCGGTTAGACAAGATGAAAATACAAACATAGGCAGAAAATAGACTGAGCAAACGCTGGGGCCACAAGTTGACTAAATAGGATAGGACAGAAGAGATTACTTTCAACAACCCAGAAAACCCTACAAAAATCCAACAATTCTGATTACAAAAATACTGAGATCACACGATCTCGCCACCCGCTAAATCAGATCTCAGTGTGAACAAAAACCAAGCCGCAGCCGCTGAAAGAACAGGAAAAAGCAAATGAGCAAATAACAGTGGCTGCACATAAACTGTGAGGAGCTCAGGCCCCAGGAGGGGACCTGGCTGATCTCCACAAAAGTGCAGAAAACAATGCAAAAAGCAAGCACAAAAAGAAAAGCAAAAAATATCTTATCTGAAGGAGATGCAGGCAAGACTCCAGCTAACTTCCAAATGAACCAGGAACCACAATTGAGACAAGAACAATTGATCACCGGCAACCATCATGGGAGGGAACTGTTGTGAATGGGTTTGAGATGAGTTCTGAGCAGAGACTCCCTCTGGTGGTTACAAGCGGTACTGGTCTGTTCAGTGAAGATTGTGAGGACTGGGAATCAGGTGTTACTGATTGGTCTTATATAAGGGAGTTACCTTCCCATCAGGGTTGCCGGTGATCAATTGTTCTGGTCTGGATCCTTTATTCCAGTTTCCCTTGTAGCCTGCTGTGTCGTGTCTGCATCTCCTGCTAACAGATAAGACATTTTCTTCTTTTGTGTTTGTGCTATATTTTTGCATTTTTTCCTGCACTTCTGTGGGGGCCTTCAGGGTCCCCTCCGGGGGCTTCTGCCCTCTCAGTTTTGTTCAGCCACTGATGTTTGTACTTTTGCTTTTTCCAGTTTTTTCAGTGGCTGCTGTTTTGATTTGTTACACCAGAGAACTAATTTAGGTGGAAGAGGTCGTGTGATCTCAGGTATTTTTGAAATTAGTAGAGTTGGCGCTTTTCAGGGTTTTCTGGGATTGCAGTAAGTACCCTTCCTATCCTTTTCTATTTAGTTAGTTTGGGCCCCAGTGTTTGCTCATACTATTTTCTTTCTGTGTCAGTATTTCATCTTGTCTAACCGCCATTACATGTTTGGGGGCTTTCTATTATCTTTGGGGTTCTGCTCCGGGGCAGATAGCTTTCCTATATCTATCTTTAGGTGTAGTTAGTTTCTCAGGCTGTGACGAGGCGTCTAGGACCAACGTAGGAACGCTCCACGGCTGCCTCTAGTTGTGGTGGTTAGTCAGGGTACTGCAATCTCATAGATTCCAACTGCTCTGGTGTATTTCCTTTTTTACCTGCACTCCTCAGCTACCGAATCATAACAGGGAACCTCCCTTATATCAGACCAGTCCGTGAACCCAGATTGCCACTCCTCGCTGAAATGTTCAGTACTGTCTGTAACCACCAGAGGGAGCCTCTGCTCAGAAACCATCTCTAGCACATTCATAACAGTACCCCCCTCTTGAGGAGGGGGTCACCGAACCCTCACTTGTGCAACCAGGCCGATCAGGATGAGCTCGGTGATAGGCACGGATCAGTCTCCTAGCATGGATGTCCGAAGCAAACACCCAAGAATTGTCCTCCTGACCATAACCTCTCCATTTAACCAAATACTGGAGTTTCTGTCTAGAAAAACGAGAATCCAATATTTTCTCAACCACATACTCCAGATTGCCCTCAACCAAAACAGGGTCAGGAGGCGCAGCCATAGGAACCACTGGCTCGACAAACCTCTTCAATAAGGACTTGTGGAACACGTTATGGATCTTAAATGTCCCTGGAAGAAGCAAACGGAAGGAAACAGGATTAAGAATCTCCATGATCTTATAAGGTCCAATGAACCTGGGCTTAAACTTTGGAGATGCAACCCTCATAGGGATATTTCTTGAGGACCACCAAACCAAGTTCCCCACTTTAAACCAAGGACCATCAGTCCTATGCCGGTTGGCAAACCGTTGGGCCTTCTCCTGAGAGAGAGACAACCTCTCCACTACCTGGTCCCAAATCTGCTGCATTTGCTCCACAACAGAGTCAACACCCGGCCAGACAGACAGAAGCCTCCGCCTGTCCCGAAGAAAATCGAGGGTGAAACCCAAAATTGCAGAAAAATGGAGACATCAAGGTGGCAGAGCTAGCCCTATTATTAAGAGCAAACTCAGCCAAAGGCAAAAAAGAGACCCAGTCATCTTGATCAGCAGACACAAAACATCTCAAATAAGTCTCCAAGGTCTGGTTTGTTCTCTCGGTTTGTCCATTGGTCTGAGGATGAAAAGCAGAGGAGAAAGATAATTGAACACCAAGTTTAGAACAAAATGTCCTCCAAAATCTGGAAACAAACTGGACTCCTCTGTCAGACACAATGTTCTCCAGAATGCCATGTAACCGAACCACGTGCTGAAGGAACAAAGGCACCAATTTGGAGGAGGAAGGTAACTTAGGTAATGGCACAAGATGTATCATCTTGGAAAACCTATCACAGATTACCCAGATAACGGTCATTCTCTGAGAGACAGGGAGGTCGGAAATAAAATCCATAGAGATATGGGTCCATGGCCTCTTGGGCACAGGTAATGGCATTAACAAACCACTAGAGCGAGAGCAAGGCTTGGAGCGAGAGCAAGTCCCACAGGACTGCACAAATTCCCTGACGTCACGAGACAAAGTATGCCACCAAAAGGACAGACTCACCAAGTCTCTGGTACCAAAAATCCCGGGATGACCAGCCAACGTGGAACAATGAATCTCAGACATCACACTCTTCTTCCACTGGTCTGGGACAAACAATTTCCCAATAGGGCAGCGCTTAGGTTTATCCTCCTGACACCCTTCCAGAGCCAGTCTCAAATTGGGCGAGATAGCGGAAAGAACTACACCCTCTTTCAAAATAACAGTAGGATCAGATAACTCAGGAGAGTCCGCAAAGAAACTCCTCGAGAGGGCATCCGCCTTAACATTCTTAGTGCCAGGAAGAAAAGAAACCACAAAATTAAAACGTGTGAAAAACAAGGCCCACCTGGCCTGTCTAGGATTAAGTCGCTTGGCTGATTCAAGATAAACCAGATTCTTATGGTCCGTGAGGACCACCACCTGACGTTTGGCTCCTTCCAGCCAATGTCTCCACTCTTCAAAGGCCCACTTCATGGCTAATAACTCCCGATTACCCACGTCATAATTACGTTCAGTTGGAGAAAATTTTCGAGAGAAAAAGGGACAAGGGTTACTCTTAGAGGTCTCTGGATCTCTTTGGGACAAAACGGCACCTGCCCCAATTTCAGAGGCATCAACCTCCACCTGAAACGGTAGAGAAACATCAGGCTGCCGTAGAACAGGAGCAGAAGTGAATCTCTGCTTAAGTTCCTGAAACGCAGAGACTGCCTAAGGAGGCCAATTCACCACATCAGAACCCTTTTTGGTCAAATCAGTCAATGGTTTAACAATACCGGAGAAATTACCAATAAATTTACGATAAAAATTGACAAAACCCAAAAATCTCTGAAGAGCCTTTAATGAAGTAGGTTGGACCCAATCACAGATGGCTTGAACCTTGACGGGTCCATTTCAATAACAGACGGAGACAAAATGAATCCCAGAAATGAGACCTTCTGTACGCCAAAAAGACACTTTGATCCCTTCACATACAGTGCATTCTCTCTCAAAATCTGGAACACAGTCCGAACATGTTTCACATGAGAGTCCCAGTCATTAGAAAAAATCAAGATATCATCCAAATAAACAATCAGAAATTTATCCACAAAATCCCTGAAAATATCATTCATGAAGGATTGGAAGATGGAAGGAGCATTAGTGAGCCCAAAGGGCATCACTAGGTACTCAAAATGCCCCTCTGGGGTATTAAACTCCGTCTTCCATTCATCCCCGTGCTTAATGCGAATAAGGTTATACGCCTCCCTGAGGTCAAGCTGGGTAAACCAACTAGCACTTTTCACCCTGGAAAACAGGTCAGAAATCAAGGGTAACGGATATTGATACTTCACAGTGATCTTATTCAAGAGACGATAATCAATACACGGCCTCAATGAACCATCCTTTTTGGCCACAAAGAAAAAACCGGCACCCAAGGGTGAAGAGGATGGTCTGATATGACCCTTCTCCAATGACTCCTTGATATAAGATCGCATAGCATCGTGTTCAGGTACAGACAAGTTAAAAAGGCGACCTTTAGGAAATTTACCACCAGGCACTAATTCAATAGCGTAATCGTAGCTCCTGTGAGGGGGCAAAGATGCAGATTTACTTTCACTAAATACATCCGAAAAATCAGTCAAAAAGTCAGGAACATCCTGAGACTTGGGAGAGGCAGAAAAAACAGGAGTGTCGGCATTAACACATTGGCAGCCCCAACTGGTCACAGACACAGATTTCCAATCCAAAACAGGATTATGAGACTGTAACCAAGGGAAACCTAGTACAATAATGTCATGCAGATTATACAGCACCAGAAATTTGCAACTCTCCTGATGATCTGGTTCAACCCTCATTATCACCTGAGTAGAAAACTGGGGTTTATTCTCCGCCAAAGGGATAGAATCAATGCCCAGTAGGGGAATAGACTTCCGCAGGGGTATCATGGGAAACCCACAACGTTTGGCAAAGTCAAAATCCATCAGGTTAATAGCTGCCCTGAATCAACAAAAGCCTGAGCAGAAAATGTGGACAGGGAGCAAATCAGGGTAACAGTCAACAGAAATTTAGTCTGAACACTACCCAAGACAACTGAGCGAGCAAAACATCTTCCCCGCTTAGGGCAGACTGAAATAGCATGAGAGACATCACCACAGTAGAAACATAACCCATTGCGCTTTCGAAACTCATGACACTGAGCCCCAGAAGTCACTCTATCACACTGCATGGGCTCAGAAGCTGGCTCACAAGGCAACACTATCTCATGCATACCTCTGCGCTCACGCAAACGTCTGTCAATTTGAATAGCCAATGACATAGAATCATTGAGACCAGAGGGAGCAGGGAATCCCACCATAACATCCTTTTCATTCTCTGACAGCCCCTTCCGAAAAAGGGCCGCCAAAGCATCATCATTCCATTTGGTCAGGACTGCCCACTTTCGGAATTTCTGACAGTACAACTCAGCGTCTTCAAGACCCTGATTTAATGCCAACAAGGTTTTTTAAGCTTGATCAGTGACATTAGGTTCATCGTACAATAACCCCAGAGCCAGAAAAATGCATCAATATCATTCAAAACAGGATCCCCAGGTGTCAGGGAAAAAGCCCAATCCTGAGGATCACCGCGCAGGAGAGAGATGACAATTTGAACCTGTTGTGCTGAGTTACCTGAGGACTTAGGCTTTAAGACAAAAAACAACTTAGTTATTTTTGAAATTCAGAAATTTAGCCCGATCCCCCAAAAACAAATCTGGCATGGGAATCCTAGGTTCCACAACCGGCAACCCAGCAAGATAGGTAGCAATACTCCGAACCTCAGTGGCAAGCTGATCCACACGGCCAGACAACTGTGCAAACTCCATTGAGAGAAAAAAAAATCCTCCCCAGCACCCAGAGAAAAAGAGGGAAAAAATGCAAGACAGAAAAAAAAAAAATCTCTGACAACTCTGACAACTTTTTTCTTTCCACACTATTTTTCCCTTCTGTGAGTACCATATAATTTTCAGTTATGGCCGGTGATACTGTTATGTTTCGGTAGCTGAGGAGGACAGGAACAACAGCCGAACACCTGAGATGTTGGTAACTGATGGGTTGCAGATTCCTAAACTAACGACACAACTAGAGGTAGCCGTGGAGCGTTCCTACGTTGATCCTAGACGCCTCGTCACAGCCTGAGAGATAACTACACCTAAAGGCAGAAAGATGAAAGCTATCTGCCCCGGAGCAGATCCCCAAAGAAAATAGGAAGCCCCCAAACATATAATGGCGGTTAGACAAGATGAAAATACAAACATAGGCAGAAAATAGACTGAGCAAACACTGGGGCCACAAGCTGACTAAATAGGATAGGACAGGAGAGATTACTTTCTGCAACCCAGAAAACCCTATAAAAATCCAACAATTCTGATTACAAAATACTGAGATCACACGATCTCGCCACCCGCTAAATCAGATCTCAGTGTGAACAAAAACCAAGCCGCAGCCGCTGAAAAAACAGGAAAAAGCAAATGAGCAAATAACAGTGGCTGCAGATAAACTGTGAGGAGCTCAGGCCCCAGGAGGGGACCTGGCTGACCTCGACAAAAGTGCAGAAAACAATGCAAAAAGCAAGCACAAAAAGAAAAGCAAAAAATATCTTATCTGAAAGCAGGAGATGCAGGCAAGACTCCAGCTAACTTCCAAATGAACCAGGAACCACAATTGAGACAAGAACAATTGATCACCGGCAACCATCATGGAGGGAACCTCCCTTATATCAGACCAGTCTGTGAACCCAGATTGCCACTCCTCGCTGAAAGGTTCAGTACTGTCTGTAACCACCAGAGGGAGCCTCTGCTCAGAAACCATCTCTAGCACATTCATAACAGTCCTCTCTCCTCCTGTACCAGTCGTGACTTGTATTAAAGGGAACTTGTCACCCCCCCACACCGGCTGTTTTGAAGTAAAAGAGCCACCTTCAGCAGCACTAAGACAGCAGTCTGTGAAGGTGGCTCTTTTTTTTCTGTGCGCCTGGAACGCTGAAATATTAAGTTTTAACCCCTTTCTGCCATCGGACGTACTATCCCGTCCATGGTACCTGGGCCCGTATGGCCATGGACGGGATAGTAGCCGATCGCGGCCGGGTGTCAGCTGATTATCACAGCTGACACCCAGCAATATGTGCTAGGAGCGGTCACGGACCGCTTCCGACACATTAACCTCTGGCACACTGCGATCAAACATGATCGCAGTGTACCAGGGGCACAGGGAAGCATCGCGCAGGGAGGGGGCTCCCTGCGTGCTTCCCTGAGATCCTCAGAACAGCGCGATGTGACCACCCTGTTCTGAGGGCTTCCTCTCTGCAAGACCCCGGATCCAAGATGGCCGCGTGGTCCTTCGGGGTCTTGCAGGGAGGCGGCGTCCTCAGTGCCTGCTGAGAGCAGGTGCTGACAAAGCCTGCATCAGTGCCTGTCACATCGCCGATCTGACCTTATACAGTGATGTCCCACCCTGGGACAAAGTAAAAAAAGTTAAAAAAATAAAAATCACATGTATAAAAAAAAATTACCAATATAAAAATATATATTCCCCAATAAATTACTTTCTTCATGTAAATAAAAAAAAAACAATAAAAGTACACATATTTGGTATCGCCACGTCCGTAACGACCTGCCCTTTAAAACTGTCCCACTAGTTAACCCCTTTAGTGAACCCCTTAAAAGAAAAAAGAAAAAAAGCAGAAAACAATGCTTTATCATCATACCGCCGAACTAAAAGTGGAATAACACACGATCAAAATTACGGATATAAATAAACATGGTACTGCTGAAAACGTCATTTTGTCCCGCAAAAAACAAGCTGCCATAGAGCATCATCAGCGAAAAAATAAAAAAGTTATAGCTCGCAGAATAAAGCGATACAAAAATAATTATTTTTTATATAAATTGTTTTTATTGTATAAAAGCGCCAAAACTTAAAAAATTATATAAATGAGGTATCGCTGTAATCGTACTGACCCGAAGAATAAAACTGCCTTATCAATTTTACCACACGCGGAACGGTATAAACGCCCCCCAAAAGAAATTCATGAATTGCTGATTTTTGTTCATTCTAACCTCCCAAAAATCGTAATAAAAAGCGATCAATAAATGTCACGTGCCTAAAAATGGTACCAATAAAAACGTCAATTAGTCCCGCAAAAAATAAGACCTCACATGCCTTTGTGGGCCGAAATATGCAAAAATTATAGCTCTCAAAATTTGGTAATGCAAAAACTATTTTTTGCAATAAAAAGCGTCTTTTAGCGTGTGACAGCTGCCAAGCATAGAAACCCGCTATAAATAGTAAATCAAACCCCCTTCATAAACACCTTAGTTAGGGAAAAATAATAAAATTAAAAAAATGTATTTATTTCCATTTTCCAATTAGGGTTAGGGTTAGAGTTCGGGTTGGGGCTAATGTTAGGGTTAGGGTTGGGGCTAAAGTTAGAATTAGGGTTAGGGGTGTGTTAGGGTTAGGATTGTGGTTAGGGTTATGATTAGGGTTGGGATTAGGGTCACCACAGATCTAGATAAGTTCCTTCAGGGTCTATTGTCCAAAATGGGGTCACTTGTGGAGGGTTTCCACTGTTTAGGCATATCAGGGGCTCTCCAAACGCGACATGGCATCCAATCTCAATTCCAGCCAGTTTTGGTTTGAAAAAGTCAAATGGCGCTCCTTCCCTTCCAAGCCCTGCTGTGCGCCCATACAGTGGTTCCCCCCACATATGGGGTATCAACGAACTCAGGACAAATTGGACAACAACTTTTGGGGTCCAATTTCTCCTGTTACCCTTGGGAAAATATACAATTGGGGACTAAACAATCATTTTTGTGAAAAAAATATAAATTTTTTTTCACGGCTCTACGTTATAAACTTGTGTGAAGCACTTGGGGGTTAAAAGTGCTCACCACAGATCTAGATAAGTTCCTTAGGGGTCTAGTTTCCAAAATGGGGTCACTTGTGGAGGGTTTTAATGTTTAGGCACATCAGGGGCTCTCCAAATGTGACATGGCGTCTGATCTCAATTCCAGCCAATTCTGCGTTGAAAACTTCAAACGGTGCTCCTTCCCTTCTGAGCTCTGCCATGAGCCAAAACAGTAGTTTACCCCCACATATGGGGTATCAGCGTACTCAGGACAAATTGAACAATAACTCCTGGGGTCTAATTTCTTCTGTTACCCTTGGGAAAATAAAAAATTGGGGGCGAAAATATAATTTTTGTGGAAAAAAATTATGATTTTTTATTTTTATGGCTCTACGTTATAAACTTCTGTGAAGCAGTTGGGGGGTTCAAAGTTCTCCCCACACATCTAAATAAGTTCCTTGGGTGGTCTAGTTTCCAAAATGTGGTCACTTGTGGGGGGTTTCCACTGTTTAGGCACATCAGGGGCTTTCCAAATGCGACATGACACCCGCAGACCATTCCATCAAAGTCTGCAATCCAAAACGTCACTACTTCCCTTCCGAGCTCCGAAGTGTGCCTATATAGTAGTTTCCTCCCACATATAGGGTATCAGCATACTCAGGACAAATTGGACAACTTTTTGAGTCCAATTTCTCCTCTTACCCTTGGGAAAATAAAAAGTTGGGGACTAAAATATCATGTTTGTGGAAAAAATATGATTTTTTTATTTTCATGCTCGGGCGTTATAAACTTTAGTGAAACACCTGGGGGTTCAAACTTCTCACCACACATCTAGATAAGTTCCTTTAGGGTCTAGTTTCCAAAATGATGTCATTTGTGGGGGTTTCCACTGTTTAGGCACATCAGGAGCTCTCCAAACACGACATGGCATCCAGCCAATTCTGCTTTGAAAAAGTCAAACAGCGCTCCTTCCCTTCCGAGCTCTGCTATGCACCCAGACAGTGGTTTACCCCCACATATGGGGTATCAGCGTACTCAGGACAAATTGCACAATAACTTTTGGGGTCTTGTTACCCTTGGGAAAATAAAAATTGGGGTGAAAGGATCATTTTTGTGGAAAAAATATGATTTTTTAATTTTACTGCTCTATGTTATAAACTTGTGTGAAGCACTTGGGGGTTCAAATTGCTCACCACAGATCTAGATAAGTTCCTTAGGGGGTCTAGTTTCCATAATTGGGTCACTTGTGGGGGGTATCCACTGTTTAGGCACATCAGGGGCTCTCCAAATGCAACATGGCGGTCCAATCTCAATTCCAGCCAATTCTGGTTGGAAAAAGTCAAATGGTGCTCCTTCCATTCTGCCGTGCGCCCAAACAGTGGTTCTCCCCAACATATGGAGTATCAGCGTACTCAGGACAAATTGGACAACAACTTTTATGGTCCAATTTCTACTATTACCCTTGGGAAAATAAAAAGTGCTCACCACAGATCTAGATAAGCTCCTTAGGGGGTCTAGTTTCCAAAATGGGGTCACTTGTGGGGGGTTTCCACTGTTTAGGCACATTTGGGGCACTGCAAACGGAACATGACACCCATCAACATCTGCATTCCAAAACATTATTACTTCCTTTCCAAGCCCTGCCATGCGCCCAAACAGTTCCCCCTCACATGTGGGGTATCAGCGTACTCAGGAGAAATTGGACAACTTTTGGGGTCCAATTTCCTTGGGAAAAATCAAAAATTGGGGACTAAAAAATCATTTTTGTGGAAAATTGTTTTTTTTTTTCACCCAGGCATTATAAACTTTTGTGAAACACTCGGGTGTTCAAAGTGCTTACAACAGATCTAGATAAGTTCCATAGTGGGGTCTAGTTTCCAAAATGGTGTCACTTGTGGGGGGTTTTCACTGTTTAGGTGCATCAGGGGCTCTCCAAACACGACATGGTGTTCAATCTCAATTCCAGCCAATTTTGGTTTGAAAAAGTCAAACGGCGCTCCTTCCCTTACAAGCTCTGCCGTGCGCCCAAACAGTGGTTTTCCCCCACATATGGTGTATTGGCATAATCAGTAGAAATTGTACAACAACTTTATCTGTCCATTTTCTGCTTTTACCCTTGTGAAAATAAAAAAAAGTTTGTAAAAGGTAATTTTTGTGACTAAAAAGTTAAATGTTCAATTTTTCCTTCCACGTTGCTTCAGCTCCTGTGAAGCACCTGAAGGGTTAATAAACTTCTTGAATGTGGTTTTGAGTACCTTGAGGGGTGTAGTTTTAAGAATGGTATCACTTTTGGGTATTTTCTGCCATATAGACCACTCAAAGTGACTTCAAATGTGATGTGGTCCCTTAAAAAAAATGGCTTTGTAAATTTTGTTGTAAAAATGACAAATCTCTGGTCAACTTTTAACCCTTATAACTTCTTAAAAAAACAAATTTTGTTTCCAATATTGTGCTGATGTAAAGTAGACATGCGGGAAACTTTATTTAGTAACTATTTTGTGTGACATATTTCTCTGTTTTAAGGGAATAAAAATTCAAAGTTTGAAAATTGCAAAATTTTCGCCATATTTGCATTTTTCAAAAACAAACGCAAGTTATATCGAATAAATTTTACCACTAACGTGAAGTACAATATGTCACGAGAAAACATTCTCAGAATTGCGAAGATCCGTTGAAGCGTTCCAGAGTTATAACCTCATAAAGAGACAGTTGTCAGAATTGTAAAAATTGGCCTGGTCATTAACATGCAAACCACCCTTGGGGGTAAAGGGGTTAAAAATCGGTCCCCATACCTTAGATGTGTCACTGAGGTATGTCCTGTTCCCGTGACTTATCCCCCCCGGCCGTCCATCAAGCCCCTTCATTGATGCCGCGCCTCCTCCAGTCTTTTTTTTTTCCTTTCCTTTCTGTGTGGCGCCTGCGCTCTTGTATCAGTCCCCGGGCATGCGCAGTGCGCGCTGCCCGGCAACTGTCTGAAGACTATAGTGCCTGCGTCGTTGCCTTTTCCCTGATCCCTCCCCGCAATGTGTTATCATGTATTCACACTGCGGGGCAGAAAATCTGGCGCCTGCGCCAGTCTATTTGTGTAGCTGCGCCTGCCCCCTTCTCCCAGACTCCCTCCACTTTCAGACAGTCTTCGGCGTCGGATGTGCTGAACTAGAATGTTTCATCGTTCCAGGGGCACAGAAAAAAAAGAGCCACCTTCACAGACTGCTGACTTAGTGCTGCTGAAGGTGGCTCTTTTACTTCAAAACGTCCGGGGGGGTTTGACAAGTTCCCTTTAAGATTACTGTTTTTTATTATGTATACCCCTCCTCACATGTAAAGTGCCATGGAATAAATGGCGCTACATTAATAAATGATAATAATAATAATCTGTTGCATGTACTTTGAATTTCTGTGTCATGTTGCATGGCTATGAAATATATGGCACATTTCTTATTAGGGCAACTAAACTGTATTTATCATTGCTGAATGTCTTATGATGGTGGCATATCTAGGCTGTCAACATGACCTTAGGAAGGATTCTTAAAACATAATAGATCTAATGAAAATAGTTTTTTTATGCAACATATGGTTTTCTGTTACAACATATTGAGAACCATATTTGTCAGCCCCGAGGTATGTCCATGTCTTCAATAAGACTCACAACATTGTTAATTTATTGCTAGTGTCAGACTAAATGGGTCATTCACATGTCAGCTCTGTAGGTCATGATGGAGTACATTTGGCAGACCAGGTGTGTCCTCTGCCCTATGTGCTATGTGAGTAATGTTCATGCTGTGAATATTGTAGTAGTGCTGGTGGTCATATGACCTATGCTGTGAAATACACTAAAACTTAATTTTATCGTGACTTCTCCCATAGATATAACTTGAAGCTATCGGGTGGTCTTCAATATAAAATCTGTTATGGAGCTCCCGACAATCATATATCATTCATAAATGCATGTCTACTCTCAAGTGACAGAGGGTCGTTTGACCCTCTAATGTAGTAGGCAATAAATTGGATTATCCAGTATAAAAAAAGTCCTTAGCCCCAACATAAAATATAATTGAGCTTTCAGATAAAATGGTCTCCCTTGTAATGCATAGTTACATAGTTGAGTAGGCTAAAAAAGCAGACATCGGACTATCAAGTACAACCTATGATCCTACCATGTTCAAAAAGAAGGCAAAAACCATGTTGCCCCATACTGGTAGAAAAATGGTTTTCCAGCTACTGCAATCAGAATAAATAACTGGTTCAACGATCCATTTCCAATGAAAAAAAAATGAGCTAAAGTATATGTTGGCATAAGTGCAATGCGCAGTTGTGCATTCACACTGTGGCCATTTAACAGTCAGAACCTAACATAAAAACAATATGAGCAAACACCCTGTAGTAAGTAAATAGTAATAGTAATAGCACATGTAAATAACATAGGGTACTTAGTTAACATTGTTTTGATCAAAAAAGCGTAAAAGCCATCCTACCGAAATGAGGTGTACCCAATCAAGATGTCACCCAACTTTTGGAGTTCACCTCACTTTGTGTAAGTAAACGTAAAAATAGATAAGGACAGAGCAGGACTGTGTCCCTACTGTTCAGACACCTGCCCATAAAAAGCTATATATATATGACCACCAATCAGTAAACCACTGAGAACGATAATTTTTCACGCTGCCCAAAAAATAATTTCACCCGATGACCGATCATTTTGCTCACTCATAGGGTGATCGGCAGCCTGTTTACATGGCAAGATAATCATGAAATGAGCGTTTTTTAACAACTTTTTTTAAGATTACTTTGCCGTGTAAATGCCACTTTACATAGAACTGCAGAACATCGACGTTATCTGTAGAGATAACGTGTATTAGAGAGCGATATCATGTGTTATGAGTCATTCTATATACAGGTGCTTCTCACAAAATTAGAATATCATCAGAGTCATTACAAACAGATCGATTTCAAGTGTTTATTTCTGTTAATGTTGATGATTATGGCTTACAGCCAATGAAAACCCAAAAGTCGTTATCTCAGTAAATTAGAATATTTAACAAATAACACCTGCAAAGGCTTCCTAAGCATTTAAAAGGTCCCTTAGTCTGTTTCAGTAGGCTCCACAATCATGGGGAAGACTGCTGACTTGACAGATGTCCAGAAGACAGTCATTGACACACACCACAAGGAAGGTAAGCCACAAAAGGTCATTGCTAAAGAAGCTGGCTGTTCACAGAGTGCTTTATCCAAGCATATTAATGGAAAGTTGAGTGGATGGAAAAAGTGTAGTAGAAAAAGGTGCACAAACAACTGGGATAACCACAGCCTTGAAATGATTGTTAAGAAAAGGTCATTCAAAAATTTGGGGGAGATTCACAAGGAGTGGACTGCTGCTGGAGTCATTGCTTCAAGAGCCACCACACACTGATGTATCCAGGACATGGGCTACAAGTGTCACATCCCTTGTGTCAAGCCACTCATGACCAATAGACAACGCCAGAAGCTTCTTACCTGGGTCAAGGAGAAAAAGAACCAGACTGTTGCTCAGTAGTCCAAGATGTTGTTTTCAGATGAAAGTACATTTTGCATTTCATTTGGAAATCAAGGTCCAAGAGTCTGGAGGAATAGTGGAGAGGCCACAATCCCAGCTGCTTGAGGTCTAGTGTGAAGTTTCCACAATCAGTGATGGTTTGGGGAGCCATGTCATCTGCTGGTGCAGGTCCACTGTGTTTTATCAAGAAGAAAATCAGTGCAGCCGTCTACCAGGAAATTTTACAGCACTTCATGCTTCCCTTTGTCGATAAGCTTTTGGAGATGAAAATGTAATTCTCCAACAGGATTTGGCACCTGTTCACATTGCCAAAAGTACCGATACCTGGTTTAAAAACAACAGTATCACTGTACTTCATTGGCCAGCAAACTAATGTACTGCAGTGCGCAGGCGCCGGACCTCTCTGACCTTTCCAGGCATCTGCGCACTGCAGTACTCTGCTCTGCCCTCACAAGGGCAGATCAGTGCACATGCGCAGGAGCCGCGACGGGACGCAGAGAAGAGGATGGCTTCGCTAGAAGATGGGAGGCGCCGAACCGGACCGTGACGCCCATCGGACCGGACCGGACAGCGGACCGCCCCTGGGTGAGTATAATATAACTCGTTTTTCTTATCTTTCAGGTAGCATCGGGGGCTTATTTACAGCATTACAGAATGCTGTAGATAAGCCCCTGATGGCGGTAGCCGCATCTCATACTCCAAAAATGGGGTGACAGACTCCCTTTAAGCATTGCTCATCATCCATTGTTTAACTGCTAGATAATAAGAACAGTGTACATAAACAGACCGTTGAAAAGATATTATAGTTGCACTGCTGTGTCATAATATACTGCATTGACCTTACTACTATTACCCTAATATATAACTTACTTGTGTGTGTATGTCTATATATATATATATTATATATATATATATATATATATATATATATATATATATTGTGAGACAGTGAGAGTATGTGTGTTGAATGGGGTGTACATTTCACCTAGATACTTTGCTGACTGGTATAAGGGAAATGTATGGCTTTGTAAACCTAGTGGTAGAGAAAGGTCACTACACCTTACATTCAGTACACACTTGCAGCTCAGGCCTGAAACCACTCAGCTGTTAATTAGGAGACCAGAAGTAGGTGTCTGCGAACACAGACAGAGAGCTCGCTTAGTCTGGACAAGGAGTCCAGGCACAAGAAGGAGTCTCCAGGAGTATGAGCTGTCTCAGTCTGGGTGCTCGATGTACCCCGGACACAGGAGTAGTCTCTGTGAGAATCCATGCGGATAGCTGCTGAATAGGAGGGGAGCTCTCTCAAGTCTGGACGTTGGATATGCCTTCAGACACAAGGAGGAGACTCTGTGAAACTCCATGCTGGTAAATACTGAACATATGTGTTGTTTTGGGGACAGGCTGTTAGAGTCTGGACCCGGATAGAGAGGGAAATCTATCTAAGTGTAGTAAGTGGCTGGACAAGCCCAGGGCTTATGTTTATGATTTGGTTTTGATTATGTTCTGTTTGCTGTGGACTTTAATAAAACTGGTTGCGGCCAGTTTTTACCAGAACTGCTGTCTGTGAATGAACTGTTTTATGCCATTCCGTCTACCAGGACGGCGATCCCGGAGCTATATCCCCTGAAAAGCTTACAATTGGTGCTGGAATGTGCGTGCAGCACAATGACGAGAGACAGCAATAAAAGGTGAAGTCTGTTGAAGCAGCAGCAGAGAAAAAAAAAAAGTGTGTCAATAAAGGAGAAACGTCTGTTGGAGCAGTCTTAAGGGTATGCCACACTGAACAATATCGCTAACGGGATCGCTAAAAAACGTCACTATTTAGCGATCCCGTTAGCGATGTTGTTCAGTGCGGCATCTGCCAGCGACGAGCTTCCTGCTGTGATCTCGCTCGTCGCTGGAATCGTTCCGGACCCTATTTTCTCGTCGGCGCTCCCGCTGGGTAAGTATATATCGCTAGTGTGGCACCTTTTCTTAGCGATTTAGCGGTACTTTTGTACCGCTAAAGTCGTTAAGAAGATCGCTAACGGCGATAGCGTCGTTAACTATATCGCTAAATGTGGCCGCACTTAGCGATATAGAAACAATCCCGCTAGCGATCGCATTAGTATGCGTCGTTATCGTGATCGCTAGCGGGATTGTTTAGTGTGGCAGTACCTTTAAAGAGACAGTGGCCCTAATAGAGTTTGCAGAGAAAAAAAAAAAGTGTCTGCACAGCAAAGCTGAATTTTCCGTGGAAAAGACTGTGGAGTGTGTATGTCTTGAGTGAAGACTGCCGTTGTTGAGACAGAGAAGTCTGACAGCATGGATGACAGCATGGAGGCGCTGTTTGAACAAATGGCGCAAGTTAATGTGCAACATAAGACTGCCGTGGTTGAGACAGATAAGTCCGGCAGTATGGAGGAGCTCGCTGAGTACCTGGTCCAGGCCCAGCGGAGCATGCAGCAGAGCATGGAGCGGCAGCGCCTGCAGCACCAGCAGCACATGCAGCAGGCCCAGCAGCAATTCCTGCAGCAGCAGCAGGAGAATAACCGGTTGTTTTTTGAGCAGGTTGCAGCACTACAAAAGACTTGCAGCGCATCGTCCCAAAGTAATGTTGCAAAGTCACCTGCATTGTCCGCTGTAAAGAAGGCGGTAAGACGGTCCCTGAAAAAGATGACACCTCGTGATGATGTGGAGGTATATCTCACTAGGTTTGAGGGACTGGCAGAGAAGGAGAATCTGCCCCTATCTGAATGGGCCATGATGTTCGCACCCTATCTGATTGGAGAACCCCAAAGGACCTATGCTGACCTGAGCGAGCAGGACAGCCAAGACTATGCCAAGCTGAAAGCGGAGATTCTTACCCGGCTGGGTGTTACGGTGACAGCCCGTGCCAGGGGAGTTCATGACTGGAGATGCAGTTGGGAGTCTGCAGTCAGCAAACCTGATTATGGAGTTGAAAAGGTGATAGTGGACCGCTACACCCAAGCATGTCCTCCTGAGGTACAGCCAGAGGTCGGACAAGGAGACCACCAGGACGCCAATCGTCTGGTCAGCCTGATGGAGAGGGCCTTCGCCACCAAGGACTGCCTCCGTGACCAGCCGTCTGAGAGGTCGTCACTTCAGAGTTCCTGGACGCCGAACTCTCCCGGTAAGAGCGTTCAAGCTGTTGGGGTCGTGTAGGTGGGAGAGTGTGATGGACAGTGTTGGAGATGTCGTGAAATTGCAGCCAACTGTCCAATAGAGGGGGAGCCTATGTGTTGTGATGTTGGCGGATCCCTCTCTCCCTTCGCAGAGCCTGTGTGTGTGTCCACCTCAGCCGAAGAGACTGGACCACAGGGGTCCCCGGTGGTTGTAAATGACTGCCCAGCACAGGCCCTCTTGGACTCAGAGAGTCCAGTGACTTCCGTATGGGACAGCCTGATTGATAGGGACTTTATCCCTGATAAACACCTGAGTGTGGTGTGCGTCCATGGAGACACCAAAGTCTACCCAGAGACTGTCGTGGACTTGATCCCCAAACGCGGGGAGGTTTCATGTGAAGTGGGGGTAGTGAAGAACCTGGTGCCCCCCGTCATATTGGGTAATGACTTTCCCCGGTCTAAGGATCTCTGGGGGAAAAATGTTTCTGATGGACAGTGTGATGAAGCTCCTATTGAGGGTGCGCAGTCCCGAGGGGCGGAACACAATGCTAGTGGGCCGTTAAACTTATGTGATAATGATGATGATGATAATGATAATGATGATGATGATCATGATAATGATGATGACCATGATAATGATGCTGATGCTGATAATGATAATGATGATGATCATGATAGTGATGATGATACTGATCATAATCATGATAATGATATTGATAATAATGATGACTGTGATAGTGATGAAATTCCTTTGCAGGTGATGTTGGGAGATGAGGATGGTGGTTCTCGGGAACCGAGTGTCCCTGACTTACCTGTGTCCTGTGACAATTTTGAGAGTGAGCAGTGGCGAGACCCCTCTCTTAAAATGGCCCAGGAAAATATAAATGTTCTAAATGAGGTTTCCCAAGAGCCTGGCTCTGAGGAGAGGTTTCCTCATGTTGCCATAAACACTCACCTGTTGTATAGGGACACTGAAGTCCAGGGAGAGGTCGTGAGCCAGCTCCTAGTACCTGAGCTATATGGAAGTATAGTGCTGGGGTTGTCACATAGTCACATACTTGAGGGACCACCTGAGGGAAACCAGGGACCAGATGGTGAAGTTAATGTTGTGGATGACATGTTAACTAAGGTTCCAGATCAAGATGTGAATGAGAATGAATTGTATAACCCTGACAGTGAGCAGGATGTGAATGAAAATGAAGTGTATAACCCTGAAAGTGAGCAGGATGTGAATGAGAATGAATTGTATAACCCTGACAGTGAGCAGGATGTGAATGAAAATGAAGTGTATAACCCTGAAAGTGAGCCAGATGTGGCTGAGAAAAAGGGGTCAGACAGGGATAGTGGTAGTGATAGTGAATCATCTGATGACAATCAAGCAACCAGTGCAAATGAGGAAGGCATGGTAGCAGACGAGGTTGAGAGTCCTGAGAGGAAGGCTGATGCTGACCTTGCAGTCGGACAGAAGATGGCATCTGAAGATGTTTTACAGTTGGCCGATTCCCTGGCGAACACTAAGGTGAAAGGAGGAGAGCTGAGCTTTAAAGGCAGGACTCTGAAACTGAACACAGCCCAAGTAGATGCTGTTGGAAATGTGAAGTTACCAAGGTATGGTGTGGATCTGTATCGTGCCAAGGACTCTGAGGGAGATGCTGCAGAGGTGGAAAAAGCCATAGAAGTGGTAGTCACCAAGCCAGATGCCTCATCAGAAGCTGAGGTCTCAAGTGAAGCTGTGAGGAACAAGACTGAAGATATGGGGACTGACTCTGTCCAGGAATCTGTTTCTGCCGAAGACAGCGGCGTGGACGGGTTGCGGTTCGGATCAGTAGCTGCAACTCGTGAAGCTCAGGCTGGAAGTTCGGCGCCCGGAGCCCCAGCGGTGTTCCCGAGTGACACCAAGGATCTGGATAAGTCACAAGCTGAGATTTTGAGACATCAGGCTGGCGTTGGTGAGCTCAAGCGCACTTTCATGGAGTCTACATCGGAGCCACGTCCCAACAAATGGGAAAAGCGATGTGTCACTCCGTTGCCGCTGCAGACACACGGGAGCTCA
Organism: Oophaga sylvatica; assembly: GCA_033576555.1. NCBI lineage: Eukaryota > Metazoa > Chordata > Amphibia > Anura > Dendrobatidae > Oophaga > Oophaga sylvatica. Next base: position 116,461,509 of record JARQOD010000001.1, on the reverse strand, counting down.
GATGGGATGCAGAACGTGGTGGAAGAGAAGAATCCGGCGGGTTCTGAGTATACAGATGCAGCTATCAAGGAGAACTTGAAAGCTGGAATAAATGGAGATATTGGAGACCATAATGATGTGACTGAAGACGTAGAATGTAAGACTGACGGTAGGGCTTCTGAGCATGTTCTACCAGAAGAGCCTGAAGAAGGGGCCGAAGACATAAAGGACGTCCAACAGGTACCAGATGAATTGATTACTTCTCAGAAAAAACTCCAAACTGTGATGAAGGAGTGTGATGAAAGCCATGAGCATCTTCGTGAGAAAGTCAATGAAGTAAAAGGAAGAATACAGGGAATCTCTTCGTTGCAAGAGCAAATGCTGCTCAATAAGTCTAAGGCTCTATATAAGAATGCTGTTGTCACGGTAGAACATTACAATTCAGCTGGAGACTTAGCGGATGAATTATGTGTACTGCAAAAGAAAAACGATCTGCTCCTTCTACAGTCCCAATCATTTGAACAGAGTAGCTTAAAATGGTCAGAGACCATGGCAGAGGAGCTTAAGGTCTGTGAAATAGACTTTATAAGTCAACCGATATTCAAGAAAATAGATGTGCTAAAGAGGGTTCAAGGGGAACTAGAGAAAAGTAAAAAACCCCCTATACCTTCTGTGATAGTTGGTGACACATGGTCAGTGCACCAAGGACAGGAGGTACGTGAGTTTCTGAGGAAGAGTCAGCAGAAGTGTTCTGATGTGCCGGGTCGTACTTCTCTGGCCAGGCACTATATCGAAACTGAGCCCGGCCCTAAGGTCAAGATGAAACCGTGCAGGATACCCGAGGCCCGCAGAGAGCATAGGCCTGGGAGGGTACAGGGTAGTGCGGATGCTTCAGATGAAGAGAAAGCTGATGTTGGCTATGGCTCAGGTGAAGATACAGATGACAGTAGTGAAGATGAAGCTGATGAAGGCCATGACTGGTCCAGAGTTCACTGTCTCTTTTGGATTGTTGACCAGCCCTCCGGTCTGGATGACCAGCCCTCCGGTCTGGAGAAGAGGGGGGGGATATGTGAGACAGTGAGAGTATGTGTGTTGAATGGGGTGTACATTTCACCTAGATACTTTGCTGACTGGTATAAGGGAAATGTATGGCTTTGTAAACCTAGTGGTAGAGAAAGGTCACTACACCTTACATTCAGTACACACTTGCAGCTCAGGCCTGAAACCACTCAGCTGTTAATTAGGAGACCAGAAGTAGGTGTCTGCGAACACAGACAGAGAGCTCGCTTAGTCTGGACAAGGAGTCCAGGCACAAGAAGGAGTCTCCAGGAGTATGAGCTGTCTCAGTCTGGGTGCTCGATGTACCCCGGACACAGGAGTAGTCTCTGTGAGAATCCATGCGGATAGCTGCTGAATAGGAGGGGAGCTCTCTCAAGTCTGGACGTTGGATATGCCTTCAGACACAAGGAGGAGACTCTGTGAAACTCCATGCTGGTAAATACTGAACATATGTGTTGTTTTGGGGACAGGCTGTTAGAGTCTGGACCCGGATAGAGAGGGAAATCTATCTAAGTGTAGTAAGTGGCTGGACAAGCCCAGGGCTTATGTTTATGATTTGGTTTTGATTATGTTCTGTTTGCTGTGGACTTTAATAAAACTGGTTGCGGCCAGTTTTTACCAGAACTGCTGTCTGTGAATGAACTGTTTTATGCCATTCCGTCTACCAGGACGGCGATCCCGGAGCTATATCCCCTGAAAAGCTTACAATATATATATATATATATATATACATATATATATATATATACATATATATATATGTATATATATATATACTGGCTGAAGAGACCGGCGTTAGTTAGTAACTAACTAACAAATTATAATGATTATCCGACATCCCATAGTCCTGTGCCCATATACCCATCATACATATCCTCCATCCAATACCAGTGCTCATATACCAATCACACATCCTCCGTGCCCATATACCCATCATACATATCCTCCATCCCATAGTCTTGCGCCCATATACCCATCATACATATCCTCCATCCCATAGTCCAGTGCCCATATACCCATCACACATCCTCCATCCCATTGTCCAGTGCCCATATACCACACACATCCTGTTATGATCTGCTACAAGCACTAAGGAAAGGTGGGAATTCTGTCCCTACAATAGGACTGAGCTGGATCCCTACGATGTAACGGGGAACCTGATCCTGCGACCAGACCCGCTAAAGTCCTCAGCTAGTCTGAACGAAGACCTATAGTTGCGAGGGAGGAATCCCTACAAGATCTAGGGACTGGGTGAAAAGGTGCCCATATACCTATCATACATATCCTCCATCCCATAGTCCCGTGCCCCTATACCCATCATGCATATCCTCCATCTCATAGTCCAGTGCCCATATACCCATCACACATCCTCCATCCCATAGTCCAGTGCCCATGTACCCATCACACATCCTCTATTCCAGGGTTCCCCAACTCCAGTCCTCAAGGCCCACCAACAGGTCATGTTTTCAGGATTTCCTTAGTATTGCCCAGATGATAATTGCATCACCTGTGCAATACAAAGGAAATCCTGAAAACATGATCTGTTGGTGGGCCTTGAGGACTGGAGTTGGGGAACCCTGCTCTATTCCATAGTCCTGTGCCCATGTACCCATCACACATCCTCTATTCCAGGGTTCCCCAACTCCAGTCCTCAAGGCCCACCAACAGGTCATGTTTTCAGGATTTCCTTAGTATTGCCCAGATGATAATTGCATCACCTGTGCAATACAAAGGAAATCCTGAAAACATGATCTGTTGGTGGGCCTTATACCCATCATACATATCCTTCATCCTATAGTCCAGTGCCCATATACCCATTACACATATCCTCCATTCCATAGTCCCGTGCCCATATACCCATTACACATCCTCCATCCCATAGTCCCGAGCCAGGTGGCGCTGAGCAGGGAGTTCCTGGAGATGTGCTGTTATGTAACCTGGCAGTGTGGCTCTGTGTGCAGCTCTGTGTGTGGCCGCTGATGATGCAATTTTCTACGCCGGTAACAATAGAGGCCGGCAGTAATAGAGGATGGGGTGATTCATTTCTGTCATGTGCTCTCTGCTCCTTTCTGGGGGGCAGACAATGGCTGGGAGCTTATGTTCCCCGGGATGCTAGATTTCTCCCACCCGGTCAGTGTCTGCTGAGGTGTTGTGGAGTGGGAAAACTGTTGCTCATAGCAACCAATCAAAGCTCAGCTTTCATCTTTTAAACAGCTCTGTTGAAATGAAAGATGCTTAGTGATTGGTTGCTATGGGCGACACAGGCAGTGTAACCTGCTGTGGTCAAGAAGATGTGCCTATGAAATATATATATTAGATACTAGATGGTGGCCCAATTCTAACGCATCGGGTATTCTAGAATATGTATGTAGTTTAGATTACTGGGCTGTATATAGAGGCTGCTGGGGTGTATATAGAGGCTGCTGGGGTGTATATAAAGGCTGCTGCTGGTGGGGGTGTACGTGGAGGCTGCTGGCACCGGTCATCTCCCGGCTGTGTCGCCGCTGACCTCCATACGGCAGGAGATGACCCGCGGCTACCATCGGGAGATCACCGGCAAGTGGCGCTGATCTCCCGACGGTAGCGGTGGCGTGTCTGGTTCAAATCCTGCACCAATTTGCGTCCGGCCAGGCGCGACCAATCAGCGACGCGGGATTTCTGTTATAGACAGACAGAATTAGACGATTATATAGTAGATTTAATATATATATACTGTATATCTACTGTATATATATAAAAATGAGTGTATGTGTGTGTGTATCAAGTCATGCCCACTCCACATAGCCCCACCCACTCCAGATTGCCCCGCCCACTCCACATAGCCACATTCATTCCACACGCAAAGCCCCGTATAATAAATATCTAATATATATATATATATATATATACAATATATAGTATATATTGTGACGTTCCACACTGTGTGTGGACGAGGATCACTTGCTTTGCTGGTCTTCGAGGTAAACACTGGCACGCTCAGGGTTAAAACAATAGTCCATTTAGTTTATTACAGCAAACTTAACACAAAAATACAGTCTTTCTCTCACGAATACTTCTCACTGATCTCGATCAGCATAACACGGTTTTCAAGACCATTACCTGTTGGCATCGGCCACACAGGTTCCTAGAGACCTCTTGTCCTCAGAGGTATCCAGCAAACACCAAACACAGTCTTTATCTCACAAATACTTCTCTCTGATCCCGATCAGCATACCACGGTTTTCAAGGCCGTTACCTGTTGGCATCAGCCACACAGGTTCCTAGAGACCTCTTGTCCTCAGAGGTATCCAGCAAACACCAAACAGTCTTTATCTCACAAATACTTCTCTCTGATCCCGATCAGCATACCACGGTTTTCAAGACCGTTACCTGTTGGCATTGGCCACACAGGTTCCCGGAGACCTCTTCGTCTCAGAGGTATCCAGCAAACACCAAACATTCTCTTTCTTACCAATACTTCTCACGACTTGAACACATTCTTCATGACCCCGGTCATCTCACCACAGACGCCTGTCTGTCACCTGTTGGCCACGCAGGTTCACGGATCCCTCAGTCTCAGAGGTATCCAATCCACACTTCTCACTTCACTCTGACCCCGGTCAGTGTCACCACGGTTTTCAAGACCGTCCATACCGCTGGCTCAAGCTCGCCAGCCTTGCTTCCTCAGTCTGTGCGACATCCAGCCTGGACGTCAGGGAGCTCTGTCCTGCTGACAGACTCCCAGCACACTCACAGACTCTTCTGTTGTGAACGTGTTGGAGACGACTTCGGAGCTGAGGCTCCCTCTGGTGGTTGCTGAGGGTATTGAACCTATGTTGAACAGCAAAAGTCCACCACCTGCAATTGATGAATGGTTATCAGGTGGGACGGACTGGCCTGATATAAGTGAGCTGACCTCCCATGATCCTAGCCGGTGATCAATTGGTACTTCCTGGTCTTGGTTGGAATTCAGCTTGCTTTCTGCTGTCTCCTGCTATCATTCAGATAAGTTACTTTCCGTTTTTTTTTCCTGCGGTTTGATTTTCCTTGTTTTTGCTGCCTTGCTTTTTGAGTTCAGCCGGGTCCCCTTTGGGGGCTTGTGCTGGTCTCTGTTCTCTTTTTGTATTTGTTCTTTTGCTCAGTTCTTGTGATTTTTTACTGCTGGGTAGCTGCGTGTTCACACCAGAGATCTGATATAGGTGGTCGAGACAGTGTGGTCTCAGCATTTTTGGATTCAGAAGTGTTGGAGTTTTTCCTAGGGTTTTTCTGGGTTGCAGACAGTATTCTCTCTTGTGCTGTCCTATCTAGACAGTTTTGGGCCCCAGCGTTTGCTCATTCTATTTTCTGTCTGTGTTCGTGTTTACATCTTGTCTAACCGCCATTATATGTTTGGGGCTTCCTATTCTTTTGGGGCTCTACTCCGGGGCAGTTAGCTTTCCTCTTTCCATCTTCAGGAGTAGCTAATCTCTCCGGCTGTGACGAGGCGTCTAGGGCACCGTAGGAACGTCCCACGGCTGCTTCTAGTTGTGCGGTTATTTTAGGGGTCTGCAACCTATTAGTTCCCAACCTCTCTGGTGTTTGGCTGCCTTTGCAGTTTTTGCTCCTGCCTCCTCAGCTACCATAACATAACAGAATCACTGGCCATACTGAAATTCTATGTTACTCAACAGAAGGGAAAAAATAGTAAAAAGAAAAAAAAAAGTTGTCAAAGTTGTCAGAAATTTTTTTTGTTTGTTTTTTTTGTTTTTTTGTTGTTTGTTACATTCTTTTCCTCTTTTTTCTTTGGGACTGAGGAGGAATTTTTTCCCCAATGGAAGTCAAGCATTTGTCCGATCGTGTGGAGCAGCTTGCTGCTGAAGTTTGGAGTATTGCTATCTATCTTGCTGGGTTGCCTGTTGTGGAACCTAGGATCCCTCTGCCGGATTTATTTTTGGGGATCGGTCTAAATTTTTGAATTTTAATAAATAACTGTAAGTTGTTTTTTGCCTTGAAGCCTAAGTCCTCAGGGAGCGCAGCAGGTTCAAATTGTCATCTCCCTGTTGCGCGGCGACCCTCAGGATTGGGCCTTTTCCTGTTTTGAATGATGTTGATGTGTTTTTTCAGGCTCTGGGGTTGTTGTATGATGAACCTAATGTTACTGATCAAGCTGAGAAAACCTTGTTGGCATTGAATCAGGGTCAAGAAGCCGCAGAGCTGTAGTGTCAGAAATTCAGAAAGTGGGCAGTCCTTACTAAATGGAATGATGATGCTCTGGCAGCTCTTTTTTGGAAGGGTCTGGCAGAGACTGTAAAGGATGTTATGGTGAGATTCCCTGTCCCCTCTGGTCTCAATGACTCTACGTCATTAGCTATTCAAATTGACAGACGTTTGCGTGAGCGTAGAAATATGCGTGAGATTGAGATGCCTTGCGGGCCAGCCCCTGAGCCCATGCAGTGTGATGGAGTGACTTCTGGGGCACAGCGTCATGAGTTTCGAAAGCGTAATAAGCTGTGCTTCTACTGTGGTGACGCTTCTCATGCTACTTCCATCTGCTCCAAACGGGGAAGACGTTTTGCGCGCTCAGTTGCTTTGGGTAGTGTTCAGACTAAATTTCTGTTGACTGTTACCTTGATTTGCTCCATGTCCACATTTTCGGCTCAAGCTTTTGTTGATTCAGGAGCAGCTATAAACCTGATGGATTTTGATTTTGCCAAACGTTGTGGTTTTCCCATGATACCCCTGGGAAGTCTATTCCTTTGCTGGGTATTGATTCTACCCCTTTGGCGGAGAATAAACCCCAGTTTTCTACCCAGGTAATAATGCGGGTTGACCCGGACCACCAAGAGAATTGCAAATTTTTGGTGTTACATAATTTACATGACATTATTGTACTGGGTTTTCCTTGGTTACAGACTCATAATCCTGTTTTGGATTGGAAGTCTGTGTCTGTGGTCAGTTGGGGTTGCCAATGTGTTCGTAATGACACTCCTGTTTTTTCTGCCTCTCCCCAGTCTCAAGATGTCCCTGACTATTTGACTGATTTTTCTGATGTGTTTAGTGAGAGTAAAGGTACTGCCACACTAAACAATCCCGCTAGCGATCACGATAACGACGCATACTAATGCGATCGCTAGCGGGATTGTTTCTATATCACTAAGTGCGGCCACATTTAGCGATATAGTTAACGACGCTATCGCCGTTAGCGATCTTCTTAACGACTTTAGCGGTACAAAAGTACCGCTAAATCGCTAAGAAAAGGTGCCACACTAGCGATATATACTTACCCAGCGGGAGCGCCGACGAGAAAATAGGGTCCGGAACGATTCCAGCGACGAGCGAGATCACAGCAGGAAGCTCGTCGCTGGCAGCTGCCGCACAGAACAACATCGCTAAGGGGATCGCTAAATAGTGACGTTTTTTAGCGATCCCGTTAGCGATATTGTTCAGTGTGGCATACCCTTAAGTCTGCATCCTTACCTACTCATAGGAGTTATGATTGCGCTATTGACTTAGTACCCGGTTGTAAATTTCCCAAGGGTCGGCTCTTTAATTTATCTGTACCTGAGCATGATGCTATGATGCTATGCGATCTTATATCAAAGAGTCTTTAGAGAAGGGTCATATCAGACCATCCTCTTCACCCTTGGGCGCCGGCTTTTTCTTTGTGGCCAAGAAGGATGGCTCATTGAGGCCGTGTATTGACTATCGTTTCCTGAATAAGATCACTGTTAAATATCAATATCCGTTACCCTTGATTTCTGACCTATTTACCAGAGTGAAAGGTACTAGTTGGTTTACCATGCTTGACCTTAGGGGGGCGTATAATCTTATTCGCATCAAGCACGGTGATGAATGGAAGACGGCGTTTAATACCCCAGAGGGGCATTTTGAGTACCTAGTGATGCCTTTTGGGCTCACTAATGCCCCTTCCGTCTTCCTATCCTTTATGAACGATATTTTCCGTGATTTCATGGATACATTTCTGATCGTTTATTTGGACGATATCTTGATTTTTTCCAATGACTGGGATTCTCATGTGGAACATGTTCGAATGTATTCCGGATTTTGAGAGAAATCGCATTGTATGTGAAGGGATCAAAATGTCTTTTTTGGCGTACAGAAGGTTTCATTTCTGGAATTCATTTTGTCTCCGTCTGTTATTGAAATGGACCGGGTCAAAGTTCAGGCCATTTGTGATTGGGTTCAACCCACTACATTGAAGGCTCTTCAGAGATTTTTGGGTTTTGCTAATTTTTATCGTAAATTTATAGGTAATTTCTCTGGTGTTGTGAAACCACTGACTGATTTGACCAAGAAGGGTTCTGATGTGGTGAATTGGTCTCCTGAGGCAGTTTCTGCGTTTCAGGAGCTTAAGCGGAGGTTCACTTCTGCTCCTGTTCTGCAACAACCTGATGTTTCTCTACCATTTCAGGTGGAGGTTGATGCTTCTGAGATTAGTGCAGGAGCCGTTTTGTCCCAAAGGGATCCGTAGACCTCTAAGAGTAACCCTTGTGCCTTTTGCTCTCAAAAATTTTCCCCAGCGGAACGTAATTATGATGTGGGAAATCTGGAGTTATTGGCTATGAAGTGGGCTTTTGAAGAGTGGAGACATTGGCTGGAAGGAGCCAAACATCAGGTGTTGGTCCTCACGGACCATAAGAGCCTGGTTTATCTTGAATCAGCCAAGCGACTTAATCCTAGACAGGCCAGGTTTTTCACACGTTTTAATTTTGTGGTCTCTTTTCTCCCGGGCACTAAGAATGTTAAGGCGGATGCCCTCTCAAGGAGTTTCTTTCCGGATTCTCCTGAGGTAACTGAGCCTGCTGTTATTCTGAAGGAGGGTGTGGTTCTTTCCGCTAACTCGCCCAATTTGAGACTGGCTTTGGAGGAATTTCAGGAGGATAAACCTGAACGCTGCCCTGTTGGAAAATTTTTTGTCCCAGACCAGTGGAGGAATAATGTGATGTCTGAGATTCATTGCTCCACATTGGCTGGCCATCCTGGTATTTTTGGTACCCGAGATTTGGTGTGTCTGTCCTTTTTGTGGCCCACTTTGTCTCGTGACGTCAGGGACTTTGTGCAGTCCTGTGGAACTTGTTCTCGGTCCAAACCTTGCTCTCGCTCTAGTGGTTTGTTAATGCCATTGCCTGTGCCCAAGAGGCCATGGACTCATATCTGTATGGATTTTATTTTCGACCTCCCTGTCTCTCAGAGAATGACCGTTATTTGGGTGATCTGTGATAGGTTTTCCAAGATGATACATCTTGTGCCACTACCTAAGTTGCCATCCTCCTCCGAGTTGGTGCCCTTATTTTTTCAACAGGTGGTTCGGTTGCACGGCATTCCAGAAAACATTGTGTCTGACAGAGGAGTCCAGTTTGTTTCCAGATTTTGGAGGACATTTTGTTCGAAACTGGGAGTTCAGCTGTCTTTTTCCTCTGCGTTCCACCCTCAGACCAATGGACAAACTGAGAGAACAAACCAGACCTTGGAGACTTATTTGAGATGTTTTGTGTCTGCTGATCAAGACGACTGGGTCTCTTTTTTGCCTTTGGCTGAGTGTGCCTTCAATAATAGGGCTAGTTCTGCCACCTTGATGTCTCCTTTTTTCTGCAATTTCGGGTTTCCTCCTCGATTTTCTTCAGGGCAGGTGGAGGCTTCTGTCTGTCCGGGTGTTGACTCAATTGTGGAGAGAATGCAGCAGATTTGGGATCAAGTAGTGGATAAGTTGTCTCTCTCTCAGGAGAAGGCCCAGCGGTTTGCCAACCGGCATAGGACTGATGGTCCTCGGTTTAAAGTGGGTGACTTGGTTTGGTTGTCCTCAAAAAATATCCCTATGAAGGTTGCATCTCCAAAATTTAAGCCAAGGTTCATTGGACCTTATAAGATCGTGGAAATTCTTAATCCCGTTTCCTTCCGTTTGCTTCTTCCAGGAACATTTAAGATTCACAACTTATTTCACAAATCTTTATTGAAGAGGTTTGTTGAGCCAGTGGTTCCCATGGCTGCGCCTCCTGATCCTGTTTTGGTTGAGGGCAATTTGGAGTTTGAGGTTGAGAAGATATTGGATTCTCGTTTGGCTAGGCGGAGACTCCAGTACTTGGTTAAATGGAAAGGCTATGGTCAGGAGGACAATTCTTGGGTGTTTGCTTCTGACATTCATGCTGAAAGACTGGTCCGTGCCTATCACCGAGCTCATCCTGATCGGCCTGGTGGCGCATGTGAGGGTTCGGTGACCCCTCCTCAAGGGGGGTACTGTTGTGAACGTGTTGAAGACGACTTCGGAGCTGAGGCTCCCTCTGGTGGTTGCTGAGGGTATTGAACCTATGTTGAACAGCAAAAGTCCACCACCTGCAATTGATGAATGGTTATCAGGTGGGACGGACTGGCCTGATATAAGTGAGCTGACCTCCCATGATCCTCGCCGGTGATCAATTGTTACTTCCTGGTCTTGGTTGGAATTCAACTTGCTTTCTGCTGTCTCCTGCTATCATTCAGAAAAGTTACTTTCTGTTTTTTTTTCTGTGGTTTGATTTTCCTTGTTTTTGCTGCCTTTGGGGGCTTATGCTGGTCTCTGTTCTCTTTTTGTATTTGTTCTTTTGCTCAGTTCTTGTGATTTTTTACTGCTGGGTAGCTGCGTGTTCACACCAGAGATCTGATATAGGTGGTCGAGACCGTGTGGTCTCAGCATTTTTGGATTCAGAAGTGTTGGAGTTTTTCCTAGGGTTTTTCTGGGTTGCAGACAGTATTCTCTCCTGTGCTGTCCTATCTAGACAGTTTTGGGTCCCAGCGTTTGCTCATTCTATTTTCTGTCTGTGTTCGTGTTTTCATCTTGTCTAACCGCCATTATATGTTTGGGGGCTTCCTATTCTTTTGGGGCTCTACTCCGGGGCAGTTAGCTTTCCTCTTTCCATCTTCAGGGGTAGCTAATCTCTCCAGCTGTGACAAGGCGTCTAGGGCACCGTAGGAATGTCCCACGGCTGCTTCTAGTTGTGCGGTTAGTTTAGGGGTCTGGAACCTATTAGTTCCCAACCTCTCTGGTGTTTGGCTGCCTTTGCAGTTTTTTGCTCCTGCCTCCTCAGCTACCATAACATAACACTCTTCACAGTCTCAGACAGACTCCACTCTCTCTCCATGTGCCAAACACTTCCTTACATACCTGTAGCCACTGCCACAGCTGAGGTATGGAGCACATGGTCTGGTCACATGCACATGACCTCATCACAGGTCCTCAACAAACTCACAACCACCAGTGGGCGGTGTATGTGTGGTTAGCCAGTCCCACCCAGCTCACCAGCCAACCCTGTAAGCCACCCTAGAAAATAAACACAACTATTGTAGGACTACAAGTCCCAGAACAACATTACTTTGGCTTACAGCGCAGAGGAGCTCTGCGACACATACCTGCCATTTACAACAATCCCGGTGACTGTTTCACCATCCAAATCCCGCCTCCATGCATACCTTAAGGAGCATGAATACAGTGTCCCCTAGCTGCAGCATGGGTCACTACACCACATACCTCCCCCCTCTGTTCAAACTTGTGGGGTTGAACACTTATTCTAAACCGAGGGCCTCGAGACAGGGCACCCATGTCACCTTGCCCTACAAGTCGAGGGGACCGTCTCAGTCGATTTTGGGCATCATTCACCATCACCCCTTTGTTAGGCCTTCCCCGCCCCCAGCGGTCAGAATGTTGGCCTTGTCTTTCTGTCTGTGTCTCCAGACCCTTTGTAATCAACCCACTTTCCATGTGTGCCCCTTCACACAACCTTTCTTTACATGGCCGCCTCCTACGGTTGTTGCGGTCATGAGTCGATCGTCCAGTCGAGCCTACTGGTTGATCTAAGTCTGACCCTCTGTCCTTTCGTCCGCTACAGGGTCTCCCACTTAGGTCACTCAGCCCTGAGCTAACAGAGGTGTCATCTCCTCTTACCCTCATTGTTTCAGATTGCCTACTGCCGGTCCCCAGAGAAGCCTCTTGTCTCTCCATATCTCTGGCAGGAAGCAGTCGCCCTCTTTGTTCCAACTCCCGTAGCTGTTCCTTAATCTGCTTTCTTTCCCAGATCAGCTGCTCTACCTCTCGTAGGTACGTCACTCGATATTCCAGGAGCATTTGTATGTTCTTAAGGCTTTCCACTGAGCCAACCACAAAGAATGGAACCATACCATCTTCACCAGCCACCTTGATCTCGTCATCAGCTGGAATCCTCACTCTCTTCACCCCGGATCTATTCACCATCTCCTGCATCACTTTTCCAAGTCTTCCAATGACTTTCCCCACCAGATTTCTGGGTACCGGAATTATGTCTTCTACAAAGCCCAGCCAACTTTGAGCTTCCCTCGCCAGCTCCAGGCGTCGAGCGGCTTTTATATTACCCATCATGATCATCTGTTTCGTGCAGAGACATTGAAGATGCATATCCTTCAGGACAGCCACCCGCTTCTCTGTGACTTCCTTATCCGCCAGTTGTATCAACTGGTTCGTCTCTGGGGCCCAGTTCACACTATAGGCCTTTACTGCCTTTTTAAAGGCCTCATGCACACCCTCGCTGGCACAGGCTTCTCGCATGTCTTCGGGTACCTCCATCACACACTTAACAAGCGAAGCCTCATTCTCTTCCTGGTTCACCTCGGACACTTCCCTCAAGACATCTGCCAAGATGGGCACTGGCAGCTCTGCCTTGTTATCACTCGGGCACGGCCGCTGTAAGTCTTCGACCACCAATTTCTCCTCCTGCAGAAGACCTCTTACTGCTTCTCTGAGCACCTCCACGTCTTCTCTTAAGGCCTTATTCACACTTTGCCACATCGACAGGTGACCTCTGAGCTCAGAGACTTCCTTCTCCAGCTCATCCACTCTGTGCTCAGCAGTTTGTCTCAGGGCCTTTTCTTGTTCGATATCCTCTTTCCTTATCTTTAATACGGCCTGTAAATCTGCCACCTTGTGCTTTGCTCGAGACAACTCTTTAGCAAGGTCCTGGCACTCCTTGTGCTTTCTCTCCAAACTGAGCCTTGGCGGCCGCAAACTCGGACTCCAGGTGGCGCACCCGCTCCCATTGCACGGAGTTGGCGACTTCCATATCCGACCCCTTCAACCTTTCTTGAGGCTCTGCCCAGTCATCCTCAGGTACCTCTCGACTCTTTGTACCTTCAGAGAGCTTCATACTCTCCAGCTCTTCAGCCACAGGTTCTTCTTTATTGACATTCTCAGTGGGTGCAATGTGTTCAGGGTCTTTGCGCCCTTTACATCTCCGACGATGGGAGGACTTTCCCTCCTTGTGGGGCCCTTCCTTACTGTACTCTCTTTCTATCTTAGAGTCACAGTCACCCCCGGAGTCTGAGTCACACCCCACAGTATGGTGAATCCTCCAGTTACCCTCTAACTGGGTGTCCATTTCAGACGTCTTATCAACCATATCATTATCGGTCATTCTGTCATACACTTCAGGGGACATCAGGTCTGTAAGTTGGGCAGAGGCACCCTTTCCCCTTGCGTCATCGTCTGAATGGGCATCACCACTCGGTCGGTCATCCTCTGCTAAGTCACCGAGTTGGTCAGACCTGTCCACTTTGGGGGGCGTCACTATACCAATACCCGCCACACCAACTAGAGCCTCCCTGTAAGCCACCCTAGAAAATAAACACAACTCTTGTAGGAATACAAGTCCCAGGACAACATTACTTTGGCTTACAGTGCAGAGGAGCTCTGCGACACATACCTGCCATTTACAACAATCCCGGGGACTGTTTCACCATCCAAATCCCGCCTCCATGCATACCTTGAGGAGCATATACAGCGCCCCTAGCTGCAGCATGGGTCACTACACCACAATATATACAGTTAGGTCCATAAATATTTGGACAGAGACAACATTTATCTAATTTTGGTTCTAGACATTACCACAATGAATTTGAAACAAAACAAATCAGATGCAGTTGAAGTTCAGACTTTCAGCTTTCATTTGAGGGTATCCACATTTAAATTGGATGAAGGGTTTAGGAGTTTCAGCTCCTTAACATGTGCCACCCTGTTTTTAAAGGGACCAAAAGTAATTGGACAATTGACTCCAAGGCTATTTCATGGACAGGTGTGGGCAATCCCTTCATTATATCATTCTCAATTAAGCAGATAAAAGGGCTGGTGTTGATTTGAGGTGTGGTGTTTGCATTTGGAAGGTTTAGCTGTGAAGGAAACATGCGGTCAAAGGAGCTCTCCATGCAGGTGAAACAAGCTATCCTTAAGCTGCAAAAAACAGAAAAAACCCATCCGAGAAATTGCTACAACTTTAGGAGTGGCAAAATCTACAGTTTGGTACATTCTGAGAAAGAAAGAAAGCACTGGTGAACTCATCAATGCAAAAAGACCTGGGCGCCCACGGAAGACAACAGTGGTGGATGATCGCAGAATACTCTCCATGGTGAAGAGAAACCCCTTCACAACAGCCAACCAAGTGAACAACACTCTCCAGGAGGTAGGCGTATCAATATCCAAATCTACCATAAAGAGAAGACTGCATGAAATTAAATACAGAGGGTTCACTGCACGGTGCAAGCCACTCATAAGAATCAAGAATAAAAAGGCTAGGCTGGACTTTGCTAAAAAACATCTAAAAAAGCCAGCACAGTTCTGGAAGAACATTCTTTGGACAGATGAAACCAAGATCAACCTCTACTAGAATGATGGAAAGAGAAAAGTATGGCGAAGGCGTGGTACAGCTCATGATCCAAAGCATACCACATCATCTGTAAAACATGGCGGAAGCAGTGTGATGGCTTGGGCATGCATGGCTGCCAGTGGCACTGGGTCACTAGTGTTTATTAATGTTGTGACACAGGACAGAAACAGCCGAATGAATTCTGAGGTATTCAGAGCCATACTGTGTGCTCAGATCCAGCCAAATGCAGCCAAACTGATTGGTCGTCGTTTCATACTACAGATGGACAATGACCCAAAACATAAAGCCAAAGCAACCCAGGAGTTTATTAAAGCAAAGAAGTGGAATATTCTTGAATGGCCAAGTCAGTCACCTGATCTCAACCCAATTGAACATGCATTTCACTTGTTAAAGACTAAACTTCAGACAGAAAGACCCACAAACAAACAACAACTGAAAACCACCGCGGTGAAGGCCTGGCAGAGCATCAAAAAGAAGGAAACACAGTGTCTGGTGATGTCCATGAGTTCAAGACTTCAGGCAGTCATTGCTAACAAAGGGTTTTCAACCAAGTACTAGAAATGAACATTTTATTTACAATTATTTAATCTGTCCAATTACTTTTGGTCCCTTTAAAAATAGGGTGGCACATGTTAAGGAGCTGAAACTCCTAAACCCTTCATCCAATTTTAATGTGGATACCCTCAAATGAAAGCTGAAAGTCTGAACTTCAACTGCATCTGATTTGTTTTGTTTCAAATTCATTGTGGTAATGTCTAGAACCAAAATTAGATAAATGTTGTCTCTGTCCAAATATTTATGGACCTAACTGTATATAATAAATATCTAATATATATGTGGAGTGGGTGGGACTATGTGGAGTGGGCAGGGTTTGATACACACACATACACACACACACTCATTATATATATATATATATATATATATATATACAGTAACGACCAAAAGTTTGGACACACCTCATTCAAAGATTTTTCTGTATTTTCATGGCTATGAAAATTGTAGAATGACACTGAAGGCATCAAAACTATGAATTAACACATGTGGAATTATACATTACACTTTACAAAAAAACTGCTTTGCACGCAGAAAAGGTGAATGGATGGACTCTCTGGTTCCCACCGTGAAGCATGGAGGAGGTGGTGTGATGGTTTGGGGGTGCTTTGCTGGTGACACTGTTGGGGATTTATTAAAAATTGAAGGCATACTGAACCAGCATGGCTACACAGCATCTTGCAGCGGCATGCTATTCCATCCCATTTGCATTTAGTTGGACCATCATTTATTTTTCAACAGGACAATGACCCCAAACACACCTCCAGGCTGTGTAAGGGCTATTAGACCAAGAAGGAAAGTGTTGGGGTGCTACGCCAGATGACCTGGCCTCCACAGTCACCAGACCTGAACCCAATCGAGATGGTTTGGGGTGAGCTGGACCGCTCACCGCTTCAATTTTGAATAAATTCCCAACAGTGTCACCAGCAAAGCACCCCCACACCATCACACCACCTCCTCCATGCTTCACGGTGGGAACTAGGCATGTAGAATCCATCCGTTCACCTTTTCTGCGTGCAAAGCAGTAATCAAAGCAAAAGGTGGCTACTTTGAAGAACCTAGAATATAAGGCATATTTTCAGTTGTTTCACACTTTTTTGCAAAGTGTAATGTATAATTCCACATGTGTTAATTCATAGTTTTGATGCCTTCAGTGTGATTCTACAATTTTCATAGTCATGAAAATACAGAAAAATCTTTGAATGAGAAGGTGTGTCCAAACTTTTGGTCTGTACTGTATATACATACATATACATATAGATAGATAGAAATAGTGTTGGTTAAGTATCACTGTCTCCTCATTGTATGTACTGTTGTATCCAAGAGACCTGTTTACATATACAGTATCCCATTAAATGTTATGTTGTGCAAAAAAAAAATAGAATTTTTATTTTTTATTTTTATTATTTTGTTGGTGTATGTACTGCTGGTGAGTTTCCCCTCCCTGATTACCCATGTTTTACATTATGGTGAGTTGGCTGATAATTGTGGTAAATGTCACCCATTCTCATCACATTAAGTGGCATGTTTCGACAAGCCACTTGAAAAGGTAATCCTTTAATTAGTCGATCTCCAATACACGTAAAAGAAATGTCACTTTGACAAATGGTAAGTTAGAAGCAAATTACAGTGAAGTTTATGAACTTTCATCATGAGCACTACTCAATTCTACAAATTCAGGAGAAAGTAGGTGTCTTGGTAATCTTGGTAAGTGATGGTTTCACCAACACAGCCTTATACATTTTAGCCCATTTTTGCTTTTACGTCATTTACATCGATCAAAGATATGTTTTCGACTATCATACAAAAAACTCAAACCTTGCTTACCTTGTTACAGACAATGATAATGTGTCACTGATTGGCCACAATGATCATTTGTTATTAAATTTCAGCCAACAAACATTCATTATGACCATTTTGTTTGACTGAACTGAGAAGCCAGAGTCTATACTGTTTAGTTAGAGCCAGTATGAGGCTAGGGATTTATGTTTATGAGTCTGCAATGCTGCAATTTTTTCCAGGTGGACTGCATTTTGCATTAAAAAAATCCAACTGGCGTTCATGTAAAAAAAATAATAAATTCATAAGGACAGCAGTCAAGCCAATGTTAGCCTATGTGCCAGTGCACTCTGGCAACTTTTGATACAGACCTCAAGTCATGTGAACTTAGCCTAAAGGAGCATCATACACGAGTCCTGCAGCGTCTAGATGGCAATGCATGAATGTGCTGCGTACTGCTGTATAGACTCCTATGCACAAGTCCGACATGTAGAGAATAATGTGGCTGAAGATATGAATCCAAATGTCTCCAGAACAATACAGTATCTAACAGAAACTTTTATCGAAAGTGGATCAGCCTCAAGACCTCAATCTGTAACACGGGACTATGGGATGGAGGATGTGTGATGGGTATATGGGCACTGGACTATAGGATATTCAGTATAAAGTAATTTTTAGATCGGAAAAATGAAAATATTTCAGTAATGTGTTCTTTTCACTGTCCATATTCTATGGTGTTCTAATTCTTATATCCAGGAATAAGTATTTTGAAGGGAAGTTCTTGATACATTTATCAGAAGTGACCTTTAAGAGGTCTGCTGACATAATCTGAGACAATGGATTTATTATTATTATTTTTTATTATTATTATTATACATTTTTATAGCGCCGTTTATCCCATGGCGCTTTACATGTGAAAGGGGCAAATATAGACAAGTACAATAAAAATGAGCAAAACAAGGCACACACAAGTACAGAAGGAGATAGGACCCTGCCCGCGAGGACTCACAGTCAACAAGGGATGGGTGAGGATACCCTAGGAGAAGGTAGAGCTGGTCGTGCGGCAGTTCAGTAGACTGAGGATCACTGCAGGTTGTAGGCTTGTTTGAAGAGGTGGGTCTTCAGGTTCTTTTTGAAGGTTTCCGTGGTAGGCGAGAGTCTGATGTGCTGGGGTAGAGAGTTCCAGAGTATGGGGGAAGCAAGGGAGAAGTCTTGTATGCGGTTGTGGGAAGAAGAGATAAGAGAGGAGTAGAGAAGGAGATCTTGAGAGGATTGAAGGTTGCGTGTAGGTAAGTACCAGGAGACCATGTCACAGATGTATGGAGGAGACAGGTTGTGGATGGCTTTGTATGTCATAGTTGGGGTTTTGAACTGGAGCCTCTGGACAATAGGAAGCCAGCGAAGAGCTTGGCATAGAGGAGAGGATGGGGAATAACGGGGAGACAGGTGGATTAGTCAGGCAGCAGAGTGTAGGATGGATTGGAGTGGTGCCAGAGTGCTAGAGGGGAGGCCAGAGAGTAGGAGGTTGCAGTAGTCGAGGCGAGAGATCATAAGGGCATGCACTAGTGTTTTTGTGGTTTCATGGTCAAGGAATGCACGGATCCGGGAAATATTTTTGAGTTTGAGTCGGCAGGAGGAGGCAAGGGCTTGGATATGTGGCTTAAAAGAGAGGGCAGAGACGAGGATCACCCCGAGGCACCGAGCATGCGGGACTGGGGAAAGTGAGCAGCCATTGACAATGAAGGATAGGTCTGGTGGAGGGGTAGAGTGAGATGGGGAAAAATGATGAAATCTTTTTTTTTCCATGTTCAGTTTTAGAAAGCGAGCAGAAAAGAAAGCTGAAATAGCAGACATTGCGGGATTTTGGTCAGTAAGGAGGTGAGGTCAGGTCCAGATAGGTAGATCTGCGTGTCATCGGCGTAGAGATGATACTGCAAACTGTGGGATTCTATGAGCTGTCCCAGGCCGAAGGTGTAGATGGAGAAGAGTAGGGGTCCTAGAACTGAGCCTTGGAGAACACCGACAGACAGGTGGCGAGGTGAGGAGGTGGTGTTGGAGAGGGAGACACTGAATATTCGGTCTGTTAGATATGACGAGATCCAGGATAGGGCCAAGTCTGTGATGCCAAGAGATGAGAGAATCTGTAGCAGGAGGGAATAGTCCACAGTGTCGAAGGCAGAAGACAGGTCCAGAAGAAGGAGGACAGAGTAGTGTCGCTTGCTCTTGGCGGTTAGTAGGTCATTGGTGACTTTAGTTAGGGCAGTTTCAGTTGAGTGATGCGGCCGGAATCCAGATTGTAACCAGTCAAAGAGGGAGCAGGAGGAGAGGTGGGAGGACAGTTCAAGATGGACATGCTGTTCCAGTAGTTTTGAGGCATAAGGGAGTAGAGATATCGGGCAATAGCTAGACACAGAGGATGGGTTGAGAGAGAGGTTTTTGAGGATGAGTGTGCTTGAGGCATGTTTAAAGGATGAGGGGAAGACACCATTTTCAAGTGAAAGGTTGAAGAGATGTGTTAGGGTTGGGATGAAGACTGTGGCGAGGTTAGGGATGAGGTGGGATGTGAGCGGGTCAAGCGTGCAAGTGGTAAGATGTGATCTTGACAGGAGGGTGGAGAGCTGATCTTCTGTCATGGTGAAGAAGCTGGTTTTGGAGAAACAGGGCTGAGCAGCTAAGAGGGGCATTGGGGGCTGCGGGCCAAAGCTTTCTCTGATGTTATCGATCTTCTGCTTAAAGAAAGAGGTAAAGTCTTCAGCAGAAATGAGAGGAGAGGGAGGAGGTGCAGGGGGACGGAGTAGAGAATTGAAAGTGTTGAAAAGCTGTTAAGGGTTGTGAGACAGGGAAGATATGAGATGAGAAGTAAGTTTGTTTTGTGACAGTGAGCATGGACTTGAAGCTGGTGAGGGACTGCTTGCATGCGATGAGGTGCTCGGCAGAGTGGGATTTCTTCCATCTCGCTCAGCAACCCTGGAAGCCCTTCTCAGTTCTTTGGTCAGGCTGGTCAACCAGGGCTGCTTGTTGATTGTACGAGTTTTGCTATGCATGAGGGGGGGGCAGCTGAATCAAGTGTTGCTGTTATTGTGGTGTTTTAAAAAGTGGCAGCAGCATCTGTGTCATGAAGGGAAGCTATGTCTATAAGAGGAAGAAAGGACTCAGAGAGTGATTGTAAATTAAGGTGTTTGAAATTTCTGCAAAGGTTAGTGAGTTTGTGGAGTGGAGGTTACGCACTAGGAGAGGAGAGGGAAGAGAATGTCAGTAGGTTGTGGTCAGACCGGGAAGGGGTGAGTTAGTGAGATTAGTAAGGGAACAAAGGTGGGTGAAGATAAGGTCCAGCGTGTGACCATCTTTGTGAGTGGCCACAGAGGACCATTGAGTGAGGCCAAAGTAGGCAGTAAGCGATAAAAGTTTAGAGGCAGCTGGGGTGGAAGCGTCAATGGGGATGTTGAAGTACCCATGATGATAGTGGGGATGTTGGCAGAGAGGAAACTAAGTAGCCAGGTGGTGAAGTGGACGAGAAAGGTGGAGATGGCTAGTTCTGGGGGGCGGTAGATGACAGCCAGCTGGAGGTTGGAGGGAGAAAAGATGCGGACGGAGTGCACCTCAAACGAGGGAAGAGTAGCGGAGGGTGGTAGCAGAATTGGGGTAAAGGAGCAGGTACAGGACAGGAGCAAGCCAACTCCTCCACCACATTTGTTGCTGGGGTGAGGAGTGTAAGGGCCCCATCTCACATAGCGAGATCGCTAGCGAGATCGCTGCTAAACAGCGATCTCAGCAGCGATCTCGCTATGTCTGACACGTACCAGCGATCAGTCCCCTGCTGTGAATCGCTGGTCGTGTCAGAAATGCCAGGACTTTTTTTTGATCGCTGGTTTCCCGCAGGCCAGCACGCATCGCTGCGTGTGACAGGCAGGAGACCAGCGATCTACTGGTAACCAAGGTACACTTCGGGTTTCCAGGCGCGGGGCTGTGCCTGGAAACCCGACGTGTACATTGGATACCAGCGTGCTGCTGCAGGGGAGCTGGTAACCAAGGTACACATCGGGTTTCCAGGCACCGCGCAGCGCCTGGAAACCCACGTGTACCTTGGTTACCAGCTCCCTGCATCAACGCGCTGGTATCCAACGTACACTGTGGGTAACTAGGCGACGTTACCCGCAGTGTCGCTGTCCTGATCGCTGCCTGAGCTGCCTGTTTGGCAGCTCAGCAGCGATCATGTAGCGACATACCAGCGATCCTGATCGTTGTCGGGATCGCTGGTGTGTCGATATGTGAGACGGGGCCCTAAGAGAGATTGAATCCTCCATAAGAAAGTGCAGCTGGAGAGGCTGAGTCAGAGGGTGTGAACCAAGTTTCAGTGATGCCGAGCAAGGAGAGTTTATTGGTGACAAAGAGGTCATGGATATACAACAGTTCATTCCAGACAGAGCGTGCGTTCCATAGTGCTCCAGGTAGGGGGGCTGGGAGAGTGGGGCTGGATGAATGGGTATGAGGTTATCATCATTGCGAAAACGTGTAGAGGATTGTGGCAGGGTGTTAGAAATGAGTGTGGGGATGTGTTGAGGAGGGCCAAGATTTGGGGATATGTCGTCAGCAAGGAGGAGTAGCAGACAGAGCATTAGAAGGTGGGAGCAGGATAGGACATGATGTGGCTGTGTGTATCTGGAGAAAAAGGATTGTATGTGGAGGAACATTTCTGAGGAGGAGGTGAGATGGCTGGGGAGGATGGAGGAGAAATGACTACTTCCTTATAGATGTAGGGATTACAGGAGATAGGAAGAAAGAAAGTAGTATGGGGTGAAAGTGAAAAGAAACTGAAACATTGTAGTGGTTTTTGTTTTCTTTAACTTACAGTCTATTCCAGTCCAATTCTAGTCTAATTCAAAGTAGTGTAATTAGAAATCTGTAATTTGAAAGATGGAATTTGAAAGATGCCTGGATCAGACTATGTCTGGATCAGACGCATGGCTCTGAATATATGTGCAACTGAGAGCACTCAGCTGTGAGAGGGGATGTGGGTGTGTGTGGCCAGACCAAATGTTCAGAGTTAAGCAAGGTCATAAAAGGGGGGGCGAGGTTAGACTGACCACTCAGAGATATGAATGGAAAACACAAGAGGAATGAAATACATTGTGGATACAAAATGATGGGTAAGCAATGTATACCAGAGATAGAGATAGTAAATGCAATTCACAAACACAATCAGGAGCCGAGAAAGATGTGCACATTCAGTGCATAACTGTGGGAAGAGGAGACAACTCATTTATTGTATTAACACTACACCTGAGGAAACACTATAATAAGGCACAAAGGTGACATTGTTTCCCCTCCTTAGTATGGATGGTAGCATATTGTAAGCAATTAGAACACTACATGTAAACTAGGTTTTCCTACAACTGGGGCAAAAATTTGGTTTGGCGCCCACTGTTAAACACATCTTAAGCGGTCGTTTGAGTAATCATCCTTTGACCATTCATGCAATTTGCATACGTATAGTAAAGTTATTCCTAATTCTTTCAATGTTCAGTAAAAAGCTACAGGCCCTGCTTTATTGAGAGAAGCAAGAAGAGATTCTAGGGGCGTGGCCTGACTGTGCAGGGAGCAAGACACGTCTAGCAAGAGCTCCTGGAAAAAAACAGTTTAAAACTAAGGAGAAAGTGAACCCTCCAACGAAAACTGAACCTTGGAAGCTGTTAAATCTTGCCCTGCACCTATTGAGACCGAAATCAGGACTGCAGAGTGACTCCCGATCACCCCTGGCCGAGCAGTGAATTGGCTGCTATAAATCAACTGAGGGGAGACGGACGCCTGCACAGCAAAAAGAATAGCAGCCGTGGGCTGGTGAATCTTGCTGCGGAGGTACTGTCTGTAAGGCCCTTTGAGACCCCTACCTCCTCCTCGTGCCCGCACTGACTAGTGTAACACCCGCTGCTTCCCCACCAGCCCCCGACGCTGAGGCTTGCACCTGTCTCCTCAGCTCTCTAGCACAAACGGGAGGGGTATACTAACGTGCAGCCTGTGCTCACTTTTGGGAAGCACGGAGACTCCTTCCTAGTCTGCACTCCACCTGTCACCAGAAGCTGGGGCTGAGGGAGCTGGACCCGAAGCAGTGGTGTGGAAGTCTGGCTTTTCCCGCCATTAGCCGATGCCATATTGATTGGAGCACAGACGCAGGGCTGCTGGGAAGTGTTAAACCATCTGAGGTAAAGAGTGTTTCCACTAGCATAGCAGCAGCACAGAGCAACCAAGTGTAAAAATAAACAACTGGGCAGCGGTCGCTCACCTATGGCTGATCGCTCCCGGCGGAGGCCGCTGTCTCCTCACTCCATAGCCGCGACACACAGCCTTGCTATATAGCTACGGAGACCTGACTGTCATCGCTCCTCTAGCCTTGCTTGCGCTGAATCACGGCCTTCTACCTAGCACTCAATCTCACCAGGAGATCCCTTTGTTACCTGCACGACCTGGGTCCATCTCAGTCATATCTCTGAAGCGACTGGTAGATTAACAGATATAGGATCGCTGAACTATGCAGCTCCAGGGGCACACTGTTACTTGGTAGCTAACCTCTGCATATCGCATATACCATTTCAGTAGGACTATATTTGGTTGTGATAATTTACAAAAGCGATTCTATGGACTGGGTGGGCATCCCCCCCAAGTTGTTTTACTTCATAGTCGCCCAGACTGGTAGGGGCTTGCAGATGACGGGTCCGGTCTGTTAGTTTGGCCGGCCTGCCCCCCCGCGCTTTCTCAAAAATTTTAAGTAGAGTCTACTGGGAGGCGAAGCCAAGGATTGGCCGCTTTCTAGCAGAGCTCTCCGCTGATTTTCTCTCATCTGTGACTATACCTCAATTTATGAGAGGAAAAACAATTTTAATTAGCGGAGGGAATACCTGGACGGGGAGACTTGCTTGTCGGGTCTGCCTCTCCAGGCTCCTCGGTAGACTCTAGGTGCGGAGGACGCCGCGCAGCGTGATACAGGCCGCGGGTCAGCTGGGCTATACATTCTATATAGGAACTACATGCTACATAGCAAACTCTAATGTAACGTTTCTTATCTGAGACATCACCGCCTTCTATCTTTTCACCAATGTCACTGAGCATGGATAAATTTGTGGGCAAACAATCTAAAGGAGGCCGAGCTTCTACCCGAAACCAACAAGGATCATCATCGCCTAAATCCACCTCTGATACAAATAGCGAGACTTCTCATTCAATAGTGGATGCCATCATGGAACGCCTCATGCCCGAAATAGACTCTAGATTTGCCACTCTTCAAACTTCAATAGATTCTATAATATCACAAGTTAATAATCAGGGCACTCGTCTGGATGAGGCTGAATAACGTATCTCTGATCTGGAGGATGTTACCAGGGAAATGGCAGAACGTCTAGAGGGAAAAGAGAAAGCAGTCACAGAGCTTCAATCCAAAGTGGACGACCTGGAAAATCGGTCCAGACACAATAACTTAAAACTGATAGGAATTCCTGAGTCCATACATCCCTCTGAATTGCTAAAATTAACATCTGAGTGGTTGCCAAGTGCCTTGGACATTCAACTAACATCTGGCTCAATGGTGGTTGAGAGAGCACACAGAATAGGCCCGCAGAGGGGAAAAGACAATGATAGACCCAGACCGGTGATATTCAAGGTCCTTGATTTTCAAGATAAAATTCGTCTGCTTACGGCCTACAGGAAGAAAGCGCACATATCCTATGAAGGGCACAAAGTTTTGATGTTTCAGGACTACTTGGCCATGGTGACGACCAGACGTAGGGCCTTCAACCCGGTGTGTAAATTGTTGGCTGACAAAAACATTAGGTTCAACCTACAATATCCAGCAATACTACGCTTCAATCTATCTGGGAAAAACTGGGCTATCGACGACCCGGTGAGGGCTCTGGAGATCGTCTGAGAAACCTCCCAGCCGCCATGAGCAGGATTCTGAGTGGCTTACTGAGTGACACTATCATAAATCACATAAGGTGATGTCAACTGACATATGTTTGTTATGTTGGTGTTTTTTGCTGTATTTTTACTTTTGCGTCCAACGTTGGGATGCAGGTTTGGGGGAAATGTTGAAAATGGTACACAGATACAAATTTTGTGGGAGGGGAAGGTTTATTGGGGAGTAGATCTCTGCATTCGACTTCAGATAATCAATAATCCTGGGATTCTATTGCCTACTCACTGGGATGGGCTGGGATCCTATTACAATGTAACAGATATTTCTTATCACTTTTCCCGCACTGGAGTGGGTTAATGGTAGATATCAACAGGCAAAAAATGTCCGCTATGACATCTCTCCTTTGGTGCTCTTGGAATGTCAATGGCCTGAATTCCCCGGTCAAGAGGAAAAAAATTCTACATTATTTGCATCAAAAAAATTTTCATGTTGTACTTTTGCAGGAGACACACTGGGTGAAGAACAACCATCCGGGGTTTTCTAGCAAAAAATTTACGGTATGTGCAGAAGCTTCCTTTACCAAAAAACAGAGGGTGTCGCTATTATGATAAACAGAAATGTTGACCATGAGATAGTGGATGTGTTAGAAGATCCTTTGGGGAGGTTTGTTTGCGTTAAGCTGGCTATAGAGGGGACAACTTACAGTGTTATTAATATTTATGCGCCAAATTCGTCGGATCCATTCTTCCGGGCCAACGTGCTAAAGAAAATCGCAGGATGGGACACCTCCCATATGATTGTAGGTGGCGACTTTAATGAGGTGCATGACAGCATGATGGATAGATCTAGTTCCCAATCTCCTCATATACCTACGCAGGGGAGACTAATACAATCTTTTTTAGATCACTTGGGATTGTTGGACATCTGGAGAGTGCAACATCCTGTTGAGAGAGATTATTCTCACTATTCGCATGTTCATAATTCCCATGCTAGAATTGATTACTGGTTGTTGAACCCCTCACTCATGCCAAGAATTACACATACCAAAATTCTGGACATACATATCTCAGATCACGCACCAATTACGTTTAACCTAAAATTATCTAAACCAATCTGCTTCCATAGGAAATGGAGGTTCCCGTCATACCTATATCACTCAGAAGATTTCAAAAAATTCATACAATTCTCATGGGATACATACAAATCTGACAATCAAATACATTGTGAAACACCAATTCTTTTCTGGAATACCTCTAAGGCAGTGTTGAGGGGGCAAATAATTGCGTATATATGTCATAAAAAAAACAATTGCAGGAGCGGACTTTAGCAGCGCAGAAGGCTTTAACCTTGGCATATAAAAATTTTAAATTTAATAATTCACCCCTCACGAAAAAACAATATCTTGAAGCAAAAGAATTGGTGGATACACTCGCTCATGAATGGGCCACACATAGTATTGATCTCCAAAAGCACAAATTTTTTAAATGGGGCAACAAACCCGGCAAATTACTTGCATCTCTTACCAGACCATACAGAAAGGCCATAAAGATTAACAAGATTCGGTCCAAAGAGGGCAGAGTGTTGATAGAAAATGAGGAAATTGTAGAGAAATTTAGATCATTTTTTGGTTCTCTGTACAAAGCTGAGAAGAGAGAGGGAGACGACATACTTAACTTTATGCAAACGGAGGTGGCACCTTTATTAACAGAGGAACACAGGGAAATCCTTAATGCTCCTATATCCCCTTCAGAAGTCATCCAAACTATCAGCTCCTTGAAGCTCTCTAAATCTCCTGGCCCTGATGGGTACAGTAACGAATTTTATAAAATATTGGGAGGCAGTATAGGGACACATCTTTGTGAAGTTTTTAATCAGTTGGTGCGTTCAGGACAGCTCCCGGACCGTTTCAATGAAGCAGACATAATAGTGCTCCCTAAACCAGGCAAAGATCCTTCATTAGTGGAAGGATACAGAACAATCTCGCTTTTAAATTCTGACTTTAAAATTTTCACTAAAATTCTAGCAAACAGAGTGCAAAAGATAATCCCCAATCTGATATTGCCTCAACAAATTGGGTTTATCCACGGGAAATCCACAACATATAACATACGGACGGCTTTGGGAGCTATCTCTTATGGAAAATCTAATGGCTGCTTGGAGTCTATTGTGGTCAGCCTGGACGCCGACAAAGTGTTTGACAGGGTTGCATGGGATTATCTCCTAGACATCCTGGAGTATAGAAACTTTGGTCCGTGGTTTTGCGAGGCGATAAAGTTGTTATATAAGAATCCGGTGTCCAGGCTGGCCATAAATGGTACGCTTTCTTCTACATTTGAAATCCAGAGAGGGACGCGTCAGGGCTGCCCCTTGTCGCCCTTGCTCTTTAACATTGCTTTGGATCCTTTACTTAGAACTCTCCAAAATTCTTCAATATTCAGGGGAATGGAGGTAGGCTCCATTTCTCTCAAAATTGCGGCATTTGCCGACGATGTTCTCCTATTCATCTCCAACCCCAGTGCGGCGATACCAGTTATCATGGAGGCCCTAAATCTTTTTGGCAAATGCTCAGACTTTAAAATAAATTATAATAAATCAGAGGCCATGGCTCTGTTCGAGCAAGGGAAATTAAATAAAGCGACATTTCCTTTCCAATGGAGCACATCATCATCCATCAAATATTTGGGTGTTCACCTCCCGGCAGATTTGGCATCCTTATACCACATTAATATTAGACCCCTAATTACGTCCATACTTAACCTTCTAAACTCCTGGAAACATTTTGCTTTGTCTTTTTCTGGAAAAGGCCATTTAATTAAGATGATAATATTTCCAAAACTATTGTATGTTTTCCAAACACTACCTATTTTGTTGTCAAGTGTTGACATTAAAATTTTAAACACTGCTTTTAGAAATTTTATATGGGGAGAAAAAAAACGCACGCGTATAGGTTTGATCAAACTACAAGCCCCAAAGGAGGAGGGTGGCATCAATTTCCCAGACATTGCAAAGTACAATCTAGCAGCAAATTTCAGATATATCATTGATTGGTTAAGAGGTAGCTCACATTTCACAAACGTACTTTTAGACCAACAATTAAGTCCCCATGTCTCTTTACCAGCATTAATTCATATGACTAACGAGGACTTCATTGCAGAAATAAGAAAACACCCCACCTTATGGCAAACTATACAGACGTGGAGGAAATGCCGGAGATTATGTCATCTGAGGGGCGATGTCTCTCCCTTTGTGCCCTTTCTGGGTAACCCGGGCTTTATGGGAGGTAAACCTCCCTTATCTTACATTGAGCTGGCTGGGCAGGGTTGCATCTTGGCAGCTGACCTATTAGATGATAGATTCTCTATGCTCACATTTGACACCGCAGCACAACGATTCCCAACATTTGTAAACAAGCCCTTCCTTTTTCTTCAAGCAAGGAGCTTAACTTTGAAAGGCATGGCGGCTGGGGGTGGGGTAGGAGGGAGGAACGCTCTGGATGGCTTCCTTAGGACCGCCAGGGTGCAGTTAGCCTCGATAAGCAGTATTTACACACTGTTGCGTAAGCAGTGGTCATGGGAGGGCAAAAAGACAGGTCCAGCACGTTGGGTTAATGATATACAGAACATCACAGTTGGGGAAATCTTAGATGCCACTTTGATACAACGTAAGGTGATCCCCTCCAGCAGTTATGCAGACATGTCTTTATTACTTCTTCATAGAGCTTATATTACCCCACATTAAGTCCAGGATGTCTCCAGGGGGCATATTCACCTGTTCCAAATGCGGAACAGGAAATACAGACATATTTCATCACATGTGGGGATGTCCCAAAGTGCAAAAATTATGGCAGTCTATTCATGCTGAACTACAGAATCTTAGCGAGATAGTGTTCCCTCTGACTCCACAATGGGCAATATTTAATATCCTAGATAGCTCTCAACATAAATTCCCCAAACACGTTAAGGCTATGTTGATAATATGGGCTTCAGCTACCAGGAAAAGTCTATTACAGCACTGGCTGGATCCATTGCCACCACCCAAATCTCTCTCATATATTCCAAAATAATGTATATTTTTCGAATGGACTGGCTAGACACCCTGACAAATAAAGAGAAATTGACTGGGAAATTTTTAACTACATGGTCATTTTTCATCCCATCTCTGACTCAAGACACTAGGGACAAATTAAGGACACATTTTGAAAATACTCAGTGGTATCATCTTAAGAAAATTAGTGGACATGATCCTATTCCTTAAATTTTGTTGATTGTCAATCGAATGCAGGGACGTTATAGGGGTTTATATGTTGGGGGATGGGAGGGTGGAGGGTAGTAGGGGGACAGTTATGTGTATTATACTTGTGAGATAAGTTTGATACATTTAAATCTGTATGACTTACTTGGTGGTAATACTCTGTATTCATCACATTGAGTTTTAAGTATGTCAATTCAGTATATTATTTCATGACTTGTATGATTAAATTTGCTGTAATACTTTTTAAAATCAATAAAACATGTTGGAAAAAAAAAAAGAAGAGATTCTATTTTGCAAGTGACTGTAAGTATGAAACTCGAATATCAGTAGTCAAGTGATGACTGTTGGAACCAGCAAGCAGAACCGAATCTTGAGAGTGGGTATATTACACACTGTTAGTATTTTGCATGCTACAGTGCTTAATTTTATAATTAACTCTCTTACATAAATACAGATGTAGTAACCCCTCAAGGGTTTATGTCAGCACAGAATGACTGTTCAAACCAATTACAGGCACTCAGTCCATTATGGCATGACCAAACATTTAAGTTCACCTTCCCACCTACTTGCTTTTGTTGCACAGCTTCTGAATCCACACCTTTGCAGTAGAAAATTTCACAGAGCAGGCTTCATGGGATAACAAGCTTTTACTTCTTACAACATGAGGTAAAGGAAAATGCACAGTCATTTCAGCATTGCATCAGGAAACCAGGAACAAAACGAAAGTGAAACTACAAGTGAAGACTATTTCTTATACAATACATTAAACAGAAGGAAACGTTACACAACATCGCCATCTACTGTCAGGTCAGCACAAAGACCTCCTTTTACTTATAATAAGTCCTAATCTGTTGCATATGCCCTTTCTCAACAGTAAGGACTTATTCAATCAAACCCAACTGTTTTATTAGTCTCTGATATTTATTAGCATTCAACGCCTTCGTGAAAATGTCTGCTGTCATTTCTTCAGTAGGGCAATACTCCAACTTCAAGACTCCTTGATCCTCTTTTAGTTTTGTTGGTTCCAAGTGTGATCGTCCTAATTCTGTCAACAATTGTCTTAACCACAGTACTTCTTGTCTTTCTATCTGTATTCCTAGGTACTGTTTTACATTTCCTAAGTCTTTGATTTCAAAATGTTGTTTCAGGGTTTTTAGAATGTTTTCTTTATCCCTTTCTTGTTTAAAACAAATCAAAATGTCGTCTACATATATGAGTACATAAATCCATCTATTACTCAGCCTTTTTGTGTACAAGCATGGATCAGCTTTGCTTCTTTGAAATTTTTCATTTGTTAGTACTTCCGTGATTTTGTCATTCCACGCTTTAGCTGCTTGCTTTAAACCATATATGCTTTTCTGTAGTTCACAAACTTTGTTTGGATTTCTTTCATCTTTGAATCTTGGAGGTTGTTTCATGTAAATATCTTCTGTTAAATCTCCATTCAAAAAAGCTGTCTTTACATCCAGATGTCTTAGTTCCATCTGTTCCACTGCTGCAACTGTAAGTAAAGTTCTTATTGTAGTGTGTTTGACAACTGGAGCAAATGTTTCATCATAGTCTTCTCCATATTTTTGAGAATACCCTTTAGCTATGAGTCTTGCTTGATATCTTTCAGGTGTGCCATCTGTTTGGTATTTTACTTTAAAAATCCATTTACATCCTATGGCTTTTCTTCCTTCTGGCAAATTTGCTAGTGTCCATGTATTTGAATCATGCATGGATTTAATTTCTGTTTCTGTTGCTTCTATCCATTTATTAGCTTCTTCTTCAGAAAGTAGGCTCATGGATTTTTTTTATACTTGTCTTGTATAAGAGACGTTTTGGTGGTTTTCCTTTGTTCTCTCTTATTGAACGTCTTGGTTCTGTGTCTGTTTGTAGTTGTGATTCTTCACTTTCAGTATTTTGTTCTTCATTAATTTCTACTTCTTTCTCATCAGATATTTCTTCAGTTATGTCACTATTGTTTTTCTCATTTTTTGTTTCAACTGAAATCATAATGTCTTAATCTAAATCTTCAATGAATGTCACACTGTTACTTACTGTAACTCTGTCTGTTTTGGGATCTACGATTCTATATCTTTGCAGTTTTCACTATATCCAACGAACATTCCTTCCATGGATCTGTTTTGAAGTTTGGAACGTTTTTCTGTTGGAATGAATATAAAAACTTTACATCCAAAAACTTTTAAATGATTGACACTTGGTTTCATACCTTGCCACAGTTCATATGGAGTTTTCTTCAGTTTTCTGGAAAAAAAGTCAGTTCTGTAGATATGTAGCTGTCATTGCTGCCTCACCCCAATATTTCTCTGGTAGTTTAGAAGCAGTCAGCATACATCTCATCATTTCTGTTAGAGTTCTGTTTTTCTTTCTGCTACTCCATTTTGTTCAGGTGTGTATGGAACAGTTTTCTGATGTTCTATTCCATTTTGTCTTAAGTAGTCTTCTATTCTGTGACCCGTAAATTCACCTCCATTATCACTTCTGATGACAATTGGCTTCCTTTGAAATTTGTTACTTGATCTTGTTACATAGTCTACAAGTTTATCAAAAACTTCACTTTTGTTCTTAATTAAGTATGTGACTGTGTATCTTGAGTAGTCGTCTATAAAAGTCAACATGTATCTATTGCCTCCTGATGTAGTCACTTTCATGGGTCCACATACGTCAGTATGCACCAAATCAAGTGGTCTTTCGCTTTTCATCTCACTTTCTTTTGGAATAGATATCCTTGTGGCTTTGGATTTTATACAACATTCACATCTTATGGTAATTGAGCAATCTGATATCTTTAAATCTTTTGTCAATTCTTTTCTCTGTGGTGCCCTTATACTGTCCGGGTGTCTATGTCCTAGATGTCTATGCCACATGTGAATACAGTTCTTGTGATCATGTGTACATACCTTCATCTGTTCCTTTGGTTTTGTCAAAATTATATAATTGTTCATCTGCCTTGACTTTGGTTATCATCTTGTTTCCTGCAATAATTGCTCACTCATTGTCTTTGAATTTTACTGTAAGTCCTTTTGCTGTTAAACGTTTCACAGATAATAATCCGCCTTCCAATTTTGGAACATACAACACATCCTGTACAAGTATCTTTGAATCATGTCCGAACTTGTTTGAACAATTTAGCATACCTTGTCCAATACCTTCTGAGGTTATTTTGCTTCCATCTGCAAGATAAATGGCTTCTTTCTTATTTAAATCAAGATCAGTAAAGAAATTCTTGTCACTTGTCATATGACTCGTTGCTCCTGAATCAATAAACCAACCAAGTGATGATTTCTTGTCTGTTATTTTGAATGTGCCATTCCAATTATTCTCACACGAATCGGAAATTGTGTTTTTTACTTTCTGTGTATGCTTTTTATGTCGTAATTTTTGTTGTTCTGCTTTCCATGTGGTACAGTCTTTCTTTAAATGACCTTTTTTCTTACATCTGAAGCATTCTCTTGTCTCTTTATTATAAGGTTTTTTAAATTCTGTAGCTTTAAGAGCGTTTTCACTGTCCTTTTCAGTAGAAGAGTCATTGCTTTGTTCTTTTCTTCTCTGACATTCATCTATGAGTCTTGTTTTCACAAAATCTAATGTAATGTCAGTTTCTGGTCTTGTCTCTAGTGCATTTATTAAAGCTGTATACGAATCTGGTAAACTGCACAACAATATAGCTGCTATATGACTTTCTTTAATATCTTCACCAATAGATCTTAGCTGTGATATCACTTCCACCATTAAGAATATATGCTTCTGCATGTCACTGTCTGCACTTAGTCTCATACTGTAAAGCTTTCTTAATAAAAATAACTTGTGATTTAAGCTGGGTCTCTCATATAGCTTTCTTAATGCTTCCCACATTCCTTTCGCTGTTTCTTCATTTCTTATATGTATTAATTGAGCATCATCCACTAATAAGCTAATGGTGGCTCTCGCTTGTCTATTTTTCTTATCCCATGTCTGATTATCCTGATCAGGTCTATCTATCTAGGTGATTACTTCCCATAAATCATCTTTAGACAATAACATCTCTACTTTGAATTTCCATAGCTGATAGTTCTCATCATTCAGTTTAGCTACTGCGAGTTTTAGCTCTGTGCTACTTGTCATTTTTAACTTATCTTACTTGTTTGGATTTGCACTGAAGAATTCTTGTGCATTCACCAGGGTCTTGCTGAGAGTTCCAGGGTCCTGGGTATCTGGTATTCTTGGTGTTTGGGATCTGTGGTGTCTGGAATCTCTGGTTGTCTGTGTGTCTGGGTACGCTGTATCTGGGTACGCTGTATCTGGGGTGACTGGGTCTGGGTGCCTGTGTCTGGGCCCATAACCTGTTGCACAGCTTCTGAATCCACACTTTGCAGTAGAAAACTTCACAGAGCAGGCTTCATGGGATAACAAGCTTTTACTTCTTACAACATGAGGTAAAGGAAAATGCACAGTCATTTCAGCATTGCATCAGGAAACCAGGAACAAAACGAAAGTGAAACTACAAGTGAAGACTATTTCTTATACAATACATTAAACAGAAGGAAAGGTTACACAACATCGCCATCTACTGTCAGGTCAGCACAAAGTCCTCCTTTTACTTATAATAAGTCCTAATCTGTTGCAATGCCAACAGCTTTCCCTCTTACTCCACCCACGCCTTCTTTGATTGACAAATACCGGCTTGTTTTCCATCTATCTCTGCAGTTCTCTGGATCTAAGAAGCATCATAGAGCCAGAAAACTGCAGAGATAGATGGAAAACAATCAGGTAAGAAGATGCACTTAAATGTTTAGCCACGCCATGGTGCACAGAGCACCTGTACTTTGTTTGAACAGTTATTCTGTGCTGACAGGGTCCCCTTAACTTGCCAAATGGCACAATACTTTATTAACCCCTTCCCGACCCATGACGCCGACGTCGGCGTCATGAAAACTGCCATCCCAACCCATGATGCCGACGTCGGCGTCATGCTATAAATCATGTTCCTGCGGGCCGGGAGACCGGGGTCACTGAAAGGTCACCCGACCCGCAGTAACAGGACCCTTACTGTATCACCACAGGGGGGTTGGCTTAACCCCCACATGGCCACGATCGCTCTGATTGGCTGTTAAAACTGAAACAGCCAATCAGAGCGATTTGTAATATTTCACCAATGAAACTGGTGAAATATTACAATCCAGCCATGGCCGATGCTGCAATAGCATCTGCCATGGCTGGACACCAAGATCTGACCCCCCCACACCAAGTCACGGCGGTGATCGGCCGCCGCCATCGAAAGATGGCAGCGATCGGTCACCGCCGTCACTGTCTGCTCCCCTGCTCCTGCGATCCGCTGCCCCCACCTACCGATCCCCCCCTCACCTTCCGACGCCCCCTACTCACCTCTCCCGGTCCACCGATGTCCCTGGATCCGTCCCGGCGGCTGCCCGGGATTCTTCATGGGCGCCGCCATCTTGGAAAATCTTCTCCCGAGATCTCGTTGCCGAGACTTGAATGAGATTTGGCGGCCATCTTACCGGAGTCCCCTGGCGGCCATGTTTGAGGACGCCACCGAGATGCAGGAGAGAGCGGAGCTGCGGGGGGCTTTCCGGCTAAGACCGAAATGCCGGCGGAGCCCCCTGCAGCACAGAGCCGGCTGCTGCCCCGGAACCACCGCACGGAAGACTTCGTCGGGACCGCCACCGGAGGCCGCTGGCGGCCATGTATCAGGAGGCCGCAGCAGCGGAGCTGCGGGGGGGCTGTCCGGCTAAGAGGGAAATGCCGGCGGAGCCCCCCACGCAGCACAGAGCCCCGCTGCTGGCCAGACACCACAGGAAGGCTGCCGCCGCCACCGGGACCGCCGCCGCCGCCACCGGGACTGCCGCCGCCATCGGATTTTTTGGTATGTTGGGACCATAAGGCGCACCCCCATTTTCCCCCAAATTTTGGGGGGGAAAAAGTGCGTCTTATGGTCCAAAAAATACGGTAATAAAATAAAGAATTTTTTTTTTTTCCTAGCGGATTTTGCTGCTGATCCACAGTTGATTTTGCTGTGGATCCGCGGCGGATATCGTTGCTGATCCGCGGCGGATTTCGCTGCTGATCCGCGACTGATTTTGCTGCGGATCCGCGGCTGATTATCTGCTGATTCATCTGCGCTAGCGGGTATAGCATAACGCGATCGCGTTATGCTATACCGTTACCAGCCGGTCAACACTACGTGTTGAACGGGCTGGTAAAACGCAATATGAACCCAGCCTTAGGGTTAGAACTAGGGTTAGGGTTAGCATTAGGGTTAAGGTTAGAATTACGGTTAGGGTTGGAATTTGGGTTAGGGTTGGAATTAGGGTTAGGGTTGGAATTAGGGTTAGGCTTGTGGTTAGGTTTATGGTTAGAGTTGGGATTAGGGTTAGGGGTGTGTTGGGGTTAGGGTTATGATTAGGGTTTGTATTAGGGTTAGGTGTGTGTAGGGGTTAGGGTTGGGGTTAGGGGTGTGTTGGGGTTAGGGTTGGAGTTAGAATTGAGGGGTTTCCACTATTTAGGCACATCAGGGGGTCTCCATACGCGACATGGCGCCACCATTGATTCCTGCAAATTTTGCGTTCAAAAAGTGAAACAGTGCTCCCTTTATTCCAAGCCCCGACGTATGGCCAAACAGTGGTTTATCCCCACATATGAGGTATCAGCATACTCGGGAAAAATTGCACAACAACTTTGGGGGTTCTAATTTCTCCTGTTAACATTGGGAAAAAAAATTGGGGACTAAAAATTATTTTTGTGGAAAAAAATGATTTTATATTTTCACGGCTCTGCGTTATAAACTTCTGTGAAGGACTTGGAGATTCAAAGTGCTTATCACACATCTATAGGAGTTCCTTGGGGGATCTAGTTTCCAAAATGGGGTCACTTGTGGGGAGTTTCTACTGTTTAGGCACATCAGGGACTCTGCAAACGTAACAAGATGCCCGCAGACCATTCCATCAAGTGGGTATTTCAAAACGTCACTACTTCCCATCCGAGCCCTGACGTGTGCCCATACAGTAGTTTTCTCCCACATATGGGATATCAGCATACTCAGGACAAATTGGACAACAACTTTTGTGGTCTAATTTCTCATGTTACCCTTGGGAAAATAAAAAAATTGGGGACTAAAAGATCCTGATTGTGGAAAAAATATGATTTTTTTATTTTCATGCCCGGGCGTTATAAACTTCTGTGTAGCCCTTGGGGGTTCAAAGTGCTCACCACACATCTAGATAAGTTGTTTGCGGGGTCTAGTTTCCAAAATGGGGTCACTTGTGGGGAGTTTCTACTGTTTAGGCACATCAGGGGCTCTGCAAACGTAACAAGATGCCCGCAGACCATTCCATCAAGTCGGCATTTCAAAGCGTCACTACATCCCTTCCGAGCCCTGACGTGTGCCCAAACAGTGGTTCCCCCCCACATATGGGGTACTAGCATACTCAGGACAAACTGGACAACAACTTTTGGGGTCCAATTTCTCCTGTAACCATTGTGAAAATAAAAAATAGTGGGCTAAAAAATCATTTTTTGAGAAAAAAAAATGATTTTTTATTTTCACGGCTCTGCATTATAAACTTCTGTGAAGCACCTGGGGGTTCAAAGTGCTCACTATGCATCTAGATAAGTTCCTTAGGGCGTCTAGTTTCCAAAATGGGGTCACTTGTGGGGGAGCTCCAATGTTTAGGCACACAGGAACTCTCCAAATGCGACATGGCAACCGCTAAATATTCCAGCATATTTTCCATTCAAAAAGTCAAATGGCGCTACTTCCCTTCTGAGCCCTGCCGTGCGCCCAAACAGTGGTTTATGACCACATATGAGGTATCTGTGTACTCAGGAGAAATTGCTCAACAAATTTTAGGATCCATTTTATACTGTTGCCCATGTGAAAATGAAAAAACTGAGGCTAAAAGAAAATTTTTGTGAAAAAAAAGTACTTTCTTTTATTTACGGATCAATTTGTGAAGCACCTGGGGGTTCAAAGTGCTCACTATGCATCTAGATAAGTTCCTTAGGGGGTCTAGTTTCCAAAATGGGGTCACTTGTGGGGGAGCTCCAATGTTTAGGCACACAGGGACTCTCCAAATGCGACATGGCAACCGCTAAATATTCCAGCATATTTTCCATTCAAAAAGTCAAATGGCGCTCCTTCCCTTCTGAGCCCTGCCGTGCGCCCAAACAGTGGTTTATGACCACATATGAGGTATCTGTGTACTTAGGAGAAATTGCCCAACAAATTTTAGGATCCAATTTATACTGTTGCCCCTGTGAAAATGAAAAAAAACTGAGGCTAAAAGAAAATTTTTGTGAAAAAAAAGGACTTTCTTTTTTTACGGATCAATTTGTGAAGCACCTGGGGGTTCAAAGTGCTCACTATGCATCTAGATAAGTTCCTTAGGGGGTCTAGTTTCCAAAATGGGGTCACTTGTGGGGAGCTCCAATGTTTAGGCACACAGGGACTCTCCAAATGCGACATGGCAACCGCTAAATATTCCAGCATATTTTCCATTCAAAAAGTCAAATGGCGCTCCTTCCCTTCTGAGCCCTGCCGTGCACCCAAACAGTGGTTTATGACCACATATGAGGTATCTGTGTACTTAGGAGAAATTGCCCAACAAATTTTAGGATCCAATTTATACTGTTGCCCCTGTGAAAATGAAAAAAAACTGAGGCTAAAAGAAAATTTTTGTGAAAAAAAAGGACTTTCTTTTTTTACGGATCAATTTGTGAAGCACCTGGGGGTTCAAAGTGCTCACTATGCATCTAGATAAGTTCCTTAGGGGGTCTAGTTTCCAAAATGGGGTCACTTGTGGGGGAGCTCCAATGTTTAGGCACACAGGGACTCTCCAAATGCGACATGGCAACCGCTAAATATTCCAGCATATTTTCCATTCAAAAAGTCAAATGGCGCTCCTTCCCTTCTGAGCCCTGCCGTGCACCCAAACAGTGGTTTATGACCACATATGAGGTATCTGTGTACTCAGGAGAAATTGCCCAACAAATTTTTGGATCCAATTTATACTGTTGCCCATGTGAAAATGAAAAAACTGAGGCTAAAAGAAAATTTTTGTGAAAAAAAAGTACTTTCTTTTTTTACAGATCAATTTGTGAAGCACCTGGGGGTTCAAAGTGATCACTATGCATTTAGGCACACAGGGACTCTCCAAATGTGACATGGCAACCGCTAAATATTCCAGCATATTTTCCATTCAAAAAGTCAAATGGCGCTCCTTCCCTTCTGAGCCCTGCCGTGCGCCCATACAGTGGTTTATGACCACATATGAGGTATCTATAAATTTTGCTGTAAAAATGAGAAATCGCTGGTCAACTTTTAACCCTTATAACTTCCTAACAAAAAAAAATGTTGTTCCCAAAATTGTGCTGATGTAAAGTAGACATGTGGGAAATGTTATTTATTAACTATTTTGTGCCACATAACTCTCTGGTTTAACAGAATAAAAATTAAAAATTTGAAAATTACAAAATTTTCAAAATTTTCGCCGAATTTCCATTTTTTTCACAAATAAACGCAAAAATTATCGTCCTAAATTTACCACTAACATGAAGCCCAATATGTCACAAAAAAACAATCTCTGAATCGCTAGGATCCGTTGTAGCGTTCCTGAGTTATTACCTCATAAAGGGACACTGGTCAGAATTGCAAAAAATGGCAAGGTCTTTAAGGTCAAAATAGGCTGGGTCATGAAGGGGTTAATACAGCCATGTATCAGGTTATCTGGGAAGTTATGAATTGCTAAATGTGTACAAATCTAAACCAATAATAGTACATGAATACATCACTAGAATCACCATCGGTACAAAAATACAGAATCACAACCACCATCGGTACAGGAATACATCACCAGGGCCATTATTAGTACATAAATACATCACCAAAAGCACCATCGGTACATGAATACAGCACCAGACCCACCAACATTACCAAAATAATGCATCACAACCACCATTAGTAATGGTAAGGTGATACTGGTGGATATTGTTAACAGCCATCACCAAACATTGGACCATACAGGAACTACAGTATTGATGAGATGTAATGTAATCACTGTCACAAATAAACATACATCATAAAATTCAAGGCACCTTATAGAGAACATGTCTGATTGAAGTAGTTTTCTTTTGTTTCTTTTTCATCTTGTCCAGATGCCATGATGGCTTTTCACATCCACAGCTCACCTCTGCAGACTTCCATCTTCCTCAGTCTTTTGTAACACATCCCATTATACAGTGCCTACAAGTAGTATTCAACCCCCTGCAGATTTAGCTGGTTGACACATGCGGAATTAACTTGGCATTGTGACATTTGTACTGTAGATCAGCCTGGAAGTGGGAAATGCACTGCAGCAAAAAAAATTTTTATAATTTTTTTTTTTTTTTTTAAAAACGTTAAAAGTTAATTCAGAGTGTCATTTATTATTCAACCCCTCAAACCACAAGAATTCTGTTTGGTCCCCCTAAAGTATTAAGAAGTAGTTCAGGCACCAAGAATAATGAGCTTCACATGTGTGGATTAATGATCTCTTTTGCCAGCCTTTTCTGACTATTTAAGACCCTCTCCAAACTTGTGAACAGCACTCATACATGGTCAACATGGGAAAGACAAAGGAGCATTCCAAGGCCATCAGAGACAAGATCGTGGAGGGTCACAAGGCTGGCAAGGGTACAAAACCCTTTCCAAGGAGTTGGGCCTATCTGTCTCCACTGTTGGGAGCATCATCCGTAAGTGGAAGGCTTATGGAACTACTGTTAGCCTTCCACGGCCTGGACAGCCTTTGAAAGTTTCCTCCCGTGCCGAGGCCAGGCTTGTCCGAAAAGTCAAGGCTAACCCAAGGACAACAAGGAAGGAGCTCCGGAAAGATCTCATGGCAGTGGGGACATTGGTTTCAGTCAATACCATAAGTAACGTACTCCACCGCAATGGTCTCCGTTCCAGACGAGCCCTTAAGGTACCTTTACTTTCAAAGCGTCATGTCAAGACTCGTCTACAGTTTGCTCATGATCACTTGGAGGACTCTGAGACAGACTGGTTCAAGGTTCTATGGTCTGATGAGACCAAGATCGAGATCTTTGGTGCCAACCACACACGTGACGTTTGGAGACTGGATGGCACTGCATACGACCCCAAGAATACCATCTCTACAGTCAAGCATGGTGGTGGCAGCATCATGCTGTGGGGCTGTTTCTCAGCCAAGGGGCCTGGCCATCTGGTCCGCATCCATGGGAGGATGGATAGCATGGCCTACCTGGAGATTTTGGCCAAGAACCTCCGCTCCTCCATCAAGGATTTTAAGATGGGTCGTAATTTCATCTTCCAACAAGACAACGACCCAAAGCACACAGCCAAGAAAACCAAGGCCTGGTTCAAGAGGGAAAAAGTCAAGGTGTTGGAGTGGCCTAGTCAGTCTCCTGACCTTAACCCAATTGAAAACTTGTGGAAGGAGCTCAAGATTAAAGGCCACATGAGACACCCAAAGAACCTAGATAATTTGGAGAAGATCTGCATGGAGGAGTGGGCCAAGATAACTCCACAGACCTGTGCCGGCCTGATCAGGTCTTATAAAAGACGATTATTAGCTGTAATTGCAAACAAGGGTTATTCCACGAAATATTAAACATAGGGGTTGTATAATAATTGACCCACACTTTTATGTTTAAAATTTATTAAAATTCAACTGAGCAACATAACTTTTTGGTTTGTAAGATTTATGCTTCTGTTAATAAATCCTACTCTCGTTTGCAGTTTGAAGGCTCTAACTTATTTGCATCTTATCAAACCAGCTAAATCTGCAGGGGGTTGAATACTACTTGTAGGCACTGTAGTACCATTAAAAATAATAGTATCATTATAGTGCTCCTGAATAATCTGCCTTACACAGTGCTCTTGAATAAATAATTGCCCCTTACTGTGGTCCCTGCACAAAATATGACCCTCACACTATCCCTCTTATGATACATAGCCTCCGCTCAGTCCTCTACACTGTACACCCTTATAATCTATATCACTGTTTGACTAGGTAGCTATAACCACCATACTGTCCTCCTTTATTAGCTATAACTGCAACACTGACCACCCCGGTTAACTATAACCACCACACAGTTCACCCTTATTAGCTATATCCAAAACACAGTCCTCTTTATTAGATATAACTGCCTCACTGTCCTCCCTGATTAGCCTCCTTTCCATATTGAGTACCCTCTTCAAAATGTTTCTTCACCTTGTGCCACCCTAATACTACCCAGTCTCTATGCTCTGCCCCTCACATTCCCCCCTTTACAGTCCTCTCATACTATCATTCTATACTATCCCATCACACTTCCCCCATACTGTCTCCATTTGCCTCTATTTGCCTCCATGATGCCCCCTCTCACTTTTTGCCCCATACTGTTCTATCATGTTTCCCCCAATACTGTCATTTCACACTTTTCTCCTCCTATTCTGTCTACTAACATTTTTCTACAACCATAATGTCCGGTCAGACTTTAGCCTCCCATGGTGTCCCATCACACTTTCCCCTTATACTGTCCTTTTATATCCCTCCTCCCACTTTTACCTCCCACTTTTCCCTCCCATACTGTCTCCTCACACTTTTACTTCCCATACTGTCTCCTCATACTTTCACCCCATACTGTTTCCTCACACTTTTGTCCCCCATACTGTCAACTCACACTATTTACCAGTATGCTATTCCCTAACATTTTTTTGTTCTTTGAAAACAGCTGAATCCCAGTCCTGTGGGGTAGTGGAGTAGGGCCTGTAAAATGTTTGTGTCTGGGAGACATATTAGGTAGCCTAATCGATGTGAATACTTTTTCATCCAATTATGACAAGAGCATTCTTAAGGTGATACCTTTATTGGCTAACCAGAAAATTATATGTTCGCAAGCTTTCAGAAC
The DNA here is from genome assembly GCA_033576555.1 of Oophaga sylvatica. Lineage (NCBI taxonomy): Eukaryota > Metazoa > Chordata > Amphibia > Anura > Dendrobatidae > Oophaga > Oophaga sylvatica. The sequence continues at coordinate 116,419,437 of JARQOD010000001.1, read as the reverse complement.
TCAAGGCTCCTTCTTCAGGCAAGATTACATTTGGAATTTTATTTCATTTCATTTATTTCATTTATTTTATTTATTCCAAATGTAATCTTGCCTGAAGAAGGAGCCTTGAGCTCTGAAAGCTTGCGAACATATAATTTTCTGGTTAGCCAATAAAGGTATCACCTTAAGAATGCTCTTGTCATAATTGGATGGAAAAGTATTCACATCGATTTTTCTGGCTAACACGGTACCACAATATAATTTATTATTGTACACTAGGTAGCCTAATGGCACTCCTCTGCTGGCTGTGCCCAGAGCAATTAACCCACCTTCCTTTCTTTTAGTTAAGTCTCTCATATAAATATAATCATTGTGCTTTAACTATGTACATGGCTCCTGCCTTGTAATATTCCCATACTATCCAGAGTCACTTGTTTTCTTTAACTCCAGTGCTTAAGTATCAAAATGTCTTGTGAAATGTACTGTAGTAACTAATAAAATCTAATGTATTGCTTCAAATTAGTTCAAAACCAGTATAAAAGCAAACATAAAAAATAATGATAGAGAATCAAAGCTGATATCAATCAGAGGTCAAGATCAAGAATAAAAATGTAACATTAATCTATAAAAAGAAAAGACAGGTCCACAGCTGAACCTTTCAACTTTCTTTCAAGTTCTTTGTTCAGAGTTTCTTCTTCAGTTCAGGGTATGGTGCTATTATTATGGGCCTCAGGCTGTATTTTTAAAGATAGTATGTCATATCATAATTTAATAGTTGATTCTATCTTTCTGATCCTTTTAAAAAATGTGCAGCCTAAAGCTGGCCATATACAGATTACAGCCGCCCATTTTCTGAACAACTTGATTGCTGGTTTGTGAAGGTTGATTTTCTGGATGACAATGTCACAACAAGTTAAAATGAGATATATTTCTGATTTGACCTGGGATGACCTAGGCTAACCAAGCGAATAAGAAAGTGTAGTTTTATTCATATGCAAATTGCCTCTTAAGAGAAAAAGAGGACTTGAACTGTATAGCGCCACCTATTGGAAGGAGCGATCCTACAAGTCACAATCAACCCTTTAACGAGTCTTGTAATATGACTTAGGATAAAAGCCAAATCAGTATCTCAATTTGCAGACACAGTGTTTTGGACTATTGGTCCTCGTCAGTGCAAAGTATGAGATCTGATTTGGCTGGGTGAGAGGCTCTGGACTGAGGTCTAAGGGGTAAGGTTTCTCCTTGTGGGAGTGACATACCAGCTCTGGCTTGTCAAAGTAAGGAGGCTTATTCGCCGTGCAATGCTCCTCTGGGAAATTTAATATGCAAATTGCCTCTTAAGAGAAAAAGAGGACTTGAACTCTATAGCGCTATAGAGGCTCTGGACTGAGGTCTAAGGGGTAAGGTTTCAGAAGTTTGTGGCTCCTGATCCCTCCCCTCTGTTCTTGAATGGAAGTTGTTGTGTCCAACCAAGAGCTACAGTCCTAGCTCTGTCACTGCAGTGGTTAATGGGTTAAAGGACACATTGTGGTCCATAATCTGCAATAGACAGGGATTTCACTTTCACCCTCCATGCAGGAGCAATTTATGTTGAGGACTGTCTCTGGGAGCAACACTACATACATTAGCAGTATATATTCAGAGCTTACTGTAAGTCCCCATATGGGAAAGCAGAAACATTTTATGAAGACATTGTTCATTATTGCACAGAAGCTGATATTTAGTTACCAAAATATAGGGCGGGATGCCAAAAAATAAACCCAAAAACCAGTTGAAAGAAGATATACCAGCAAAAAGAAGTCATGAATCATGATGTTTTGAACCAGATGGAGAAGAAAGAGTGAAAAACTATAATCCGAGAAGATATTAGAAGGAATGTATGGCAACCCCTGAAAGAGAAAACCTGCTGTCTTCGTGTTGGTGTTTCATTAGAGGTGATATGGGCTTATTGAGAGAATTTACAGCAAAGAATGCAGCTGAGGTAATGTCCGTTACAACAGAGAACACACAGCAAAGCCATGCAAGTGCTGACAATGCGACCAGGGAATGAACAGCTTCGAATAAACACGATGACTCTGCCCTGAGAGCCAAGCCTGGGAATCCTTACTCAAGGTTACTTCCGGAGATTGTGACACAGGTCAGCAAGTATGTTCAAAAGACACTTGTGAGTTGGAAGAAATAGAGAGCTGCCCCTGATAAAGGGGTGATATTGTACTCACAAGTTGATAGGTGAGGCTTGTTTAATGCCACTGTGCTCTTCTAGAACTATGTGACCCCAACGTTTTTCCTTCATTCATTACGTCTTGATTGCTTGTCTTGTATTATCTACTTTGGGCTCATTATTTGAATATCCGTCCTCATTGCTATGAATATATGCAGGTGCTTCTCACAAAATTAGAATATCAAAAAGTTAATTTATTTAAATTCTTCAATACAAAAAGTGAAACTTATATATTATATATATATGCAGGGGACATCTACATTATCTGTAGAGATAACAAGTATTAGAGAGCGATATCATATGATATCAGTCATTCTATATAAAGGTGCTTCTCACAAAAAAATAGAATATCATCAGAGTCTTTACAAACTGAGTGATCTATTCAAGTGTTTATTTCTGTTAATGCTAATGATTATGGCTTACAGCCAATGAAAACCCAAAAGTCATTATTTATTCTATTATTTCTAAACACTGTTTTTCGGTGATTACTTTGTATCTCTGTTCATACTGCACCCACACACTCAAATGATGCACCATTTGAAAGGTAAACTTGCCCCCATCAGCAAGAAAATAGCCAAACAAACCACACATCCACGATTTGATCACAAAATACAGTTTAAACATAAATTTTCATAAACCTGCAGTAAGGAAAAATGACCTGCAGGTGGCACCACACTACCCCAAAGCACACTACCACAAAGCTGCTTACGGACATCACAAACCAAACATTTGCCTTGGGGGCTTTCCAGCTTGCCGAACTGCTTGCCCAGCCTATTTCAGCCAAATTGGAGGATTGCACACTTCACTGCAGGTGAGTCACATATGCAAACACATTTATAACATGCACTGCCTATTCAATTGCACACTTGCTCCGTTCATACTCCACCCACACAAACAAATGATACACCATTTGAAAGGTCAAATGACCTGCAGGTGACAGCACACTACCACAAAGCTGCTTACAGACATCAAAAACAAATACAAACATTTGCTTTGGGTCTTTCCATCTTGTCCAAGTTCTTGCCCAGCCTATTTCAGGCACATTGGAGGATTGCACACTTCACTGCAGGTGAGTCACATATGCAAACACATTTGTAAACATTCACTGCTTTTTCGCTGATTACGTCGCCCCACACACAAAAATGATACACCATTTGAAAGGTTAACTTGCCCCCTTCAGCAAGAAAAGAGCCAAACAAACCACACATTCACGATTTTATCACTAAATACAGTTTAAACATTCATTTTCAAAACCTGCAGAAAGAAACAATGACCTGCAGGTGGCACCTCAACCGTAAGACATTTTTTGGTCTCTACTTATCAAACCAATTTATTGTATTACCAATCTACATATATAAATACTTGTCTGTGTTCATCATCTCATGAAATACATTGACATTTGACCAGCATGCTTTTTCTGAAATTGAAAAATGATTAAGCAGTGACTACCAATCCAATAGTAATGAAAAAAGCAGGGTAGGATCTATTCTAAAATTACAACCTTTATTAATATTTCTATTAAAATCAAACAAAGATACCCAAAAGTGACATACAAAACACACAAAGACTAAATTGGTACTGAGCCAATTCCTTCAAAACAGCAAATAGTAGTGGGCATATATTCATCAAAGCCCCGGTATAGAATATAGTTCAAGAAGTGTATCGCTTTAATAATCCAAACTTTCTATATAAATTGGAACGATCTCACCTCGTCTGCTGTATTATCGTCCAGCCTTATAGAGCCATTGATTTCTGTTCAGATTGGGGGAAGGTTTTATCCTTCATTTACCTTCATTTAAAATTACCCCACCAAAAGGAACCATGCAATCTCTAAATCTGCCCCATAATAAACTTTCCGACGCGTTTCGTTGTCATAACTCATCAGGGGAAGAGGAAAAAATGTGACATGGTGGAATACAAATCATCCACCATCGTACATGGGGAATAAGAGGCATCACCTGCTTTCTCAGTGTGTCCCATTTAAATAGACCGCTACACAATCCACGTGTTAGCGGCGTATGAACGTCATCAAAGTGCATCCCACTTTTGGACGCCAGTTAGAATGTCACTTCCGGTATCCCGAACGATGTCATATCCGGCCCATGGAACGCGGTTGAACCGCAATACTCTTCCTGTTTTCAGCCAACCGTCAGACTCCAATGCGATCTGAAACACTATGCGTCACATCCTGTTTTCAGCCGCCCGTCAGACTCCAATGCGATCTGAAAACCTATGCGTCCTATCCGGATGTTAGTTATTGTGTAAAAACCATAAGGGGCCCGGGATTGTCATAAAAGAATTTAACAATTCATATTTTTATCCCTCTGGTTCTCCTATTAACATACGATCATTCAAGTATCGCCTAACCATAAGGGAAATAATATAATTACCCATTCTTTTAAATTACCCTATATATAACATTAGGGGAGGGGCTAAAAAAGACCTTATTAGTGATATTTTATGAAATCAAGAGGTCATCTTTTTGTCATAACACGTACTGGTTTCAGTCTATTAGATGGACACCAAATTTTACTTTTCTTAACCAGAAAAAAGAAAGAAAAAGAAAAACTAAAAAGGGGAAGTGTTATTAGAAGACTCATCAGGAGGAATTGAAAAAAATGAAAAAAATTGAACAAATTTATTTACATGACCATAAAGGACACTGCGAGAATTGGTAGCCTTAATTATTGGAAAAATTAGTGGGTAAAGAGATAGATGTGTTTCGCCACCCATTCCCTACCGTACCTATTGCTTTCCCCTACCTGACAGCGGAGGTTGGCACCCTAGGACAGTAAACGAGAGTGGCGCCCCCACTCCTCGGCGGCTGTCCCTCCTAAGCCCTGTTAGGCCCTATTAGTGTTGAAGGTGGGAAGGATAGAAAAGTGGGATGCACTTTGATGACGTTCATACGCCGCTAACACGTGGATTGTGTAGCGGTCTATTTAAATGGGACACACTGAGAAGGCAGGTGATGCCTCTTATTCCCATGTACGATGGTGGATGATTTGTATTCCACCATGTCACATTTTTTCCTCTTCCCCTGATGAGTTATGACAACGAAACGCGTCGGAAAGTTTATTATGGGGCAGATTTAGAGATTGCATGGTTCCTTTTGGTGGGGTAATTTTAAATGAAGGTAAATGAAGGATAAAACCTTCCCCCAATCTGAACAGAAATCAATGGCTCTATAAGGCTGGACGATAATACAGCAGACGAGGTGAGATCGTTCCAATTTATATAGAAAGTTTGGATTATTAAAGCGATACACTTCTTGAACTATATTCTATACCGGGGCTTTGATGAATGTATGCCCACTGCTATTTGCTGTTTTGAAGGAATTGGCTCAGTATCAATTTAGTCTTTGTGTGTTTTGTATGTCACTTTTGGGTATCTTTGTTTGATTTTAATAGAAATATTAATAAAGGTTGTAATTTTAGAATAGATCCTACCCTGCTTTTTTCATTCATTTTTCTGAAATTGCCTGCGCCCCCAACGACCAATGTGCAAAAATTTCACACGGGCCAAGCTAGTCTCATTAAATTAGAATAATTAACAAATAACACCTGCAAAGGCTTCCTAAGCGTTTAAAAAGGTCCCTTAGTCTGTTTCAATAGGCTCCACAATCATGGGGAAGACAGCTGACTAAACAGATGTCCAGAAGGCAGTCATTGACACACTCCACAAGGAGGGTAAGCCACAAAAGGTCATTGCTAAAGAAGCTGGCTGTTCACAGAGTGCTGTATCCAGGTATATTAATGGAAAGTTGAGTGGAAGGAAAAAGTGCCGACAAGCTTTTTGGAGATGGAAATTTCATTCTCCAGCAGGACTTGGCACCTGTCCAGACTGCCAAAAGTACCAATACTTGGTTTATAAACAAACTCGCCTGACCTTAACCCCATAGATCTCTATGGGGTATGGTCAAGAGGAAGATGAGAGACACCAAACCCAACAATGCAGGTGAGCTGAAGGCTGCCATCAAAGCAACCTGGGCTTCCATAACACCTCAGCAGTACCACAGGCTGATCGCCTCCATGCCATGCCGAATTGATGCAGTAATTGATGCAAAAGGTGCCCCGACCAAGTACTGAGTGCATTTACTGAACATACATTTCAGTTGGCCAACATTCCGGATTTTAAAATCATTTTTCAAGCTGGTGTTATAAAGTATTCTAATTTACTGAGATAATGACTTTTGGGTTTTCATTGGCTGTAAGCCATAATCAACAACATTAACAGAAATAAATACTTGAAATAGATCACTAATTTTGTGATTAGCACTTGTATATGATATATACTTTATGTCTTTATCTTTACTTGTTCGGCTCCACATTTTATTTGTGTGGATGGTGTCGTAATCATTTCCCACCTACTCATTGCATTCTTTAAGTGTCTGACTTTATACGTTTACTTCATTGCCTTTTATATATTGTGTAAGAAAAATTAAAGTTATATACTTTTTCATATGTTGAGCCTTGAAGTTTTCTTGTATAAGTTTTACTTAAATTGTTGTGCAGATTGGCCCTTTAATTATAGCTCATTATTTAAATGTAGGTGTGCATATTATCAAACAGCGCAAACAGGCTGCTGATCATACTATGAACAACCAAAACGCTCTTTCAAAAGGTGAAATGTTTTTTTTGTGCACCACAAAAAATCATCGGTTTTGGCTGTGTGTCGTCCGTGTAAACAGGACTCGGACTCCCGGGAACTATAACAGCCTATGTGCACTGAGCGGTCTGTTACAGATTTTCAGTGTTCATAGGTTACTTTGGTCTGCCTGTGTAAACAGGCATTTAAACGACCGCTGATCTGTGTCGGCGGTCATATCGTGCCATCGCGCCATCTATTTGATCAAACCTAAAGGCCCCCTATATACATTAGGTAAAAGTTGGCCATGCGCACTGTTTTTGGTGCATTGGCCTACCATCTAATGAGTATAGGATGCCTCCTGATTCTTTCCCGACAGATAATTTGTGAGGAGGTAATGATCAGGGAGTCTGCCTGATCCTTTCCTTCTGCAGTCAGATGAGATGCGACAAGTTGAATCTCCCCATATAGTTGCTCGGCCTAGCAGAGTGTTCATGTATATGGGAGAGTAAGCTGTCACAGAATGATGTCAGGTGTGTGGCCAGATTAAGAACTGCTTGGCCTGGGGCCGTAGTTCTCACTGTGCAAAAGGGTGTGAGCTATGGTTTAATAAAGATATCCATCCAAGTGTGATATCTGTGTTACTATCTTTTTCTCCTCGGACACCTATTGATATTGATATTATATGGTGACAGTATTTTAGTTACCATGTAAGGAGGAGGACAGGGCCGTGCGTACCTGTTCTGTGCCAGGTCCGGAACTGTAGGGGCAGTCTCCTCCGTTGTCCAGTGGAAAGAATAAGAGACCGGACAGACCTTTGCACCAGGAAGCAGGGGGCGTGGCTAAGCGGCAGCAGAGACAGCGCGCGCGGAAGCAGTCTTGTCGGAAACAGGCAGCGAGTTGCAGGTAGAGAGGAGTGTTCCATCCCTCAAGCACCAACAGTGCGCAGTCCGGAGTCTGTTTACTCCCGCTGACACCAGCAGGGACTTTAGAGCGAGAAGAACAGTGTGCCCGGTGACTACCAGAAAGCAAGGTGCCGCAAGCTTCGTGTCCGTGAGTACAGCGCGCGTGCAGCCTGAGAGAAACCGGGTACGGGACAGACGTATACGCCCTGAGTTGCCAGTGTATACTTGCCGGTATACGTTGGACCCGGACAGTGCTGTGGCCTTCACTGTCTCGGCTGCATCAAACTATGGACTAGGGGCTCAGCGGAAGGTACCGGAGACCGACGGCTGCCGCCAGGAGACGGATCATTGTCGCTCACAGGACTTCGTTGGACCAGCACTGCGCCAGCCGTTGTTGGCACCATTGATTTTCCTGCAGCTCCCATAGTCTGAGGAACTACTGACACGATAAGTTACCCCAAAGAACTGCCGTTACTTTATCCATTGTTCTTTAACCCTGCATATTTTTTTACAACTGAAAAGTTGATTCCGTCATTTAACTGCTTATCTCCATGCGTAGAGTATCCCATTGTTAAATTAAAGTTGTTAACCCTTGCTCAGTCTCTCGTGCCTCACTGCATCTCGCAACCTGCTCACACTCATATGAAAGTGTTCAATGAGTGGTATTAATCAGCTACTGAAAATGACATATGATGATTCAATAAATACTCCAAGACACGTCATCAGCAGTCCCTCGCATTGTTACATCCCATGTCCAATGATGGTGTATAATTACATTTGTCACCATTATGTCACTGCGTCTCTGCTACTGTAAGGTAATATTCAGTATGTTAGCATTATTTGGTCATTTATATTGTGATATTATGCAGCCATAATATGGTCATGTAATACAGACACTGTATGGTGGTATAATAGTGATACTGTAAAGTCATTATATGCCTGTGCTAAGTGGTCACCATATGGTGGTGATAGTCACTTCCTGTATTACTGTACTATTAGTTCACTGCATGACGGTATAATTAACAGGTATAATAAAGCTATACAGTTTTATGGCTATATTGAAGTATTTATGACAGTGACAAATTATTTGGAGATGGAGTTTAAGCAGGGTGAGTACTAAAATATTGCACTTAGTTCCAGAAATGTGGAATTTTAAGCATATGCCATAGGAGAGCATACATTGCTAGCCGTGAATTACCGCATTAATGATCAGGTCAGATAAGGTCATTCTGTATCTGTGGAATTTGGAATGTTACATTCACACAGGAAGCCAGATAAGGTCTGCTCTACAAGTAAGTAGGACATGAAAAACAAGACTATATTTCTTATTGGTGACCACAGAGTTAAGATCACACAGCCCCAGGCAAAACTCATGCAGACAACTCTCACTCTGCATCTGAAAATGGTAGACGGAAACAGAAAACCATCACCTCCACAAAGCTGTTTAATACATTACTGTGATTTTCACTAGGACAGACCTTTCTTTCACAAATGTTTAATCATAGAAAATAATAATTATCCTGTGTAGGATCTCAATGTTATTACCATATTGATCAAAATCAGATTTCTGTTGCAAATGGAACATTGGTCAGGAGATTGAAAAGTGAATTTAGTGTATGGCTTAGGGTATGTTTACACAGACCAATTGGCGGCACAATAAACCTTTCCAGATTGGTGGTTTCTTAATAGACTGTTTACACAGGCAGATCGAAGTAAACAATGAGCACTGAATGATCTGTAATCCATCGCTCAGTCTGCATAGCTTTCCAATGCTCTCAGCAGTGTGAGTCCTGCACTGACTAGAACGACGATTATTTTTTATGCTGCGTGAAAATTAATTTCACCCAATAAGAGAGTGTTTTGCTATTTATGAGGTGATTTGCAGCCTGTTTATACTGCAAGATAATCGTGAAACAAGCGGTTTTAACTCTCGTTTACGATTATCTTTCATGCAAGTTTCACGAGTATTTGGTGAGTGTTTGAGGCCTATCTGGTAAATTAGGTTACTTTCATTTTTTCATTGAGTTTTTGAGTGTGTTTTTTTACACACGTTTTTATCGCATTTTTTCTGCTGGTTTTTATCTTTTTGAGATGTATTTTCTTAAATAAAGCTGCTTTGTTTTGAAAACTTCCTGGTACTTTGCGTTGATAGAACTTTATTGACAAAGTCATGTGTAGATTACAAGCATTTTATTGCTTTTCCACTGCAAAAATGTGCTAAAAACACATTTCCACATTTTCCAAACACATCTCATTCAAGTCAATAAGGAAAATCTGCAAATAAAACATGTTTACTGCAAGATAAATTGACATGTTGGGGAATTAAAATTGGCTCAGCAGGTCAATATGTGTAGTCCAAACTGAAACACAGGGGGCATGAGATTTAGGTTGGAATCACAGTAGGGTATGGCATCCGATGTGAGAGACTCCTGCTCCACTGCGAGCGTGAGCCGAGTGTCAGTGCTCAGAGGATCCTCTCACTTGAGGAAATCACAGCACAAGTAATTTCTCCATCTCCTCCATGGCTTGACTCAGCGTACAGTGGGTACGGAAAGTATTCAGACCCCTTTAAATTTTTCACTCTTTGTTTCATTGCAGCCATTTGGTAAATGTAAAAAAGTTCATTTTTTTTCTCTACACTCTGGTGTACACTCTGCACCCCATCTTTACTGAAAAAAAACAGAAATGTAGAAATTTTTGCAAATTTATTAAAAAAGAAAAACTGGAATATCACATGGTCATAAGTATTCAGACCCTTTACTCAGTATTGAGTAGAAGCACCCTTTTGAGCTAGTACAGCCATGAGTCTTCTTGGGAATGATGCAAAAGTATTTCACACCTGGATTTGGGGATCCTTTGCCATTCATCCTTGCAGATCTTCTCCAGTTCGGTCAGGTTGGATGTGAACATTGGTGGACAGCCATTTTCAGGTCTCTCCAGAGATGATCAATTGGGTTTAGGTCACAGCTTTGGCTGGGCCAGTCAAGAATGGTCACAGAGTTGTTCTGAAGCCACTCCTTTGTTATTTTAGCTCTGTGCTTAGGGTCATTGTCTTGTTGGAAGGTGAACCTTCAGCCAGGTCTGAGGTCCAGAGCACTCTGGAAGAGGTTTTCATCCAAGATATCTCTGTACTTGGCCGCATTCATGTTTACTTCAATTGCAACCAGTTGTCCTGTCCCTGCAGCTGAAAAACACCCCATAGCATGATGCTGCCACCACCATGTTTCACTGTTGGGATTGTATTGGGCAGGTGATGAGCAGTGCCTGGTTTTCTCCACACATACCACTTAGAATTATCACCAAAAAGTTCTATCTTCATCTCATCAGACCAGAGAATCTTATTTCTCCTTCGCCTCATTGGGGGACACAGGACCATGTGTGTATGCTACTGCCGCTAGGAGGCTAACACTGAGCGTGAGTGCACACGTTGCGAATTCCACTGCGGATTTTTCCACGCGGATTTTGCTAAATCCGCAGGTAAAATGACCTGCGTTTTACCTGCGGATTTAGTGCAGATTTACTGGGGATTTTCTGTGGTTTTTGTGCGGATTTCCCCTGCGGTTTTACCTGCGGATTTCTATAATGGAGCAGGTGTAAAACCGCTGCAGATTCCGCACAAAGAATTGTCATGCTGCGGATTCAAATCTGCAGCAAATCCGCGCTGAAAAATCCGCAGCATGTGCACAGCGTTTTTTTTCCCATTGCCTAACATTGTACTGTACATCACTTGCGGATCAGCAGCGGATCCGCAGGGCCAAATTCGCTGCGTATCTGCAGCACAATCCGCAACGTGTGCACATACCCTAAGTGAACACACAAAAAGTTAGCTCCTCCTCCGCAGTATACACTCTCCTGCTGGCTCTAAGCGAACCAGTTCATGCTTAGTGTCCGTAGGTTTTCAGACCATTCTTTTTTTCTTTTTTCCGTTGTTTTTCCACTATGAAGATGAGATAGGGGAGACGGACCCTGTTGAAAGGGTTCGATCTCCCCAAACCAACAACCGGCGAGCATGTGGAGAGTCGCCTCCACGTATCCTCTCCTGCGACGTGGGACACTATGTTGGACACAGCCCTGTCCACCCTGAGGTAGAGAAATCCTAGGTTGCACAGAGGCATAAAGGTAGTCCGTGCGGCCCCCACTGCATCACCAATGCTGAAAACTGCAGTGATGGAAGGAGGCAGATGGTCCCACTCCTCATTCCCCACAGTGATAGACGGAGTAAGGGTGCCTGCACCGTTCCTTACACAGCCCCCCTCTCCTCTAACCTGGCGGATTTTTTTCCATGGAAGAAGCATGGAAGGAGGGTTGGCAGGGAGGTCTCCTGCAGCGGCGTTCCTCTTCGGCGGCGGGGGCCTGGCGTTCTTTTAGCCGGCGTACTCATCCCACAGAGTGCAACTTCAGGCCCAGCGCTAGCGCCACTTCCGGCCCACGAGCCCCGCATTCCTGGCGCGGCGCGCTCCCCAGTCTTCTGGCTGGCGCTGTAACTTTAGGCCCCGGATACGGCCCGTACTAGGCCGCACCCCGGATGTCCTGCCCCCAGGCATGTCTACTTCCAGCAGGCCCGCCTACCCGCCCGGCGCTTTGCAGAGAGGCGCCGTTTTTTGAATCCCGGCCTCTAAACAAGCCGCAGGCCTCAGGGTCGCTCACTACAGCCTTCCAGGACGCTCAGGGGCACAGGACCGGGGTAAGTGCTGCAGCCCTATATACAGCAGACAAGGCTGCGCTGATTTTTAGAGCTACATTCTGTATATACACCGCCCCAGCAACTTACAGTCCAAGGAGGTACAGCATGTCCAGAAGGGCCATGGTGTTATTCACCTCATGTACCTCCTGTCGGTCTGTTTTCACGCGAGCACAGAGCAAACAATTATGTGAAGCCTGCGATTACAAACGCGCCCAGGAGCCCTTCGCTGCGACTGAGTCCAGTGTACCTAGCCCTCCTGAATGGGCTTCATCTCTGTCGCAGTCCATAGAGTCAATAATTAGAGCAATCGAGTCCCTTCAGACCCCCAATAGGGGTAGGGACAGTAGCTCGCCTGTCTTGGAGAGATCCTCCACCTCCCAGGAGCCGTTGGCCTGCAGGGGCTGCTCTCACTCTAAGCAGACGCAGGAGAAACGAACCCATACTGCGTCTCCTGGGCCATCCAGCGCCTCAGCATCCATGAGCTCCGTGTAACGAATGGAAGCGGAGGCAGAGATGGTGAAGTTCACATTCGTCTTTATTTTTTAATGTGGAACCTCGAGACCGCGGTCCAGGGGGCTCCGAAGGGGGCGTGACTAATGAGCCCCGGGTACCCATAGTAAGGTCCCTCGAACAGGACCAGAATGGAATACCCGGAGGACACAGGTGCTACCTCCAGTTAGACCCCGGACACGTGGCAGCTGTCCCAGAGGGACCAAAAGGGTAACAGGTATATAACAGAAACCGTGGAGGGTTGACGGAGATGAGGAAGGTCCTGGTCCAGAGTGGATGGTAGCAGGCTGGCTCCAGTGACCTTGGCACAGTCCACGGATACGGATGGCTGATGGCGGAACGGGATGACACTTGCGCCAGTAATAACCGAGATTGACCAAGTAGCCGGACACGGGTTAGCAATGATCTGTGGAGACAAATAGTATAAGCGAAGCACAGAGACTGCAGACGCAGCGCAGACAGATCAAGGACAGAACCGGATGTAGCAATGATAGAACACGTTGCTCCGGCACTCCCCTTATGGTGGAGTGACCAGATATAGTACTGAGTGCGCTGCCATTGGTTAATTGACTATTTCAAAAAATGCACGCTGCCCCTTTAAGAGAGACGGTGGGCGCGGCCTCGCGTCCTAAGCAATCCTCCTGGAGGCCTGCTGGCAGTGTGCCAGGAACTGGGGGAGGACGCAGGGCGCTGATGAGCAGATGGAGCAGGAGACTTCAGCCTGCGCACAGACTGCTGCAGAGGGACAGCTAGAGGAGCAGGAGGTGAGTGACCAGGACGAAGTGTAACAGTATCCCCCTCTTTACCCCACCTCTTTTTCAAGCCTGCGTGAAATCTTTTAAGAAGAAGAGGAGCCTGGATGTTCTCTTTAGGCTCCCAAGACCTCTCCTCAGGACAAAAACCCTTCCAGTCCACCAGGTAATAGATCCTACCTCTTACTTTCTTAGAGGCCAAGATATGTTTTACCTCAAAAACATCATCCTCAGAAACCGGATCTGGAGTGGTACCCGGGTCCTTAAAGAAGGAGCTCAACACTACTGGTTTGAGGAGGGAAACATGAATGGAGTTAGGCACACGTAGAGAATTAGGCAATTTCAGTTTGTAAGAGACCGGGTTGATTTGTCTCAAGACTTCAAAGGGACCAATGAAACGGGGACCCAATTTGTACGATGGTAACTTCAAACGGATGTACTTGGAGGAGAGCCATACCTTGTCTCGGGGACGAAAGATGGGAGCCTCCAAACGTCTTTTGTCCGCATGCCTTTTCATACTTTGAGAGGCTTTCTCCAAAGCAGACCTGGTATCTCTCCAAATGTTCGAGAAATCTTTAGACAAGGTATCGACTGCCGGGAACATCAGACGATCCAGAGATAGGAAGAGGAATTCCGGGTTGGAGTCCAAACACAATCTGAAAGGGAGATTTTCCAGAAGATTCACTTACTTGGTTGTTGTAGGAGAATTCCGCCCAGGGCAGTAATTCTACCCAGTCGTTATGATGAGCGTTGATGAAGTGACGCAGGTATCCAGCCAGGATTTGATTGATCCTCTCCACCTGCCCATTGGACTGGGGATGGTATGCAGAAGAAAAATCTAGTTCAATTTTTACCATTTTACAGAGTGCTCTCCAGAACTTAGAGGTGAACTGGACGCCCCTGTCGGACACAATGTGGAGAGGAAATCCATGTAGACGGAAGATGTGCTGAATGAAGTGAGCGGCCAGTTCTGGAGCAGATAGCGGAACGAAGTGGGTCATTTTAGAGAAGCGGTCCACCACAACCCATACCGCTGAGCAGCCAGAAGAAATGGGAAGATCCGTGATGAAATCCATCGCGATGTGCTGCCAGGGAGCGGACGGGATCGGAAGAGGCAGAAGCCTGCCGGCTGGTAGACGTTTATCAGTCTTGTTACGGGCACATGAAGGACAGGCTGCGACGAACTCCTGGATATCCTTGCCCATGGTAGGCCACCAGTAGTAACAGGAGATGAGTTGCTGAGTCTTTTTCTGACCAGCATGGCCAGCCAACTTAGAAGAATGACCCCACCGCAGAACACGATTACGATCCGAAGCGGACACGAGAGTCTTCCCTGGAGGAAGCCGGGCAAGATCAGTGGAGGCAACAGAGACTAACCTAGAAGGTTCAATAATGTGCTGAAGTTCTTCCTCCAGTTCAGGAGGCAAAAAGGCTCTGGAGAGTGCATATGCCTTGATGTTCTTGTCAGCTGGATGGAAATGAAGTACAAAATTGAAACGGGCAAAAAACAATGCCCAGCGGGCCTGACGGGGATTCAGCCTTAGAGCAGATTGGAGATAGGCAAGGTTTTTATGATCGGTGAATATGACTATCTGGTGATGAGCTCCCTCAAGAAGATGTCTCCATTCTTGCAGAGCCAATTTGATAGCCAACAGTTCGCGATCACCGACAGAGTAGTTCCTTTCTGCAGGAGAAAAAACATTGGAAAAAAATCCACAAGAGATCATCCGCCCGGTAGATGACTTCTGGGTGAGAACTGCTCCTGCACCTATGGAAGAAGCGTCTACCTCAAGAAAAAATTGCTCATTAGAATTTGGACTATGGAGAACGGGTGCGGAAGCGAAGGCTTTTTGAGAGAAACAAAGGCCTCTTCTGCCTCGGAGGACCATTCCTTAGAGTTTACACCTTTCCGGGTTAAGGCTGCGAGAGGAGCCACTCGGGTGGAAAAGTGTGGAATGAATTGCCGGTAGTAGTTGGCGAACCCCAGGAACCGTTGTATGGCTTTTAGCCCAGACGGACGAGGCCACTTGAGAACAGCAGACAACTTCTCCGGGTCCATCTTTAATCCTGTGGAAGATACAATGTACCCAAGGAAAGGCAAGGAAGACTGCTCAAAGAGGCATTTCTCATATTTGGCATATAGCCTGTTCTCTCTCAGTCTTTGTAAGACCAGACGTACTTGCCTCCGGTGTGACGCCAAGTCTGCAGAAAAAATCAAAATATCGTCCAGGTAGACCACGACACAAGTATAGAGCAGGTCCCTGAAAATGTCATTAACAAATTCCTGAAAGACCGCAGTTGCATTGCTTAGGCCAAATGGCATTACCAGGTATTCATAGTGGCCGTCACGGGTGTTGAAGGCTGTTTTCCATTCGTCTCCCTCTCTGACTCGGATCAGGTTATAGGCCCCTCTGAGATCCAATTTGGTGAAGATCTTGGCCCCTCGGAGACGATCAAACAGCTCTGAAATAAGAGGTAATGGGTGCCTGTTTTTTACCATGATCTGATTTAGACCCCGGTAGTCGATACAGGGCCGCAAGGATCCATCCTTCTTCTTCACAAAGAGAAATCCAGCTCCTGCCGGTGATGATGACTTTCGGGGAAATCCTCTTGCCAGATTCTCTTGGATGTAGTCCGACATAGCCTGAGTCTCTGCCTGCGAAAGAGGATAAACTCTCCCGCGAGGAGGAGATGCTCCAGGAAGAAGCTCTATCTGACAGTCATACGACCTGTGTGGAGGTAGTCTCTCAGCCTCCTTTTTCCCAAAGACGTCAGAGAAGGACCAATAGGAGGAAGGCAACCCTGGCAGGGTATCAGGCTGGACTGGAGGCGAAACAGGTTGAATCCGGGTTAAGCAACGATTCATGCAGGTATCTCCCCAACGCAGAACTTCTCCAGTTTTCCAATTTAGGACTGGTTCATGCATCTGGAGCCAAGGTAAACCTAAAAGCATGGAATGGGACAAACCGGGATATACATAAAATCGCATTCGTTCAGCATGCATTAGACCTACCCGGAGTTCCACCAATTCGGTTTGAAACTGGACGGGCTCGGTCAGTGGTTTGCCATCTACGGCGGTCACCCGCAACGGATCAGGAA